>OY754971.1:20436047-21036047 GCA_963576475.1 Molanna angustata | reverse complement strand
ATACTACAATGTTCATATTTTTATAGAAAATTAAATTATCTGTGTTTCGGCTATTTTCTCAAACATTCTTTATTAAGAAAAACATTTTTTATGAGAAATTTATGTGTTTTAATGCCTATATTTCCATAGCCGGAACACACCAACTAGGTAATTTAATTCTCTATAAAAAATATGAACATTTTATTAAAATTGAAGGTAGTGACGACATCGTTTCATACAATTTGTAAAACAGTAAACACTACACAATATCTCACTCAATAGTTTGATACCTTCTTAATCTACAAACATACATAATGCTGTTTTCATATTCTGGGTAGGAAAACCAGACTGAACTCCTTACTGTCCTATGCTGACATATTATATACCTACGTGTAATATATAGAAAACAAAATATCTTAAAATATTTTTTAATTTGTGTTTAAGTGTTTCGAGTTTGGTACGTATTCTTCAATAATGCATACTATCGCCATCGACAGTTGGATCTCATGTATTAAATGCAATTAGTATAATTAATCGCCATGTTAGATTTAAGAAAAAACATGATTTTATTGTTAATATTATAATATTAGATGTAAACAATATATTTATGACCACCTTGAAATAAATTTAGTCACCCAGAGTAATGTTTACATACCTACAATGCAAAATTTATGGGAAAAGTGAGAACAGCAAACAAGGTCATAAATATCTGTGGACAATAATCTTATTCACACAAAACCATCATTAACCCTTTATTATACAAATATTGTCGATAGAATTATTGATGAGGTGGTATTTTGGTAGAATAATTTGTTCAATTCTGCCATGTTGTTAGACAGTGTCACGAAATAAATTAAATCGAAATATTATAATACCTATAATATATATATTGACTATTTTATTATTACACATCAATTGCATACGAATAAATTTTAGATAGTTCTATAATTTATCTCCAATAATGATACATTAAACAACTTCGATAAATGAAGTATAATAAAATATTTTGAAGTATAGAATTCATGTGTAAGCTATGTTTAGGAAAAATAGATATTTTTTAATGCACCTACATGCTACCTTCTTTGAAAATAAAGGTTAAAAAACGACTTGATTAGTTACAAAATCGTTTGATTACAAAGAGAAACAATATGTATTTTTATTAAGAAAAACTAATTGTATTTAAGATATTTAATATAGATAATTAAATTACAACAATTCCAAAAAAGGTATATTATAATCCTTGGTTTCAGACAAATTTAACAAAAAAATATAAGAACAATGTATCTATATTTGTACATGAATATGTTGTCATGTTATAGAAAATTATGTATAGGGAAAAATTAATAATTGGGAATTTATAGTTTTTTTTGTGCGAACACACTAAATTGATTTTTGTCAAGTGGCAATATTTTTTATGATTAGCAAAGCTTATGTCAAATTCTTTCTTTTTGCATACACCTATCGAAGCGGTACGGCCAGTGTAGGAAAATGGCGGCCGACGTCGATTTGAATTTCTGAATTTGGGGTAAGTTTGTTTTATGTGTTCGTATGTCAAGATAGTTTGGCGAGAGATCATTTTTCAAACCAATAATCCTGTTTTCTTTTCTATAATCTAGATGCTGATATAAATGTCAGTCATCCCAAATTCAATCCTACCCTGATATTGCGCACCCATTCTGACGAAAATAATTTTTATTTAATTCTACAAATGGATTATTCGAATGTTATTCCATTTAGTTTTCCATTGGAAATATATTTTATTTGGATATTATTTTGCAATTACCATGCTTGCATATACACGACGATGAAATGTACGACATTTAATTCTGCCTAACCTAAAATTTTATAACTGACGACAAAGGAGTCACATATAGGAAATTGTCGGAGACAATTTCTTCATTTGGATTTTTACTTGGACACAAACAAATTTCTTCACTTGGATTTTATTGTAACATGGAGGGATCAAGATACAAATAGTCACGAGAATTTTAAAATCTAAATACATCTTCTACAACCGGATTCATTTGAAGATATTGGTCATCGAGGGGATCTCCTTATTCATGCTGCGAGTCGATATTGTTTTATAATGTTTACTCCATAGCTGTATGATGAGTTATACCTTTATGATTTTATTGTCTGAATATATGAATGTGAATCCATTATGTTTGAACCTAATATAGATTGAAATCATGATTTTGAGTATGATATGAAAGAGATTTTGTTTGATTTGATTTTGATGTAAATTCATGTTATATATAAGTTTCAATCTTTAACATTATTTTTATAACAAATATTTAAAAATTTCACTTTTATATTCAATTTTCATTTTCCTCTTATAGGAAATAGTTGGTACTATACAAACAAAGTTTGATATTTTAGAGTCATGTATTATAATTTATTTCTACAATAAAAATGTAAATATCTCAAAGTGCGTTATCTCTCTGTCTTCCTAATGCAGTACATCATTATCTCTCATATTCAGTTGATATTTTTATTTAATTTAATTCAATTGTTTGAATTCATTTTGTCTTCATATAGGTTCACGATTAAAAACATGACCCTGAGAGTAAAATTTTCATGAGTCTCATTGCCTCTATCGCTGACTGTTGGTGGAAGGAAGTGTTGAAGCATATCAAAATCTGTTCCATTATCACACACCTTCTCATTGGCGGCCCAACGTGGAACCCCTTCTCATTAAAGTCACATCGAGGAGCTTAATTTTTAAAAATTCTTTGGCGTGGACTATTAGGCGTTCATGGATCGTGAATTTATGTGAGGACTGGCGCCCAGATTTTAAATTTTATACCTTTATTTTGTTGTACTGTGTTTGGAGGGGAGAGATTAATAGGTAGAATCTATAGAAAGTTTACGTTAGGTAGGAACTCCTATATTCCATATAAATCCCACCTTTTAACCTTCCTTAAAACTGACAAGGACACTAAGATGATCAACATGGCTTGGAGGATGACCAGGAAAGATCTGATGCTCAGTTATGTACAACATCAATACAATTTGGCTTTGAGCATATCTCACATCGTCAAAAGTTAAGTGATTGTTTTGTGTTTTTTCTATCATTTTATAACTGATCGTTGAAAGAATCTGAATTTTATTATGTCTCTTTTTATTCCAGCATACAGAAGCATTTATTTGAAGATTTTTTTTTATATTTGACAAATTTTCAATGTCAAAAGAAATTTCATTACCTACATAATTTGAATTTTTTTATATATGCAGAATGTTGTACAGAATGTATTGTTTCAGTAAAAAAAAAATTATCAATTGCCTAGTGACAAGAATTATTGTTGAGTGTATTTTTTTTTGAGGGAAATTATAATTATTGTATTATTGTAATTGCATTCTGTGGGGAGACAGATCTTTTCTAACTTTGGAAGTGAACAGTCATATTTACAAATTCAATTTTGATTATTTTTTTTTTGAAAGGAGAGTTCTTGTTTGAAAAGTTGATTATTAATGGGAAGAATAACTTAGTGATTTTTTTTAGAGAGAATATTTCAACATAATCATTTTAATGTTTTCTTTTCTTCTTAAATATGAACAATTTAGTTTTGGTGTTTTATCAAGATTTATTTTTTTAAATTCATTATAGTGTGGAAAGGAATTGTTAAATAATTTTCAATTAGTATTCTTGGGGATTTATTTGTTAAAGGGGGAAGTGTGAAAAATTTTCATCGTTGTTTAACAGGTGTGATTAATTCTTTTTACAATTTTCAGATTTTGGATTTTGTTTTATTCGAGATTCGCTTCTGGAAGCTTTTACATTAATACCATAATATTCAGATGATTTTAAAGGGAAAATCTCACATTTAATACAAATAAGTGGAGGTAAAAAGGTATTATTTATTATATTGAATTTTTCACTACTACAGTTTTTTTTATATATTTTTTGAGTTTATTATGCATTTTTCCAGTTATTTTTAGGAAGATTAATATCCCATATTGAGGTGTGATTTTGTTTATCATTAAATATAGTGTTTTATTTTTAAAAAGAGGTCATTATTTGTTATTTTAAAGGGAATCAATAATTATTTGTTCAATGAATTTTATAGAAACGAATTAACGCCACCTGTGAATAAACGGTCATACTTTTATGTGATTCAGTTATCTATTCAATATTTTCTGTATTTCGAATATCACGAGCAATTAATTGTTATATATTATAGAAATCTACTTACCGACATAAATACGATTTGTCATTCTGACATTGTATAATGCGTTAATATTAAACATCTCTTTTCTATGATATTAAACGTTAAATATAGTTGATTATAGGATGAATATTATCAAATTATTGTTATTCAGAATCGTTTTAAGGTCAGTCTTATGTTATTTATGGTTTTTGAACGTTTAATACAACATACTATAAAGTTAATCGTAATTTTCATATACTTGTTTGATGCAGAAATCATCTTGTCAAATTCAAAATAAAGTTTTGGTTACATCTTTAAGATATCATTATATCTAAAGAATATTGAACAATAGTTGGGTAATCGTTGATTTTTATATTCATTTATATTATTTTCGAGTAGTCCATTTATGTAAACCATAAATTATTATTCCGAAATCAGTTTTTTTTTTATAAGAACCGAAGTGTCAAAAGTTCAACATTTTTTTTTATTATTTGTGAAGTATTTTATTGTTTGATTATCAGTTTTAATCTAGTTCAATTTTTTTATTTTTAAAACGAATAATTATGGATCTAATTCCAAAATATGCTTTTAAATCAATCGAGGAATTAAAAATACAATTAAAAATGCGTGGTTTACCATCAGCAAACACATGGAGGGATTTGAGATTATAGGCAGAAGCATGTAATGGGGCAATTAGACAAATAATAGAAGAATTGAAAAAATCAGAGGTTGACGATGATTCAATTAGAAGCTTGAAAAAATTCTATGGTATACCATATGTTGATATTGATGTTGATAATAAGGATAAAGAAATTTTAGTGGATGATTCCCCACCTCAGTTGTCTAATGGTAACGATGATATAGACTTATCAATAATTACGAATGATGAAAATTTGAAACTAACGGATAATACTTCCATAATTTTGTCAAATACGGAGTCCGAAACTACACAGTGTGTACGTGAGGTGGAAATGAATGAATTTAGTGATTCGAATTTGCTCAATGATAATAATAACTCAGATATCCATGATCCTTTAGTCGATCCTGTAAATACTGAGCAGACGTATTCGATCTCTGATAGCGAAGTTAATTACACAATGAATGAATCAGTGGACTTAATTAAGAAAAATGACACTCCTTATTTATATTGTTCGTATCTTTATTCACCTCAGGCCAACGTTGTTGAAGTTCAACATAGAAAATCCATTACGGCACTTACCACATTGGTTCATGATAATCAACGAGATGAGTATAACCATGTTGTCCCTATTCGCTCAGCGATGAATTCTTTAATTAAGATGTCAACGGGATACATCCCATATTTTA
Organism: Molanna angustata; assembly: GCA_963576475.1. Lineage (NCBI taxonomy): Eukaryota > Metazoa > Arthropoda > Insecta > Trichoptera > Molannidae > Molanna > Molanna angustata. Next base: position 21,030,594 of record OY754971.1, on the reverse strand, counting down.
CGTTGTCTAAAAAAGAATACATAATAAAAATGGAATACCATAATAAATATAATCCTGTTTGCTCCTCGTTTAATGAAGTTACGGTTGCGTCCACCAACATTTATATGAATCATGTTTCTTATTTTAAAGATGCTTTCATGAAAGTTCAAAATAATACATTCGAGTCATATTTAAATGATACTAATGATTGTGAAAAGGCTGGAATTGAGGAAGAATATAATATAGGGGATTATTTTTATGAAAATAATTTTCCTCTATCAAAGAATATGATTTGTTTTTCCAATAAAAGGTCTCTGAGTTATTTAAAAAATAAAATAATAAATAGAAGTTCATTTCTGGTTTATATTTTTTCTAATTTGGGTAAGAATAGAGTATTAAATTCCATAGTAAAGACATTGTTATGCAGGGTTAACGATTGGATGTCAATTGTTAATCGTTTTGTTGTTTTTCGTTATGATATAATTAAGTATTTATTTTTTCAGAATTTCACTTTGAAGTGGATGGACTGTCTCAATTTCTAATGTTATTTTATTTGAGTAAAGTATTGATGAATCATTAATAATGGATTCATTTAATTTTATTTCTTGTTTACTTATTTATATTGATTAGGGAATTTTTTTTTATTTACATTCAGTATAGTAATGAGAGAAATGCATAATGAACACAAACAAAGTTAACGTTGATTATTTATTTTAGATTCAAACCATTTTAAGCATAATATTTTGCATTTCAATATCATCCAACTAGTATTTAGTGATAATTGTTTCACTTTATTCAAATTTAAAGATTTAATTAAAAGTAAATAGTTTTTTATTTAGAGATTTTTAGAATTTTTTTTTAGAGATTTTTAGAATCTTTTATTATGATGAATGGTGATTGTCAGAGTGGGGGTGAAATATTTATTGTAGATAGATTTGTTTTAAACATTTTATTTTTTTTATTTTTGAATGTTTATTTTGATGTGATGTATTAGTATTGGTATCGACATAACATACAAGATTATTTTAGGTACAAATCTTATTTTTTTATAATGTAGACTGGGGATTTAAAATTTACAAATGAATATTTTACATTTTTATTATGATTTTTTTTTACTGTCATCAGTTAATTACATTACTTCACAATTTATAGTTGATCAATTTTTATTTGTGAATGCTGTTAGGTATCTGTCGTCAGAATTACTTTGTTTCTTAGATAATGATGTAAATTCGCACATTACATCGTTATTGTTAGTTATATGGTGTTATGGTTGTGCGACCATGATATAATATAATCTTGTTACAGAACAATTTAAAAATCTGGTAATGGAGATTGAATAGCAGAAACAAATTGTGAATTTGTTTTAAATTTCTGTGGTATTGTATATTTTTTTTGTATAAATCAGTTTTTAAGAATTTGATTCTGATATATTAAATTTTAATATTGAATTTGAAATTTTATTGTGGAGTATTACAACATTGTACAGCGCTTGAATACAAAACAATTTAAAAATCTGGTAATGGAGATCAAATAGTAGAAACAAATTGTGAATTTGTTTTAAATTTCTGTGGTATTGTATATTTTTTTTTGTATAAATCAGTTTTATGAATTTGATTCTGATAGATTAAATTTTAATATTGAATTTGAGATTTTATTGTGATGGGTTACATCGTTTTGTGGGTAAAAGAAATACAAATTTCTTTAATCATTGAGTGATAGACATCAAATCACAGGAAACATGAGAAGGGTTTAAAATTAATTTTTAATAATGAATAATTTTAATATTAATTTGTAGTAATCTGTGTGAAAACATAAAATATATAGGTTCCAGAATTTATTTGTTTAAATAGTTTTAATTGAGAAGGGATCTTGTATGTGATGTCACTGCTAATTAATAATTTATTTATTTATTTTCTTTTATATACAAGATATGAAGGTGTGGTTGTTTGGTCTTGAACTGAATTTCATTCTATGGAATCTCATAGATGTGATAATTGACATTTTGTCATAATTTATTAAATGTTTTAAAATTTATTTTGAAGATTTGGGGTTTTTAATTTTTTATAATTGATGTTAGGAATAGTATTAAATAATGTTTAACCAGTTTTTGTGTTAAATGTTATATTTTTTTTTTAGGAATTATATAATATTTATATTAAGACTTTCCATCCCATATGATAGCTCCTGCATTTTTCCGGCTTATAATTGGATTTTGCATTTTGTATCTCGCTTGAGGGTATCCGATGAGCCAAGAAATCTTTGTATTTCGCTTGAGGACATCTGATTTCCCAAGAGATCATTTTTTTTTTTTTTATATATATATCTCGCTTGAAAGTACTTTGTGACTTGAGAGATTATTCTTTATGCTAAAGCCTTTTCGGTCGTTTTAGCTAAAAAAATGAAAATGAGCGATATATGAGAGTATTTTAGTCAAATTTTCTACTAATAATTAAAAATTTGTTAGGGGAAAAGTTTTAAATTTAAAAATTGTAGTCTTCTTGTGAGCCTTCAATTATTTTTGGGATTTAGGGTGTAAGTTTCACTTGTTATAAAGTGATACTTGTAAAAATTGATGTAATAAAAGATCATAAAGTAACTCTAAATGAGTCGTTTTAATTTTATTTTATCATTTAATTGGGTGTTATGTTATTTCATTAATTGGGATCATTTTTTTTGTTTTTGTTAGGAGTTTTCTTTTCTTACAAGCGGAACTCTGTTATGTCAAATTGTACTTAAATATTTTAAAGTTAAATTTTTTGAGATATTTGTATTTAGGAATTGGGGATACATATTAGAAGGTTATGTTCTGAAGGAATAATATTTTATATTTCAAACAGTATTCGTTTTACAGGTCAATATTTTTTAATCCGTTAACATGATTTTGTATGTTTCAGGTTATATTTTTTTGAATGGTAGATAAGTATATCGTTGTTTTACCATGTCTATTGTGTAACTGTTTCAGGATGATGATTTATGATGCAAATGATTTCCTTTTTTCTTTTCATATCCTTCGGTTTGATTTATGATCTCTGGGTTGGTTTCATAATTTGCAATTTTCAGTTTTTTTTTTAAAAAAAAATTTCTATTAAATTTTTTTTATGTGGGGTTGCGGGTATGTCATGTTATAGAAAATTATGTATAGGGAAAAATTAATAATTGGGAATTTATAGTTTTTTTTGTGCGAACACACTAAATTGATTTTTGTCAAGTGGCAATATTTTTTATGATTAGCAAAGCTTATGTCAAATTCTTTCTTTTTGCATACACCTATCGAAGCGGTACGGCCAGTGTAGGAAAATGGCGGCCGACGTCGATTTGAATTTCTGAATTTGGGGTAAGTTTGTTTTATGTGTTCGTATGTCAAGATAGTTTGGCGAGAGATCATTTTTCAAACCAATAATCCTGTTTTCTTTTCTATAATCTAGATGCTGATATAAATGTCAGTCATCCCAAATTCAATCCTACCCTGATATTGCGCACCCATTCTGACGAAAATAATTTTTATTTAATTCTACAAATGGATTATTCGAATGTTATTCCATTTAGTTTTCCATTGGAAATATATTTTATTTGGATATTATTTTGCAATTACCATGCTTGCATATACACGACGATGAAATGTACGACATTTAATTCTGCCTAACCTAAAATTTTATAACTGACGACAAAGGAGTCACATATAGGAAATTGTCGGAGACAATTTCTTCATTTGGATTTTTACTTGGACACAAACAAATTTCTTCACTTGGATTTTATTGTAACATGGAGGGATCAAGATACAAATAGTCACGAGAATTTTAAAATCTAAATACATCTTCTACAACCGGATTCATTTGAAGATATTGGTCATCGAGGGGATCTCCTTATTCATGCTGCGAGTCGATATTGTTTTATAATGTTTACTCCATAGCTGTATGATGAGTTATACCTTTATGATTTTATTGTCTGAATATATGAATGTGAATCCATTATGTTTGAACCTAATATAGATTGAAATCATGATTTTGAGTATGATATGAAAGAGATTTTGTTTGATTTGATTTTGATGTAAATTCATGTTATATATAAGTTTCAATCTTTAACATTATTTTTATAACAAATATTTAAAAATTTCACTTTTATATTCAATTTTCATTTTCCTCTTATAGGAAATAGTTGGTACTATACAAACAAAGTTTGATATTTTAGAGTCATGTATTATAATTTATTTCTACAATAAAAATGTAAATATCTCAAAGTGCGTTATCTCTCTGTCTTCCTAATGCAGTACATCATTATCTCTCATATTCAGTTGATATTTTTATTTAATTTAATTCAATTGTTTGAATTCATTTTGTCTTCATATAGGTTCACGATTAAAAACATGACCCTGAGAGTAAAATTTTCATGAGTCTCATTGCCTCTATCGCTGACTGTTGGTGGAAGGAAGTGTTGAAGCATATCAAAATCTGTTCCATTATCACACACCTTCTCAATGTACAAATGATTGATTCAAGACAAGATGGAAACGTACCAGAAGACACTTCTGAATACACCACGTCGAATGCATGGACGACAGTAGAATTGTCAAATGTCTTAAGACAAAAATAGCCAACAGCAGAAGACTACCCGGATGACCTGCAAAGAGATGGAAGGATATTTGGACCTCCTCCTTCCAGGATAGTCCACCGCAAATAGGTCTAATGACCTAATGCAAGACGAAGAAGAAAATTGATTCAAGAAGCAAGCACTTGTACAATTCTATGTGAAGCATAGCACAAGACTATATACGTTACTTAATTTACTTTTCGTGTGGCTCTGGTACTTGTATCCTCTTCACCCATATGGGCAGCGTCTGAGTTTTACAGCCTTGGATCAAGTTAATTACGGGCTATATAATATGATTAGATAATTAATTAAATTATTCATATATTTATTTGAATTTATGCGTTCGTAGATTTGATAAATATTGACGACATGCCTATATATTTGACTTATATAAGTTACCTAGCTTGTAAACTATAAAGCGACCCAATAAATAGTAAAATATTTATTGACGACATGCTTATATATTTGAATTATATAATTTACCTGGCTTGTAATCTATAAGACGACCCAATGATTAGCAAAATATTTATTGACGACATGCCTATTGTCTATACATTTGACTTATATAATTTACCTGGCTTAATCTATAAAACAACCCAATTTGTAGCAAAATATTTACTGACGACATGCCTATATATTTGACTTATATAATTTTCCTGACTTTTAATCTATTAAATGACTCAATAAATGGCAATATATTTACTGACGACATGCTTATACATTTGACTTATATATATTTTACCTGACTTGCAATTTATAAAACGACCCAATAAATAGTAAAATTAATGAAACAGCAATGAAAAATAACGACTTATTGATATAATATTGGGATTAATGACCAAATCACCCCGAGGTAGGGTTGTCCACCCCCTCTTTCCCTTCCTTCCTACACAACCACCGCCCTCAGGCCTTACGACAAACCTCCTGGGTTGTTACAAAAATAGTGCCGTGATTTGGACCGTAATAAATGTTTTATCCGCTTTCTCAAATTACAAACCTTACGATGATTAAGGCGACTACCTACGTCCAAACCCATTTTCAATTGGTTCAATTTATCAGACGTAACTTATTTAATTTTGATTTTGCTAAGGGGTTTATCCGTCACAGAAATCTCCAAATAACTACCTACGATTGTGTCCGAGCAGATAGACGTTTGGAAAACATACAAAAAAATATTTTATTTTATTTTGAGATAAATTTACTGCCGGAAACGAATATAATACAAAAAATACATTACTGATCAAAGAGAATTCTATATTCTGGGAAGAAGATTTTGGACAAACATGCGATTGTTTTGAAGATAAATTTGAAATAACATAGGATAAATGATAAAATCAATTTTTTTTTTGTAAATATTCCACTCAATCGTGTTGGTAAGTTATTTGATAAATATTTTTTTTAATGAATGAATATGTCTTTATAACCAAGTTGTTCTCTGTACAAGGCCTTAATTTCTGAAGGTCATGTCCATCTTGGAAAGCCATTGTTGCCTTTCCAACAAAACTTTCCAAATTTTTCCCATTCCTATTCATAGTCCTGTCCTTATTTCCTAGCTTGTCCATACCATACCATACCATACCATCACGCCATTTCCCTATTTGGGGTAGGCAGAGAGAACCGAACGCCAGACTCCTCTCTCTTGACATACATTCCTCGCTTCATTCACGTCCATACATCGTCTCATACACGCTCTTCTATTATTCTTACTTCTAACATTTCCATCTTTCAAAATCCCATTTATGTGATCGTGCCAACTCTTTCTTGGCCGACCTCAACTTTTCATTCCTCTTTTATCAGCCTTGTATACTTTTTTTGTCAGACGGTCATCACTCATTCTTTCTATGTGGCCGAACCACCTTAGGGCATTTATTTTCATCTTACTTACGATATTTCTTTCAATCATACATTCTCGTTTAATATCCTCATTTCTTATTCTATCATACATCGTTTTACCACACATTCGTCTTAGTGACCTCATTTCAACCGCGTTAATTCTACTTTCATGCGTCTTCTGCCATGTCCATGTCTCACTAGCATACATTAGAGTCGGTGCGACGATACCATTGTGTACCGCGAGCTTTGCTTGCCTCGAAATAATTGGGTCAGCCATTACCGGTCTTAATGCACCATTCACTCTATTACCTGCCGTTACTCTCCTTTCAATATCTTTTTCCAATCTTCCATCATTGTTTAACTAATTTTGACTGATCTTATTTTAATTGTTTCTTTATCTTTCTTATTCCTTTTTTGTTTTTCTTTTTCGTAAGATCGTAATTTAGTAATTGGTGTTACTATTTTGGTTTTTATATTTAATAATTAAATTTGAATTTATATGTATATTAAAAAAACTGTTTGTAACCTTAAATAAATAAATAAATAAAAACTCATCAGATGTTTCTGTACTCCGCCTTAGGGCTGAAGGTTCCGGTTATTTTTTGTATCTGCAGCCTCTTACTCTCCACTCCAAAAATATCCACTGCAATACGATCCGTTTCGCCAAGAACTGACCTTTGCAACGGATGATAATGCGGTGACTAATTTACATATATACAAAGGTAATTTCATATACAAAGTTTATATCTCAAGATTGGATAGTGTGGAGATCAGTCCTTTTTTCCTACCCAGAATATGTAAACAGCTCGATGGTATCTATGTATGTATGGAGATTAAGTATCACACTATTGAGAGTCTCCGTAGATATTGTGTATACCACCATAAATTTGTAACGATGACGTCACTAAATAATTTTTTTACAAAAATTACTATAAAATTTTTGAGATATACTACTATAACGTACGTACTTTTTTTAGAAAATAAAATTATCTAGTTGGGGTGTTTCGAATTTTTTTGATATTTGTAAATATAGGTAGTTAAACACATAAAAATGTTATAAAAAAAATATTTTAACTAATAAAAAAAGTTTGAGAAACTCTGGAACTTTTTTGAAATATAAATTTGAGATATTGTATTTGTCTTTATTTATATAAAATAATGATATATAAAATCATATGTTGATAAACCCTGACTGGAACAAAATCTCAAAATTCTAAATATAAAAGTTTTGTACGCCTAAAAATTTCTATACTTTCTGAAATCAAGTGGATCAAAGGGGGGGGGGGCGCACACAGACAAACTAAATGTCCTACTCCGAATTCTGATTCCATTTGCGAAGCATCAAAGTTGATGTTTTTTGACTTCAAAGTTGATAAACCATGAAAAATGTAGGCCATACAAAATATCGAGGATCATGGCTTGAAACATTGTCGATCTGAAATAGATTCTCTTGAACAAATGGACAGTTGGACAAGTAATTTTAATAAAATGAGGACACTTTTTTCAAATTTAAATATAAAATTCTCAATTTTAAATTTTTATCAACATCGGAGAATGCTCCGGATACCCTGGACGTATATGGTCAGCATTACAATAGTTCTTCAAAGAGCTAGAGTGAATAGAGAGCTTCTGACTAATATCAAAATCAGAAAGATATCGTATTTGGGTCATGTGCTTAGAGGAGAAAAGTATGAATTGCTCCACCTGATCCTAATCGAAGGTCGAAGAGGTGTTGGAAGGAGACAAATTTCCTGGCTCCGCAATATACGCGACTGGACGGGCATAAGAAGTGTTGGAGAGCTGTTTCGGGCTGCCCAGGACAAGGACGCTTTCTCTCGGGTGATAGTCAACGTTGGGGGGACCTGACATGACACCAAAAGAAGAAGAAGAAGATTATTTGTTATGTATTATTACGTAAATGCACTTTTTATGTACGATTAATGTTGGTATTCATTATTACAGTGCCACTGTTTCAATATGCATTAGCCCCGATATAGGTTTTTTCCCTAATAGGGCATTGCAGATACAATGTTTAATGTCTCTCAATGTATGTTTGTATGAATACAAATAAATATTTTGCACCAGAAATGAACACAATAATAATTCAAGAAGGTAATACGAATATATTCTAATTACATATAATTTTCTTATATAGAATATATGCCACGGTAACTAATTATAATTATTGTTTGTTAAAGAAATAATATCTGAACATCGTCTGTTTCTCACGATAGTTTAACTAATATCTACGTCATAAGCTCAATTTACAGTTAAGCTAAAAATACACATTATCATAATATACTTTTCACATATGCTTTATTGTAGATACATGGTATATGTTACCTAAAGTGAATTTCCCACATAATACTACCTATTATTTATGTACATGGGCAAAATCTAGTTATCATAAAATCTTTATAGTAAAACAAAAGAAATACTATTATAAAATCTGACAGATTCTGGGTGAAATTCGTCAGAGAGTCTATAAGATTTTGATTGCCTTAAAATATAATGTTTTGCTCGATTGTCTATGGATTATTATATTTATCAGCAACACTATATCGACTAGCGAAAATAAATTCCAGGAATAAGAAAATTTCATGTATGAAAATTCATTTAAAAGGAATAAAAAATAATGTTCTGTAACTTTTGTAATACAATTTTTATTTGATGTTTTCGATTTAATTAACAGAATTCAGTTTTTTTTTATTTTTGTCTGTGAATCAGCACCGTTAATAAATATGTTTACTAATAAAAAATGTTAACATGTGATTCAACTACTTTATTCAATTAAATAATATTTAACATTAATATTTAGTATTTAGTATTTAAGTTTTTAGTTGGGAACATGTTAAGAAAGTCAACTAGATGAAAAATGAAACCTCGTATTCCATTATACCTGGTCTTGATGTCAAAAGATTGTCATTCTGATTTACACATGTTTGTGCATAGCTATTTTCATGGCAGTCCGAGTTGAGACTACTGTCGTAGCATTAGTTCTAACACCGCCTAAGTCGATATCGGCAATTTTACAGTAGAGCAAAAAACTGATTCAATTACATGTGAATAAATGTAAAAATTAACATTTACTACATTAGTTACATTTGAATAAATGTATAAATGTAAGGTCACAAGAGTATGGAAGGACAGGACCATCACGAAAAACACGAAGGCTAGACTCATCAGGGCTCTGATATTCTCGATGTCCCTGTATGGTGTGGAAACATGGACACTTAGGGAGTCAGAGCGAAAGAGGATAGATGCTTTCGAAATGTGGTGCTGGAGGCGTATGTTGCGCATCCCATGGACAGCCAGAAGAATGAATGTGTCAAATCTAGACGAGCTGAAGTTCGAGGATCGTCTATCGACGATTTGTTACAGACGTATCCTTTAGTTTTTTGGACACATTGCCAGAAGGGAACTAGACTGCCTCGAGAAGCTTGTTGTGATGGGCAGCGTGGAAGAACGGAGATCTCGTGGTCGCTCACCGACCAGACGGAGCGATTTGGTCCACAATGGGGTCTTCGGTGACTGGTGCTCTGCGTTCAGCCCAAAACAGATTGGCGTGGAGGCGGGCCATACGTGTGGCGACGGACTGCAGACCTGCAGAGGAAAAGGACGAATAAAAAAACATAAATCCGCTCGAGCTAACATGTTTTTTTTGTTATTTTCTTAATATATATTTATTTATTTTATTATCCAAATATTTTACTCTTTTTATATAAAATATAGAATTAAAAAAAAGGTAAAGTCAAAATATTCGTTGGTTTTATTTAATATACTGCTAAACGTCGTATTATTCTATGAAGTTTATTAAATTTAACCGGCATTTAAATAGTTAAATATGCGGGTATTTAGCTAGTAATCAAATGATTCCTTTACATGTTGTATGAAGAAGAAGTCCACAAATGCATTACATTATAATATATATAGTTTTCTAGGTTACTAGATCTCAATATACATAACACAAGTGATGTGAAAAGGAACGCGTAATCAATATGTCGTATAAAGTGGTACACTCGTATTAACAACGTCGGCTAATTAATAATTTGCATTCCCACATATATCACTATTCACTGTAGGTATATAAACCGACGAATAAACAATCTATTTACACTAAATATTAAAAGCGGAAACGTTTTGTTTGCATAGATAATTACAAATTAACTAATTATGGAACGTTTTAATTGGATTCCCTTTCAGATAATGTGGTCTGCTATTCTATGACTAAAAAAACATTATTAGTACGAAGATTCGGAAATATAATCATTATATTTCGACCAGCAAGTTTGTTAATTTTATACATCAAAATCAAAATTTATTCAAATCGAAATTCGTTCAACCATTTCAATAAAATGATACCCTTTATTTCTTTGTTTCTTAAAAAACGAAAAACTTAGCAACTATTTGAGACACACATCATGAAAATACAGAATAAAAAACAAATCTAGAATTCAATAATAGGCGTGATGACAGTAAGAAAAAATCATTGAAATTATGATTTTATAAAATAAAATATGTTATAAAGATTTGAAAAAATATATTTATTTTCATTTTAAAAGAGCGAATAATATTAATATTATTAAAATAAAAATACAAAATATGTTTGTCCGCCATTTTATGTGAAACACCAATCAGAGCGCATGACGTCACCATATTGTTACTGTCAATTGTGTTTGTTACTGTCAACTGTAGTGTTGTTCGAAATGGCTATTTTTTTCATAACAAGCTATATGGAATATGCTGCTTATTTTTAACATGCTATTTTTATTTATTGATTTATTTGGTTTATTTGGGACGATAAACCAAATAATATCGCTATCCGCTCTATTGAATCGTTGACGCATCTGTTATAACACGCACCGAGTATTGTAACGTGGTGGAGAATATTTAACGTTTCAGAAATAAATAACTTGGTGGCTTTCATTGCTTGATTATAAAATAAAATGATGTTATTATATTGTTTGTGGGAGTTGTACAGTGTTACATGAGGTTGAAATGGAAATACACAATGTATTATGATGAATCTAATATACATATGGGATAATTGTTATGATTCATATACATATTATGATTAATATATTAAAAAAAAAATAGAATGTTATGTAATAGGTGTGATGACTGTAAGAAAAAATCATTGAAATTATGATTTTAAAAAATAAAATAGGTTATAAAGATTTAAAAAATGTACTTATTTTCATTTTAAAGGAGTGAATAATAATATTATAAATATAAAAATACAAAATGTGTTAGTCCGCCATTTTATGAGAAAAAACAATCAGAGCGCACGACGTCATAGTATGGTCGCGTCAATTCTTCTGATAGTCTTCAATACAATATACGCATTAATTGTCGGTCTGGACAATGTTTATTTTGGTGTTTTTGATATATTAATATTTTAATTAGGTACTTAAAACTAAAACAAAACAATAAAATAGCAATGGAACAAGGATTCATCAAAGCAAATAGTTTCAATTTACCTAGATACTCGCCTACCTATCGGGGGATACTATGGGCCGGTATTACAGTGTCAGTTTAAGAGCTAAACTCAAGTTTCACAAAAATATAGCGTATTACAGTGTCCGTTTAGGCCTAATCTTCCCTCAAATATGTCACTAAAACGACAAATATTTAACTCAACGTTTCTGGCAGATTAAGTACTTAACTGTGAGTCAACTGTCATTTGCTAGGCAACTCGTGTAGTTTCAGTTTCTATCACTAGAGGCGTTAGGCAACGTGTGTAGTTTCAGTGTTGTATTACTAAAGGCGTTAGTTGTATCGACGGTGGCGCCACACAACAAAACAAACTGACAGCCGTATTGAACATGGGCATTTAAAAGCATTATTTTGGTGAAAAAAATTAAATTTACCATGTTGGATAATAAAACAATGGTATTTAAAGTCGTAGCGTCCCGTTTTGTATTTCGTATTATTTGAGGTTATTTAAATTTGACAGATAATAACCACAGAAAAAGTGAAGTGAATTGAAGATTTAGTAACTGACATGTTATATTGCACTGTAATACGGAAATGGATTCAATCTCCCCTTAACATTAATCTTGAGTTTAACAAACTCAATGAGTTGAGGGCCGACTGTAATATCGGGCCTAAGTTTATTGTATTTTGTATGTAACTTAGTTCTTATTGAATAAATAAATAAATAATGAACGCTCGCAACGTATGGTAAACTAATTTAGTTTTAGTATTCTACAATTTTGTCACGCGATGGTGAGCTGACGAACGTTCGACATGTTATGATGCTGGTCACTGCCAAACTAAACTAGCAAGCTATATTTTTTTCATGCAATGAAGCGATTCGCGAAACGACGGCGATTACGCGAAGCATGCGTTTTAAAACATCGTTACAATTTTAGCAGCATACGAATTATTACATAGCGCTCGTTATTTGTATTGTGTTAATAACAAGCTATATTTATCTGCTATCGTTATTTTTAGCAATAGCAGCCATAGTAGTTATTTTTCTGCCTGTCTTAACTACTCTTAACTAGAATGGAACTTTTGATGGTCGGATATTTCTTTGCGTCGAACAAAGACATCAGAATTTCGAAACGTAAAAACTTAATAATAAGTACATATAAGTACTTTATTTATCTGTAATTTAAATACAACTTACATCTCGAAAATCGATAAAATATGCTCCTTCTTCTCTCTACATTATGTGTTCATAAGCTAAAAACATACGCGGGAAACGTATGATGGCCTATTTTGACGTTTGGACATTAATGAAGTTCTTTATATGCTTATTGCCTAAATAATGGTAAATATTATATTATTGAGAGCTAAAAGTGGGGGAACAAATACTGTACTTCATTGTAAACGCGTACTTAATAAAATACACTTATGTCTCGCCGTGCGAAATTTAATCACTTATTTCTCTTTTTTTTCGCGTGGGACGAAAACATATACCTCAGTAGGTGTTTTTTTCGTCGTGTTTGTACATTTAGGGACCGCACAACACTTATGCACTTTTGAATTGATTATAAATACGCAAATCGTCCTAGAATACATATATTACATATAGTAGTGATATGCAGTTTACAATATCGTGACGTCACCGTCAGGGTCGGCAGCCGCCATGATACTACAAGCGTTTTTTGGCGTAAATGTCAAATTTGATTTTAAAATGGCGATTTTTGCTACTAAACCTTTATTTTATGTAGAAATGTATATATATTTGAAAACAGTGAATGCGTAAAAACATCGTGAGATAGTTTTTCAAAATTAGTCATCATGCCTATTGTATGTTAGTTGAAATGTAAAGATAATATGGGACACAGACATAGACGGCTTTTTCTGGAGTCGGATATTTATATTACGAAAATCGTTTTTATTTTCATATTTTCGAAGTAAGTATATAGCTATTTTATTAATTACATAGGACATAAAAAAAATTACATTTAAACGGTATATAGCTATCTCAAATCAAAATTGACATGAATAATTAAAAAAAAGGTTATCTTTCTGGGAATGAAAATCGAAGTTACTTTTCCACGATAAAAAGTAAAAAAAAGTGCAATTTTAATTAATTAATTTATTATAAAAATTTATACATATATACATTCAATTATAATTTGTTTACAAGAAATATACTCATTTTGTTGTCAGTGTAACTTGAAATTGCATGGCAACAAGAAATTGTTGTGTGTATATTTAATAAGAGTCGAGCAACTTTATGTTGAACTAATTAAACACATAAAAGAAGCAAGTATTTTCTTTGCAGTTAGTTCATCTCAAAGTTGTTCATTTTAGATTGCATTGTGGAAGCTTTCGATGAAGCTTTGTCTAGAGTGAGCCGAGCTTTCAATAAAGCTTTGTCTAGAGTGAGCCGAGAGGTAAATATTTTTCCAAGACCCATTAGCCGTTGCGATGCGAAAGGGCTGTTCACACATCTAAAGCAGAAAATGTCTCTGATGAGCATTCCATCACAACTTCAAGGCACTTAAATTCTACATATCATTTTTAAACATTTTAAATTTAAAATATTATACGTAGACTCTCCCTAATATTCCATTCTATTCTATTATATAGGTGTGTTTTTGGTTCATTTTATTTTTGTTATTTTATATTTCTTTTGTTTTATAATTATGATGATTGTTTTTTCTAAACTTGATATGTCTATTTACTTGTATATTTACTCTTTTTGTTTTGATTTTGGTTTAGAAACTGTGGTAATATTTATAATTGTTAATTGATTTGTTTTGAATCTGTGTTTTGTTTTATAGATTCTTTGTAAATTATTTTTATTGTGTATGCAAAGAGCTGCTGTTTTCCTAAACAAAAGCTTTTAGCTATTATTAGGAAAGGAAAAATTAATTATTTTGATAACATGTAACCGACCGCCTTGGCACAGTTTATAAGCTGTTTAGTTTCTGTGCGGGCCTCCTGGGTTCGATTCCCAGCGGAAGAGAAATTATTTAAATTAATTTCTTACGCTAATATTGCTTCTCTGGGCTGGAAACACTGGTAAGTTGGAATAAATTGCCATATGGCAATAGACTCGCCACTTGCGCAATGTGCAAGGAAGTGTTAATTATTATCATAATGCAATATTGTATGTAATTCTAAAGTCTACATGTATAATTTAAATAAATAAACAAAAACAATTAATTTCAATACCATTTTTAAGCTGGGTATAACACACAATCGATCGTTCTCCGCATTCCCTAAAATATCGCCTGTAATGGATAATGATGTGATTTTTGTTTTTTTATATATAATATTTGTACCTAGATGTTTACATTTAAAATTTAAACAAATTTAATATAAATCACTTAAAGAAACAATAACGAACATTCGAAAAAAAACGAACTTCTCTTATGAACAATTAATCTTATATATATGTAGTTATTGACGGAAAAGATAAAGGTATAGGGAATTACCTTGCCTCGATATTTATAGATCTGGTTCTGTATAAACTTTTCACCACATTCACAGCGTATGAAAGATTTGACACTTCACTGAAGTTGATTAATTTAAGCGGATTTCGAAGATATACTTTTCATAAAGAGCGGTGCGGTGCGGTGTGTTAGTCAAGATGACAGTTGATATAATGAGAGAAATTTTATATGCAACAATACTTGGCAATATTGGCAGGTAGGTAGGTAGGTTGTTTTTAGGCCGAGGTACATTAGGATAGGAAAGATGTGTGTGTGTGTATGTGTGTGTGTGTGTGTGAGTGTGTGTGTGTGTGTGTGTGTGTGTGTGTGTGTGTGTGTGTGTGTGTGTGTGTGTGTGTGTGTGTGTGTGTGTGTGTGTGTGTGTGTGTGTGTGTGTGTGTGTGTGTGTGTGTGTGAGTGTGTGTGTGTGTGTGTATGTGTGTGTGTATGTGTGTGTGTGTGTATGTGTGTGTGTGTGTGTGTGTGTGTGTGTGTGTGTGATTAGTAACGCTTATCTGTAGCATTATTTATTAATTTCTATGATATCATTGTACACCAAAACTGAACAATAATGCGAAATTCATCACAAAATGTGAAATTATTAATTTAGTGGTACATAAAAATGAAATTTACTTATTTTTGTGTAACTGACATTGATTTTTGTTTTATAAATAATGAAGTTAATTTTTATGAGCAATCACAATATTTCCCATAGAGAAGTTACAATGTAAATATAGACATGCTTATAGATTAATATTAACTACATTATGGTTTATTTACAACTATGGATGGGTTTTTTCAACAAAAGTATCAGAAGTATTAGCGTCGTTTGACGGCATTAGATTTCAATAAAACGACCAAAATCTTCTTCTTCTTATTTTAGATAGTAGATCTGATTTTTCGAGAAAGCTATTCCAGTGAAGCTGAGGTCTAGCTATCCCTCCACCTCTTAGGGGGTCTTTCGGGGAGGCGATGCCCCGGTGGGATTTAGTTTGCCGCTATGGATGGGATTCGAGATGCGTCCATCCTGTTGACATGGTCCCTCCAAAATCTTCTCCTAGCTCTACATCATCATATGATGTCCTCGGTCTATGAAATCAATTTATTCTAACTATACTTTAATCTTTGTTTGAGAAACTCTGCCATAGTGTACGTTCCGACGTCAGTTTGCCACAGAAACTTAAGGTCTTGAGATGATGAGGTCCATCTGTCCCTCCACCTTAAGCTGTCTTCCCGAAGGATGTTTTCCGGAATGGGATACATCATTTTCAGCAGGAACGAGCCTAATTCCATCCATCCTGGGGGCCTAGACAACGTGTCATTTAAGCTAAGCGTTATATCGCTAAGCGATAGTAAATGTATGAAATTGGTCGCTATGACAACACGTGACAGCCACAAATTTCATACATTTCTATCGCTTAGCGATATAACGCTTAGCTTTAATGGCATGTTGTCTAGGGGGGCTGGTCACACGGTACTTATAGCCATCTGCTCTACATTTGCCGGCCCATTCGCAGAACATTAGAATGAACAACAAAAAAAGCCCTCTAGATTAGTAATCTTGGCACCATGGTGCAAAAGAAGAATCGGCAAGGAGCATATCGAGATTTACACTTGCAGACTGTCAACGACTTCAGATTCATGCACCAAAGAAGTTACCAAGAACTCAAACAAAACATTTTTTTGGGAATCATCTGATAATAAAGTGCCGTATATTTTTTTACTATTAATTTAATAATCTATGATACTATAAAACGAGTGGGTTGTGGCCAATGCTAAACTCCTCACTAACAAGTCATTCTTTAAAGTACTCAAAATTTGTATGGAAAATATTCAGCGTTTTCATGAAATGAGTTTGTTAAATTTTTTTTATTTAAATATTTTATCACTAAAATTTGATAATTATTCGATGCCATTTTATGAAAGTGATGTCCCATTTTACTAATTTGAAAATAAAAATTTCGAATTTTAAGTTTACTGAGTTTGGGGTCATTTTGAAATATTTGATATTTATAAAATTGAGAAGCACTATTCAGATATCGTTCAAAATCTAATGGGGTTTAAGGGAGTTCAGATATACAAATATGAAAAATTTGAAAAGAATCGAATGAGTCTATAATCGATAATGTAAAATAAACACGCCGTACACAGCACATAGCACACACACACAGATACATTATGATGAAACTTTCAGAATACAATCTCAGCATGATACTAGTTGATAATCTGCAGAAAAATAGCCTTAAAATTGCGAAATCATAACTTCCCACTATATCCCCTTGGGTTAGTGAAGAGTAGAAAGTAATAAAATGTAAACATTGTGTCTAAGTAATAATGGAATGCAGTCGCCCAATGTGTCGTACAGAAGTAAAATCGCCAGTCTTGTATGTGGACTTGGTTGAAACAATTATCCGGAATGTTAAGCCATCATCTGCCACCACAGCCACCACCAGTAACTTGCAACCAACAACTGGAAACCATCCTCTCACTCCCACCAGTTATGGTGTGATGTTTGCCTAAACTAAATTAGTTCGTCTTACTGCCACTATATTTGTTAACAGCCAGCTCACAGCGGGAGAGAGAGAGGCATTTCAGTTAAGGACTTATTTGTCATCATTTTTCCCAAATGTTGTCTAACAGAGACTGACTCGTTAAGATAATCAAGAAGTAACTGCTTGTTTGTGTTTCATAATGTTCATAAATATATCGTATAAAAAAATCTTTGACCACGTCATTTCTCATAATATAGGTACCTATGTCCATAAAATAATTTCTTTTTTTACTATCAATTAATGATGGAATTCCATTATCAATTATATTGAATAACTTGGAATAAGTAAAAAATATCAATTTTAACTTTTTTTCCCCTTATAAATTATGTTGATCACTAACGCGTCTCGTTCAAAGAGCATTTACAGAATGGTTCTTAACCTATAGTGGACCTGTTATTTAAATACATCTCATGGCAAGCAAACATTTTTTTATACTAGTTGCATGTAACACATGAGATCCAACTGTCGATAACGATAGTATGTATAGTTGAAGGATAAGTACCAAACTATAAACCCATAAATACAAATAATTTAATATTATATGATATTTGGTTTTCTATACAACACATGTACCTAGGTAGTCAAGATAGGATAGTATGGAGGTCAGTCTTCTTTTCCTACCCGTAATATGAAAACAGCATGATGGTATATATTGTATGTTTGGAGATGAAGTATCAAACTATTAAGTCTTCTTAAATATTGTGTGTACGCTATTGCCATACAAATTGTATGAAGCAATGTCGTCACTTAATTCAATTTTTATAAAAATTGTTAAAAAAATTTGAGACATACTACTACAATGTTAATATTTTTTATAGAAAATAAAATTATCTAGTTGGGGTGTTTCGGCTTTTTTCGATATTTAAAAAAAATGAAATATTGGGAGTTAAACTCATAAATTTGTCATAAAAAGATATTTTTCTTAATTAAAAATGTTTGAGAAAGCCTGGAATTTAAAAAAAATCTAATTTTAGATTTTATATTTTTCTATGTTCATACCAATATTCAGCGTTCTAGCTTTTATGGTTTCTGAGATATATGGAAAAATAAAGTAAAAGTTCAAAAGTTGATAACCTCTGACTGAAACAATAATTCTGAGTATAAAAGTTTTGTAGGCCTATTACTGTTTATATATTCTGAAATTTTGGGCTCTGTAAATTTAGCGGATCAAAAGTTATAAGGAACGGACACACACACACACACACACACACACACCCTCACACACACACACACACACACACACACACACACACACACACACACACACACACACACACACACACACACACATACACACACACAATCACACACACGCACACACACACCCTCACACACCCTCACACACACACACACACACACACACACACACACACACACACACACACACACACACACACACACACACACACACAAACACACACATACACATACACACACACACACACACACACACACACACACACACGCACACGCGCGCACACACAGACACGCACACACAGACACACACACACACACACACACATACACCAAACTCACATAAAATGTTCTACTCCGAATTCTGAGTAAATCCATGTATGGGAACATATATGCTGCGAGGCCTCTAGTTGGTGTTATTAGCATGCAAAAAGTCCACTACGCGACTACGCCATACAAAATGTTCCTTCGTACACGCATCTTGGCTTAATAATGTCGATTCATACAGAGAATTGAATTCTCATGAACGAATCGACAGTTGGACATAGCACAATATAAGAGAATATAAAAAGATTTTTGAAAAACAAGAGCATATAAATACAAATTATTAGAAAACACCTATAGAGGGCTGAATGTTGTATGTAAACAGTTTAGGATATAGGTAAAAAATGGGGAAGAGTATTTATTAATTTGATATAAATTAAATTCAACTATTTTCAAATCGATAATTCTCTATCACTTATATCGCCTATTGATTACAATGCGCATATTACTATATTAAAATGTGTTTTTTTTATATAAAACCTGTCCAGTAGGTATCAACATTCTGTCTCATATTAATTTTATCTTAAAGCAACCAAGACATCTAAATTCACTGACATACAAAATCTTAGTATATTATTTCCGTGTTTATTTCTTCATATTGTATTTTTCCCTGTTTCGTTACAAATTTTCGTGTACAAAATGAAACAATCAAACAACATCTGGCTCTCGTGTGGAGTCCATTCAACTCTATACAAATTTATCATAATATAACAAAAGGACGATTTCTCCTTTGCGCTATTTTGAGAATTTAATACACACTTGGCACAAAACATTTTAAAACCACAATTAAATTTGTACATTTTTGTAGATAAAATGTTATTGTTCTCTCGCAATATTATGTAATTTATTTTTTAATGATAAATTTTCTACACTAAATTACATTACATTCGAAAAATATAATGATTTAAAATAAGAATTGCTTAAAAATATAATGTTTTTCAAAGGAATTCCTCTTCTGTACATAACATACAAGTCATCGTATTTGATGAAATACTTTATCATTCTTTATTTATTTTTAATATGTTATTTATTTTTTATTGCTTCTCGGGCAACATAAAGTACTATTAGTTCCCGTCACAATACCAATCCTGCTGACAAATTATATCAAATAGACGACACCTCATGTTAAATATTATGAAAAAGAGAGAAAAAAAACGTTTTCATGGTATGATTGTTGACGAACGACCTCAGCAGTTAACACTTTCGAGTTAAAGAGGGGGTATGATGTGGCATAGACTAACTAACTGGACGCCGATCACGAATTCAAATTCACAGAAAGGTCGGGAGCTGGTAGGTGCAACTATCACCTGGATGGGTGAAAGATCCTCTCCGACCTTCCCTGGACATGTCTAGGGCGGAGTGTGCGCTGTGCTAACGGGCCCCATGTGCAGGCAAACACTTCGGAGCCGGCAGAGTTCAGTATCCCTTCAACTAACATTTCTTCCACTACACGGTGTAGAGCGTCCACCAAAACAAACATCACAGTGTGACCTAGAAAAGATGCGGAGGACTGGTCCGCGTCCGATAAGGAACCTCATTACACTTAAACTAATTACATCCTCACCAGCTACACTAACATCTCTTTCCAGGTCGCATGAGTCAATGCAAAAGAAAAAGACGCTGTTGTAACAAAGTTCCCCACCTAACCACCAGTCGTCAGTCTTCCACTCGGGTGCATGTTCCTCTTGGCCAAATCGACCATCTATCTATCCGCCTGTGCCCGGATGGCTGCCGAATCCTTGCTATTATATTTTACACACATAGGCCACAGTAGATCTGTATTTGTTTCAAATTCAGATCTTGTAAATGATTATTTCACGTTTCGCAAATCAGTCGAATATCCATTTTGCATGCTTCGTAGTCCTAAGCCCAGTGCTTTCATTGTAAGCAGTGAAGAGTTTTACACTTTGCGGAACATCTTTGTGCCACCCAAAGGAAAGACTAACTATACCGCGAGGTAAATTGATATGTTTGCGACGTATCTTGCTAAATCCTTGCTGTTGTTAGGGTCGGGCCAGAGAAATTAGGGCCGACCTGGACGGATGTAGGCGGTGACTGCCTATGACTCCACCCTTCTGGTGGTATATTTCCATTGGCTTTGCCCAAGTTACGTACGTACTGACTAATAAAGTAGCATTGATTTCATTTATCTGGGATATCTAACGACTGTTAGCGTGGTGTTGAAATGGCACATTAGTAATTTATTTGATACCTGTAAGTAAAACGTCATACATTCAGAAGAATTTAAGGTAATGGTAGTGTAATCGGTGGATAGTCGAATGGAGGAGCGGATTCTGAACCAGATAACGAAATTTATTTCCTTCGGATCTAATCCTATTAAAAGAAGAATTAATATTTGATCGGTTTCATTGTGATCAATAATGCGAATGCGTCATAGTATTCGGTCGTTTTGTTGATTGTTGTTATTCACGCTCATGAGCCTTCTGGATTCAAGATTGTTAAATGTTATGCATGTTTATACGATAAAGCACTGCATGAGCCTGAAATGTTTGTCTTAATTAAATGTTTTCTAATGAGTATTTTAAATTTATCGAAACTATCAAACAGAAGAACGATTTGTGATTTAATTTGTTTATTTAAAATAATCAACGGTATATTGGACACCCCTGATCTAGTTGAAATGATAAAATTCAGAGTACCTACAAGGTTTGCTTCACGTCAAAATGCACCTTTTCATATAGAGAATCTTCGAAATAACTTTATTATTAACTCACCAATACATAGATTGCACCGCCTTGGAAACCAATATAGTGCTGTTGATATATTTAATGTACACACTATAGATGGTTTCAAAAGGATGCTTAACGCATATTATAATTTTTGATTTTTACTTTGCTTTGTTTATTTTTGTTGTTTAAATTGAAGATGTAATATTGTATTTTTTTTTCTTCTTCTTTTATTTCTAGTTTTTTTTTTATCATTTACCTCTATTTTCTTTTATTATGTTGTTTTATATTGTTCTTCCTTTAACTACTTACGTTTTTTTTTATTATGTACCTACCTATATAATCGATGTATTACGTACTTACGTTTTTTTTTATTATGTAGCTACCTATATAATCGATGTATTTACACTTATTGTTGTTTTCTTGTGCCTACATTGTTCTATTTATCCTGTATTTTTTTTGTAAATGCCCTATAAGGGCGTATATATGTATAATAAATAAATAAATAAATTTAATATAAGTACTACATTTTCTTTACTAGGTACAATTTCGTGTTTGTGAAATGTATTTGTGTTTCTCTAGGTAAATCTATTAGAATATTTTAAATGTGCTGTACTTAGGGCGTCCGGAATTCAAAATCGGAGACCGCAGATCAAGCCAGGGTTATCACGAAAACACAATGTAGGTCCTGTAAAACTAGACAATCTGGCCAAATAATCAGCGAACAAAGTACTCGTGAATTTTACAGGTTAGGACTAAAAAGAGAATAGGAAACAGAGATGAAAATGATTTGGGCTGTTCAATAAACTCATATGTTTTGCTCGCATTGGAATTTAATGAAAAATACTTTGAGTTAAGAGTGAAACGGTTGATGGGGCGCATTGTCGTAAGTTCGCGAATCCCGTCTCCACGTTCTAATTCCTTTGAGGGAGAGGAATCATGTCAAATCTATCCAGAACTACCAGGCAACTCCTGTCTGCAATAAAGGTCCGCAAGATCGAATATATAAGTCACATAATTAGGAGAGAAAAATAACGCTTACTTCAATTTTTTTTTTTTTTTTATTATTTAACAAAAACAATACAATGTTCACATATAAATCATAATTTAAAAAGGTATACAATTTTCATCATATAATTCATAATAACCCTCTTTAATTGAGATAAAATCTCGTGTTAAAAGAGGGGAGTATCTATTTAATATTATTACATTTACCAAAACATTGTACATCTACTAAAAAATATGAAGCTACACAAAAAAAGAATGAAATAACAAAAAATAAATAAATAAATCAGTACAATTTTTAATTTTATTTTTAAATATACTATAATTTTTTTCGAGTCTAAGACTCAAAGGGAGTTCATTAAACCACTTAATACCTTTATACTTATACAAATGTTGTGAGGCAGTTGTACGTAAAAGAGGAATGGTAATACATCCTTGTGAATTTATTCTGCTGCTTAAAGAAAATGACAATTGGTTTGAATTTGTAAGAATATCTTTATGAATTTGGAACAATGAGATTTTTTTGTAGATATTTTCAACAGTTGAAACTTTAAATTCTTGAAATAAATTAATAGTTGGATAATCAAATCTCTTTTTTAATATAATTTTAATAATGATTCTTTGAAAAACTTCTAAAGGCACTAAAGTGGTTTTAAAAGCTCCCCCCCAACATATAATGCCATATTGTAAGATGGATTGAAATAATGAAAAATATATTGTTTTAAGCAAGTTTGTTTGAAGTATATTTCTTAGTCTCAGAAAAATAAAAATTAGCTTTTTAAGGCGTTCAATAGTAGTAGTTATATGTAATTTCCATTTCATACTGCTTTCAATAATAATGCCTAGGTATCGGATGTTATTTTTAGTGGATAATTTAATACACGCTGAGTTACAAGATATGGAGTTGTTGAAACAGGAATTGTCAATATGAATTTTAATATTAAGGTCTTCTGGGATGTATTTATCATTTAATGCAAATGGGATAATACACGTTTTATCTGTATTCAATGAAAGTACATTACAATCGAACCAAGACTTCAAAACACTTATATCTGATTCAGCTGAGGCAATTAATTCCTTCCAGGTGTTATCTTTCAGTATAATGGCAGTGTCATCAGCATAAGAAATTATTTTACCAGATATTGGCAGATTGAATATATCATTCACATAAATTATAAATAAAAGTGGACCAAGTACAGTACCTTGAGGTATACCAAAGTTTGCGTTTTTGAAATCACTTAATGTATTGTTGAGTTTGACATATTGTTTTCTTTTAAATAAATTATTTTGTACCCAGCTTTTAACTTTTCCCGTTATTCCAATTTTATTTAATTTATTTATTAGTTTCGTATGTGATACACTATCAAATGCTTTTCGGAGGTCAATAAATATTCCCAAACACTTTTTCCCTTGATCCAGTGCATTATATATAGTAGAGGTCAATTCAACAATAGCATCTTGAGTGCTTAATTTCTCCCTAAAACCATATTGGCTAGAGCTAATTATTTTATTTCTGTTTACAAACTGTAATATTTGTTTTTTTACGGCTTTTTCATACAGTTTTGCTATATTAGATACTAATGATATCGGTCTGTAATTATTTGTATTTTTTTTGTCACCAGTTTTGAAAATTGGCGTGATTATTGTAGTTTTATAATTACTAGGAAAATTACCGTTTGTAAGACTACAATTTATTATATGGGCAATGGGTTTACTGAGCGATTTTCTATTTAATTTTAGTATTTCAGCTGTTATATTATCAAAACCTGGCGCAGAACCCCCTCGAAGTTCTTTTATATAATTTTCGACATCAGACTGATTAATTGTCTCAAATTTTTCGAAACCATCTGTAGTGTCAGGATCAATAGTATTTTGTACATAAGTGTTTTTGTTAATATTGTTTGCTAAGTTTTTTCCAACATCAGCAAAGTAATTGTTGAAAATATTGGCACATTCTTTCGGATTACTTTTTGTGTCAAGTATATTGTTGTCATTTCCTATGACTTTGTCTATAGTATAATGTTTTGATTTTTTGCTAATGATTTCGTTAACCGTTTGCCAAATCTTTTTATTATTATTACCGTATGTCATTATTTTTGCCTATAATAATCTTCTTTTGTCATTTTTATGATTTTAGAAAGTTTATTTCTGTATTTTTTAAAATAAGACCGTAGGTTCGTGTCGTTCGGGTATAATTTAGTATTTTTAAAAAGTTTTTCTTTAAAACGTATTGATACAATCAAACCATGTGATATCCATGGTTTTAATTTCTTATATTTTGAAGTTGGCTTAGATATTTGAAAAGAAGTAGCGTCTAATATATGTTTATTAAATGTTTTTCAAAATTCTGTGCACATGTTTCGGTATCATTTGTTGATACACACTGAAGGGCAAGATTGTCGCCGAGGGATTGGAAGGAGACAGATTTCCTGGCTGTGTAAAATTAGGGAATGGACAGGCTTTAGAACCGTGGAGCAGATTTTCCAGACAGCAAAGGACAGATAAGGATTCGCCAGAGTGGTCGCTAACATCGGGGGTTCCTGACAGGACACCAGAAGAAGATCATTACTAGGTATACAATTACTATACTGACGAGCATGAGCATGTTGCATAGGCCTACGTTGCGACTCTAAAGGCCTAGATAGTAAAAGGGGTGGATGGGCGGCCGACGCTGTTGTGCCCCCTTCAATTCTGTACTTAGAGAAGAGCAAGACGAACGCCTTTAGTCTCGTTCGGCAGCGACTCTTCAACTGTAGCGAATGTTGTGTGAGGTTCGGGCACACCGCCGGTGCAGACGTCAAGTCAGACAACCTGTGTTGACAAGTGACAGTTTATGATGCGCCGGATGCCTCCGGTGTTATCCTGCGGAACCTTCGGACGCCAACACGAGTACCGAGGGGTGGGGACAAGCCCCTCCGACTCGGTGGCCCCACGTTTGAGGTTGGACTCTCGGGGGGTAGTAATTGAAATCGCGGATAGGAGGATATTTGTGTTGTCTGACGTTGCTGCTACGTCGGGGATGAACAGGACAAAAGAGTCCTATAGTGTCCTCCGGCGTGGAAGTAGTACGCGAACTCCATTACAAATTGTCTTACGTTTATTATATTCACATATTTGCGTCTATATGGTACTCTAAAATTGAATATCTACATAATATTAATTAAAAAAGGTGTACCATAATATTTTATCATTAAAATATTTAAGCGTCCCACAATAGAAATAAATTAAGATGGGCATGTGGTATACGTCTACTTTAAGACAAGACCGGAAACTTATTTCATATAATATAAAGTTAATAATTAACTTTATCAATAATGTAATACGCCCTTCAAACGGTTGACAGCTGGTTGTCGCACATGTTTGCTCCAAAATGTTGATACGAGTGTTATATTATAAAAGACTACACTGACAAAGCTCCGGAACTTGAGAGAGTAGAAAAGGCAAAGATTTAATTTGGGAAAGTTTAAGAACACTCGTATTCAAATAAGTTTTCAATTTAATCAGGACCCGTACAATTTCAAACTTCAAGTTTATAACTTGAATAGGAATAATTTGCACAATAGAAATTAATATAGTTGATTGTTGAATAAAAATAAGTAAACAAATATATTGTTCTTCCCCCACCACCACCAGTTCTGCTTATGGCGACTAATAACGGCTCCTTGCAAAACTCTGAGAGAACACAAAATGAGCATACGAAGAGTCGGGAGAAATCTTAAACCTTGCAGACACTGCACTTAATGTGCCAAAGAAAGCTAAGCATGTGGAAACGACTGGCTCACTGTTAGTGAAGCTAAGAGTGCACCGAATTTAAGACAGAAAATCTTGAAAGCCCTAAAGTTGTTCTTCGTGGCTACAAGGTCCGCATATCCAATAGGACCAAAGAAATTCACTCAGACAAATATATTATTCATTCATACCATCAAGGTAGGATATAATTTGAAACGCGCCTATTCCGGACAAACTAAAAGAGACCAGACTCTGGTGGCTAAGGACACGTAATGAAGAAATCACGTGGTGAAACTTGAGGTCGTTCACAGGCTACCTGGTGCATAAATACCTACTGTCAGAAAATCAAGGGAGGACCAGCGAATCAGAGAGATGACGCAAGATCGAAATATATTGCGATTGAAGAGGCGAGAAAGAAGAAGAACCATCACGGTAAAGTAGTTAGAGGAGTGCGGGTGTGCAATACCTTATAAAAGAAAGCACAAGACATTTATGTATCTCAATACATAGTCTTACCTAAAAAGGCGAAATTCAGAATGGATGGTGAGACTCATCGCTGAACTATGTGAAATATTTTTTTCCCCTTTTGTATTTTTGATTACCCGGCTCTAACGAGACAGTCGAAAGCGATGATAATAGAAAAGAGTGAAGACACTATTCCAAGGTGGTCCCTTGTAGCATTAAATGCAGATCTGATTTTCGATTACCCGGCTCTAAAGAGACAGTCGAAAGCGATGATAATGGAAAAGAGTGAAGGCACTATTCCAAGGTGGTACCTTGTAGCATTAAATGCAGATCTGAATTTCACAGTTATAAGAACAGTTAATTATTACATTTTTAAATTAAACGTTTATCATGACTTTCTGCTCAAAAATATTCATTTAATTAACACATGTAGATTTTTTTGAATAAATTAATAAATCTTCTAATAAATAAACGCAAAAAAATATTAATTAAGTTGTACTTGGTTCATCGTTTCAAATATAAATGGTTCACATTGATCTTGTAGATAAATATTTTTTTTCTTATAAGTTACATTGTGGGATAAGCTAAGGAGGAGGGAGGGGTACTAAGGAACTGTCGCAGTTTCTTATAATAAGAATCACGACCACGAGACCTTCGTCCTCTGCGCTGTCCATTTCAAGGTTTTCGAGGCAATTTGGTTCTCTCCTGGCAATTTATCAAAGAATTGAAGAACACGTCTGTATTACATTGTTGACAGACGATCCTTAATATTAAGCTCAACCAGAATGGACACATTTGTTCTCATCATGGTTTCTTATGGAATGCGCAACATTCACCACAAGCCCCACATCTCAAGGGCATCAATTTTCTTCGTCTAGGACTCTTTCAGTATCCAAGTTTCGACACCATAGAGGGAAATTGAATCCTGTCGGGTCTAGCCTTTGTATTTTTTGTGATAGACCTGTCCTTCCATACTCAGGCTAGTTTCTCCATTGCACCTTATAGCCATAGAAATACGTCTTTTTATTTCCAAAATGAATATACCAACTACTTTGAAGAATATAAATCGAAAAACAAAGGTATTGTCATATGCCTCCATTACAAATTATTTCCAAAATTAGGTATGACTTTTCACAACTTTATACTGTAGGTAGAATATAATAAAGAATCACGTAGGTGTATTATGTATAAAAATTATGAAGAAAAATAAATATTCATGTTTCCTGAATACCCATTTGTATATTTTTAATTTTATCACTTTCATTTTGAATTCACAGCGATGTTGAATTAAAGAAAGTTAAAAATAAAAATACTACAATTTAATGGTCAAGTATATCATGTGGTCATGCAATTTTCTCTAGGAAGAGGTCAGTAACCTACCAAATTATTAACAACAATATATAAGAGGTACTTTTCTATTGAGAAAAATTCGCGAAACAGCCCTCCTAGATAATATGCCATTTAAGCTAAGCGTCATCTCGCTAAGCGATAGTAAAAGTATATACATTTGTTATCGCTTAGCGAGATAACGCTTAGCTTAAATGGCATGTTGTCTAGGGGGGCTGTGTGGATTTTGACCCGGCACGTACTCATTTAACCACCTCCCTGAGGATACAAAAGGCCATGAAGCGCTCGACACTTCATCGTAGTTACCAACATCTACCGTGAAAGTTAACATTACTTAATTGCTCAATTTTTAATCAGGTTTAATTATTGATTAATGAAAAGTTTTTATTCTCTCTCTCTCCCTCTCTCTCTCTCTCTGTTTGATCCTACACTGCTTGTCTTAACTAAAGTTTAAATTCACTATTTCAAAAAGCTTTAATTACTAGCTTTAATACAGCGACAGGCTAAATTAATGCCACGACAGGCTAAACCTCAAACTTTTAAGTTATTTTAAGTAAAAATTAAACATGTGATTTTTTTTATATTCTGGCATATAAAATGTATTTCAAGCTGAATTGTGTATTTGCTCGCTTTTATCACTATGTGGGTGCTTCAATTTTCAAATATTGTATTTGTTAATGTGGATTAAAGTTACTGTATTTCGATTTTAAAGTTGAAGTATATTCTATGATAAAGACAAAGGGCTTAAAGTTTTAACAACAAAAACTTTTTAAGGCTCATAATCAGCTCTCAGCTACATGAGTTTTCTATACAGTAGAAAGTTTTAACGAAACATAATAAACAAGTTGCATGTAACACATGAGATCCAACTGTCGATAGCGATATTATGTGTATTCGAAGAATAAGTACCAAACTATAATCCCATAAATACAAATTATTCAATATTTTAAGATGGTTGATTTTCTATACAACACATGTACCTATGTATGTATGTCAAGATAAGATTGTATGGAGGTCAGTCCTTTGATCCTACCCAGAATATGATAACAGCATGATGGTATGTATGTATGTGTGGAGATTAGTATCAAACAATTAAGTCTTCTTATATCTGCCATACAAATTGTATGAAGCAATGTTGTCACTAAATTCAATTTTTATAAAAATTATTAAAAAAAAATGAGATGTGCTAATACAATGTTGATATTTTTTTAGAAAATTAAATAATCTAGTTGGGTTGTTTCGGGTTTTTTTGATATTTAAAAAAAAAATGGAAATATAGGCAGTTAAACTCATAAATATATCGTAAAAAAATTATTTTTCTTAATTAAAAATGTTTGAGAAACCATGGAATTTTAAAAAACAAAATTAATTTTAGATTTTGTATTAGTCCATGTTTATAGCGAATTTCAGCGTTCTAGCTTTTATGGTTTCTGAGATACATGGAAAAATAAAACAAAATTTCAAAAGTTGATAACCCCTGACTGAAACAAAAATTACACACACACACACACACACACACACACACACACACACACACAAAACTCACATAAAATGTTCTACTCCGAATTCTGAGTAAATCCATGTATGGGAACAATATGCTGCGAGGCCTCTAGTTGGTGTTATAAAATATCCTTCGTACACGCATCTTGGCTTTATAATGTCGATTCATTCAGAGAATTGTATTCTCATGAACGAATCGACAGTTGGATTATTTTACAAATCAACATTCGTGGAGATCTTTCGGGTAGTGAGAATTCATTGAACACCTCATAAAAATCTCTAAATCAAACATAATATCTTGTTTACGTCCAAAAAAATCAACACACAATAATCAAAAATCAAATTGAGACAATGCTTTAATTTAATATCAATAACTTTGAACAACAATTTACTGAAGTCTATTTTTGACTGATAATTTTTGTCAAAAGTAAACACTAAATTAAGCTTCAATAAATTACGACTGAAATACAATATTCTATCAGTTCCTGTCATTAGGTCTTAATAAATTGTAATCAGCGATACCTTTTGAAATGAATATACATAAATGTACTAGACTGGGTAATCTGAGACAGAATCAAAGGTTAAATAAAAAGGAAATTGTGTTAATATTGTTTTGTCGAGAACAAAACCATGTTCACTTGGTTGTAATAAAATGTGTTTCTGTTAACCCTTTGCCTACCTTAGCTGCGAGGATTAATTAACTTCCTGGCAACCGTTGTTTTTGTGACAACAAAATTACCTTTTGATATTTCATTACGTAATTTGTTTTAGTATAACGTTCCTCTTTCAATACTTATTTCCATTTAAAATAAGCTCTCTTCGAATATCCTAGATTCAACGAAAATTTTCATTTTATATCTTTCAAATTAAATAAATTATTATTGTTAAGCTTTGCGTGTTATTTGACATTTTCCCTGACCTTTGACACTTACCATATTGGATAATTACTACGATCCTGTAAAATTGACTAATATCCTATATATTCTTAAACCAATACAAAGTTGTGTTGACTTGTGATCCCGAAATAGTTGAAGCAATCATCTTGATAATTTTTTATAATATTTTGAAAATTGTTAATACAATGTAAAGTTTGAAAATAATGACGTACATTGTTGATGTGGAATATAATATGAAGGTTATTTTGTGATTCAAAACATTTTCAAAGTTTATTTTCAAATTACTCCAATGATGGATACACAATATTTAGACCGTTTTGAATTTTAAATGTCTTTCTTTATAAATAATACTTTTAAATCCAACCCAATTTCCTAATACAGAAATTTTACCGAATCCATTTTTATTTGACTAGACCGAGGATTAAATATTATTGAAAACATTTTATTTCCATAAATTCCTACATATTATCACGTCGTTTTCCTATTTGAGGTAGGCAGAGAAAACCAAACGCCAGACTCTTATATCTTGACATACCTACATGTTTTAATTATTTTTTCGATCAAATGTTTAAATTTTTTTTTTTGCTGTCGTTATGCTTTTTTCTATAATTTGAAACTAATGTGATAATTTATTTTCAAATATGTTTATATATTATGTCGTTGTTTTTATGTTATATGAAATTCGTGATTGTAATTCCATATTTCATAGTTAGAAGTGAATAGGTAAAGATGTATTGGTCGCTTACCAAAGTGTCAGGAGGTAGAAATAGTTGCAAATAGAAATACACCTAGGAAGGAGGTAATATTCAATGAGACACCGTTCTCTTTCTAGGGACAACGTATCACCGAAGAAATGCGATAACTACTTTGAGATCACTACGCCATCTTCATCATCTTCAAAACTTCTTTATGTTATTTTACATGATGTATATTCGATTACAGAAAAAATAATGATGGAAAAAATTTAATCGAAATTTCGTTGAGGAATACAGTGACATACAAATCTACGGAAGAATAATTACATTTATTTATTTTATAATTTATGTATGTACATGTGTACAAAGGCAGTTTTATTGCCATAAGGCAATTTCTTCCAACCAACCCGAGCAACGTGAAGTCTCTAAGTTAAATTGGTACAATACTTGAGAATTTAGTGAGAAATAAATTGATAAAAAAAAATCAAGGAGACATTTGCCGATTTTGAAGATAATAAATAAATAAGGCTGTCTAAAAGGCCCATTCTGATAAAAAAAATGAGATGTATGAATTAAAATAGAATATATTTTCACCTAAGAAATTGACTTTTCAACTTTCACGCCCTATTCTGACAGGAAAAATGTTAAGTATTCCCGTGAATTTCAACGAATTTTCATAAATAAATATATGTATCAAGCAAAAAAATATATAAGCAAGTTGTACACAAGTTCTGACAGATTAGATTTTCTGGTGTAAAAATTGAGATTTTTTCCTCTCGATTGAAAAATAAATATAACATTCGAAAGTTTCGTACGATAAAAACTTGGCAGTTTGCTTAGTAATCAGATTGGAGATTTTTTGAAGAAATAAAGCTTACTCAATTTCTATGCATAAAATAAATAGATTAGAGGAAAACGTATTTTCACAAAATGTTTTTCTTTGAGGCGTTAATCCATTTATTTAGAAGTATTTGTTCCTTGAGAAGGATTAATGATATTGATTAACGAAATTAGGTTTATTACAAAAACGAAACAATAAATAGTTGTGCGGAAAAACAAATTAATTATTAGAGTGAAATTTTAATCGTGTTGGCTGCTCTCTTTATATTAAGATAATTTTGTTTTGTTTTAAATATATTCAAGTAAATTTATTGAAGATTGTTTTAAAGCCAACTGATCAGAATAACAACATATATGAAGTTTTCAACCGACTTCCAAAAATGGTGGAAGATATCAATTCGACGTGAATGTTTTTATGTTCTGTGATAATTTTTTACCCCGTTATCCGAAATCTGTGATATTTTTTTTATTATAAGAGGGTACCTTTTTCTTTTTGTCCCATATCTATTTGGTACCTGTCCCATACCTGATTATAGGATCCATGAGAAAATCATCAAAATTTATTTATTTACACAATATACGGCATAAGCCTTTACATGTTATACCTAATACTTAAAATAATAAATTACAAACAAGCATAAAAATATAGAAACAAATATAAATATATGTAGACATATGTAGATAAAAATATAGATTCAGATAAAAATAGACAAAAAAGAATAAGATAATTAGAATTAGACACCTTACAAACAATAAAAAATAAAATTGACAATAATAATGGTGCAAATTTAATATTATAGCAAAATTTAAATCATCTGAAAAGAACTTTAAAATGAGCCCAACTAACATGGATAAAACAAGAAACAAAATAAAAATGTTTGCACAAAGAAATAAATTTATCAATCAAAGTTTCAATGCAATAATGACAATAAAATAAAAATAACAAAAGGAGGACAAAAAACAAATGTGGCAATAGATCGATTGCAGCTATTTAAGTTCAATTTTCAAAGCTTCAATTTTCACAGTAATTTTTTTCCACACTATCCATTTTCAATGAATCATTTTGATAGGGAGTTCTTCAGAGGTGATCACACATATAGATTTCATCGGATACTGATGATAGATCTCACGATAAAAAATTATCAAGCTCTTCGATTTACAAAGTCATCTGTAATTTTCTTCACTACGTCGTCCAAATTCAATAATTCCTTTTTTATTAGAAAGGTATTTTTTCTAGGGTGGTTCCATCTCAAATAAGAAGAAGCCAAGAGATTTGATGATGGGAATCGTGAAAAGTCATGGAATATTACTATTCACATACATACCATCACGCCATGTCCCTCATGGAGTAGGCACAGAGAACCGAACACCACAGTTTTCTATCTTGATACACGCTTTTTATATTAAAGATTATTATCTTCGTGGTACAGCTATATTTACATTTTATTATGATAGAACTGCGAAGAGTTTTGGTAATACATTTCCAAATTTTGATTCTCAATTTAGGCGTAAAGTCTTTAAAACACAATTTCGCAAGAAAAATATTTATTATCAAAGCAGTCAAAATGCTTTGAACAATAGCAGTTTTGCATATTTATTTAATTTTAACTTTAAAAGAGACACGCGCAGAGAATCAACAATACAATATAAACAGAATAGGTACATATATAAATATTTTATGACGCCAATATATTATATGCCTACATACTTACCACACTTACCTGAACATGGAAATGAAGATACAATATTGACTATTAGTGTAGTAAATTATTGTTTTACGGATTAAACTACTATGGTAGAATTTGGTGTTATGGGCGATATCATGAACATTGATTAATATGAAATGCCTAATTTCCATATAATGTAATGTATTTATATTTACATTTAGTAATTATTATTTTTAACATAGATATACTACTCTTTTTGGAGTAGACAAACATGATTGAGCGTCAAAAATACTGTTTGAAGATATTAAATGCTTTATTAAAATGAAAACGATTTTGACTACCTAAATAAATTTCAATGTTTGAAAAATTATGATATTATCAATAATTATCATATGTTTTTGTATATTATACGATATTTTTATAATACGACAATTCAATATAATATATGTTTAATTCGCTAAAGACTTCTGATAGGTTCAGGTTCTGAATTCGAGTAATTTTTATAGTTATCATACTTTATATAATTTTTTATATTGTGATAACCCGGAACAGATTTCTGAGCATATCCTATGGGAATGCACTAACTTCTCTGTGTCAATTTTCCGACGAGAACTTTACGACGATGTCCGAGGAAATTTCTTTGGACCCATTGGACATGCGAACCTTGTGGCCACGAAGAGCAACTTTAGGGCTTTCAAGACATTCTGTCTTAAATTCGGTGCACTATTATCTTCACTATCACTGAGCAGTGAGCCAGTTCTATCCACATAATTATCTCTCTTTGGCACATTAAGTGCAGTATCTGCAAGGTTTTAGAGTTCTCCGGACTCTTTCAGAGTTTTGCAAGGGGCCGTTATTAGTCCACATAAGCAGAACAGGTGGTGGGGGAAGAACAGTTATCATAATAATAGTAAGTACAATAAAGCTACTATTTTATCAAGGCCAAACTGACACTTTTTGGTTATAGCATGATAAAGAAAATTAACGAGGGATTAGAGTATTAAGGCTAAATATTCAGAATCTAATTAGGTCACTTTTAATTGCAGTTCCTTATGTCTAAGTGCCAAATTGTATAAAACAATGTTGAATATAACATGTATGTATAAGTTTTATTCTGCTCTATTAACTCGTATTTATTTTTCCAAGAAACATTTTCATTATAATCTTTTTAAATGCGTATAAACTTTATAATTTAATTACACAATGAAAATGTAAGTAACTTGTAACAATGTTACATGTGACATAACTACGTAACATCCCACCGGGAGTATTAAAATAAAAAAGTTACTTAAAGTATAAGTTACAGCGCATAAAAAGGCAATTTATGTTTTGAAACATTTTACGTTCGTGAAAATTAGGTTTCTTAAACTCAAAAGGACTGTCAAATCATTTGTGTAAATGATATGTTTATTTTGATTATTGACGCGTTTAATGTAGTGTACACAGTCAAAATAAAAAAGGGTCAATATAATTAATATAAAAATAGAAAAAAATAATGAGTAAGCCTGTCAGTACCTATTCCGAATTAAATAAATATGTTTATTCTATTATTTTTTTATAAAGTAATTGGATTTCAGCAAATTTTTTTTAAAAGATAAATAT
This sequence comes from Molanna angustata, assembly GCA_963576475.1. Taxonomy (NCBI): domain Eukaryota; kingdom Metazoa; phylum Arthropoda; class Insecta; order Trichoptera; family Molannidae; genus Molanna; species Molanna angustata. The sequence continues at coordinate 20,994,795 of OY754971.1, read as the reverse complement.
GAACTCATCGATAGAAAAAACAAAATAAAATTTGTTATACCTAACATTGTAAATTGACTTTATATCACTGGATTATTCCAGCAGCATATAGATTAATGATAAATTGGTATAGCTGTTTATTTTATGAGATGAACTTAGTATAGGATGATATTATTTTTTTAATATATGAATATATTCTTTAGGTTAAAGTGCTATCGAAACTATAAAATTAGATAAAAAAACAAACATATTTGCTACCTTTGAACACTGTGCCAAGGAGAGAGAGAATTCTGTAATTTCTTATTGCATTCGGTATAAAGGTAAGGCGACCAATGCCTGGTCTTCGTGAATTTGTAATGTGGATACCTGTATAGGTGTTAATACGACATAGTTTCTACTTTCTACTACTCAAGACCCTTCATCGATCTTATGTACCTAAGTTATAATATTTTTATATTGAGTGTCCGTTAAAATTAAAATAATCGGTAGGAGAGTATGACTGAAGTAACTAATTTACATTTAAATGTTCTGGAAATATTTTTTAGGTGGATAAAGCATCAATGTAAACTTTTAGCGAAATTTACTATTACAATTCAAAATAAATAAGTTAAGTAACATGTAAATCAAAGGTCAAAATAATTATTTTCCGTTGACTTTTTCTCGATTATTTTGACATAGATATTTATTTTATTTTACAAAGGACAGCATACAGTAGGTACATGCATACAATTATTAAAAGTAAAAATACAAATGACATGTACCTCTTACGTACTATACCTAATATCAAAAGTGTGGGTGCGCGCATGAGAGAAGAGTAACAATATGTATGTGTGTGTGAAAAAGATATCAAGAAATATTGTGAGTATGTGGGTGTGTATGTGTGTGTGGGTGTACATGTGTGTTATACATGATAGACGAACATATATAGACAGATTCATAAGTTGAGTAGAAAAAGAAAATATATTGCTGAGGGCAATATTTTTAAAAAGTTTTTCCCTGTCGGGAGTCAATGATTTTTTTTAAAAATGTAGAGAAATGTAATAAATCGGTTAGACTAACATAATTCAAAATCTTTCTTTGAAATAAAGTTTCTGTGAATTTTAATTATCTCCATCGAGGATGATGGTTTAACATTAAAACTGGGATTGATAATTAAAACCGCGTATTTTAATATATTCGTGATACATAATTTCATCATGATATTCCACTTTGTGAACTAAACAGCATTGAATTAACTTAGGTGACTATTATTAAATACTATCAACAAAGAACTGCAAATAAAACTTTTATTTGTTGTATAATTTTCGCCAAACACCTTGAATGAGCTTCCGGTTGTGCAGAGCGCAAATTTGTGTCTTTTCGTTTCGTTGGTTTACATCAGAGGTTCCCAAACTTTTTTGTGTCGTGGACCCCTTGCCATGTTTTTCGATTTTTTGTAGACCTCCCTACTTACAGGTACTATGTCAAATATTAATTAAACACGCACCCAATTACAAGTTGCCACATTCTGGAGACTTTCTGAAAACACAATTAAAAACTGTGTCTCCACCGGGAATCAAACCCGGGACCTTTGGATCAGCAGTCAAATACCTAACCAACTGAGCCATGAAGGCCGACAAAAATCAAAGTCAAATTTAAATTGTATGGTCTTAGATTTTATGGCAGGCATAGGCGTACAACCATTATAAATGAATGTGAGAAGGGGAATGTTATGAATGTTATCTAAGGTTTTGGTATGATGGAACTTTAAGAAAATTTGAAAGTAACATGACAAAAAATGTTAAAATAAAATACTATAGAACGAATAATAATAACAAATTGTTATGCGATAGGTACTATCAGTGTATGTTGAGATCCACTATCGTAGACCCCCATTTTCATTTCATGGACCCCCAGATTTTTTTTTCGCTGACGTAGACCCCTTGCAGGTTGTCATAGACCCCTGGGGGTCGAAATAGACCACTTTGGGAATCACTGGTTTACATGCAAATGCAAAAGTTCAAGATATTTGGCGACAACTATACATAATAGTGGATTTTTAAAGTATGAATTGATTGATACTTAACAGCAACATAAATTTAGTTTCTTATATACTACAAGAGTTGAAACATACATATTTAATTTATATATTATGTATGTTTATATTATTTGAATTTTATTCATACATACAATCATGAATTCCTTTTATTTTGTATTATCTTATAAATGTTTATGTTGTACACATATATTTTTTTAAAAAATAAATAAATAAAAATAAATATATCTTTATATTCAGCTACAAAGTTTCAATGTTTTTCATTAATCGATTTCAAATTAAGACGAAAAATACTTTATTCAAATTCTTCCATCTTTATTTGTAGAAATAACGACAATTTATTACTTTCTGTCTATCATCGGTAACTCCATCACTGTATAGAGTTAATCGTTCGGCGGCCATTACCAAGAAAATAACTCATTTGAATTTCAGTACAATTTTTATTTTTCAGACTTGATGTTTTAAATTAAGGTAATTTCCCATGAGATTCTATTTGGATTATTTTTTGTTCAAACTTTCAAATATTGTTATTGATTTAGTAATGGCTTTTTACCTTTACAAAACAATACAACTCAGTTATTCATTGTAATAAAAATATTAAAAACAATAATATCCTAATATTTTATTTAAAAAAATATATAATATTTGATTATTCATTGTCCTCTTTCTACGTTTAGTTGACCGATTTGCATGAATTTTGTAAAAAGTTAAACAAGTAAAACTAAATCGAATGATGTAAATAACATAAATTTATCATAAAAAATATTTTTCTCAAAAAAAAATGTTTGAGAAATCCTGGAATTTTTTCAAATAAACCAATATGAGATTTTGTATTTGTCTATGTTTGTACCAATTTTCAGCGTTCTAGATTTTATGGTTTCTGAGATATAGGGAAAAATAAACCAAAAATTCAAAAATTGATAACCCCTGACTGAAACAAAAATTCACCATTCTGAGTATAAAAGTTTTGTAGGCCTATAACTGTTTACATATTTTGAAAATTTGGGCTCTGTAGAATGAGCGGATCAAAAGTTATAAGGGGGGACCGACACACAGATACACACACAGACACACAAAACTCACATGAAATGTTCCACTCCGAATTCTGAGTAAATCCATGTACGGGAACATATATGCTGCGAAGTCTCTAATTTGGTGTTTATAGCATGCAAAAAGTCCACTGCGCCATACAAAATGTTCCTTCGTACACGCATCTTGGCTTAATACTGTCGATTCATTAAGAGAATTGAATTCTCATGAACGAATCAACAGTTGGATAATGTATTAATATTATATTATTTAGTCAACAAAATAATATATTACAACATTGAGAATACAGAGAGTTTGTATATGAATTTCAAATCAATTTTCCCTTTTCGTAAATAAAAATATGATCTTAGTTTTAAGATCTAGTAAACTTAGTGGTTGATGTCTCTAATGACACGTATTTTTGATTGGTTTCCCTACCTCATTCCTAACAAGTATAGGTATACAAAAGATCTTGGATACAGAGAGAAAGGAATATTGCACCTACCTGGTGGCGAACTTCTTTCTTCGTATCGGAGGTTTTCGGGGAAGGCACCCACTTTAACCTTTATATCACATCATAAAAGTTGGTAAAACACTCCACTTCCAAATACGGTTTGGGTATTTATAGCGCACGGCGCGTAGTTTTAATCGATTGATCGATATTATAACGTAAAGGAAACATGACATATGTATATTTCGTCTTGTCTCGAAATTCATCAACTCTCAGTGACGTACACGGCGACGAGTCGTAGACGATTATATAGACAGCTGACTACTGATGTAGGTAGCAATACTTTTATGGGAGAGGAAAGGGTTGCCACATTTATCGAACAAAAGACATTTAAATGTATGTTACTATAGTTGTTGAATATGTGCTTCTGATGGAATGGGCTTAATATATTTAAATTGGACATTATGATCTGTAATTAGACCCCGTCCTGTGTGACTTGCCATGTTGTCTGCTGCCACATAGATATGGTCACTTTATATCGGGGCTATTTCTGAGTGGAAAAACACCAGACGTGGTTAATTCGTCTCCCTCGAAAAAAAATATGGATATTTAACGACAGGCGTGAAAGGAAAATACCACTAATTAAACCAAATGATACGACACGTAATATGACACACTTTATACTTCTTCTTTATAGTACCTATTTACTAATTTTGATGCTTGCGATTTTTACAGCTTATGAATCCGAACCAGTTTCTAGAGATACCTCCTTAATTAACTATGATTTAAAAGTTAAAATGAAGTCACTTTGAATTTGGCCACTATGAATGAAAAATATTTATTAAAATATACTAATATTTTTACTATAGTTATAAAAAGACGGAAAAATCCAATGTTTGCGTATACGCGATTTTTGTCCACAATCTTTTTTGGGTTTACTTCTTAGATACCTACCTATAATATAATTTTATTTTTAATATAATGCTAACTATTTAAGGTGTAAATATAAGTTGTGGTAGAGTAAGAAGTTGCATAAACTATAGCGTCGTGGAAAAAAAATAATCAGAAGTTTTTAACTGATAAATTGATATGTTAGGTAGGTACTCATCAATATTCAAATGCTTGAAAATTAGCTGATGACACCATCGCCATCTATGAAAGTGAAGAAGAATTTTTTTTCTAACGCCATCGATTGAGAAATTGCTTCGTAAACATTGAAAGTTACGATCCTTATATATGAGGTGGCACTGCATCGCAAAGTTGTCTCCTCTGAACTGCGCCAGATTTATTAGTTAGTTATTTATCATATTCCAACTTAGTCTCTATTGAAATTAATATCAAATTGTCAAAATATCTTTGATTCCCAACAGGGATCAAAAATCCTGTTGTAGTTATCATCATCATCAGCAATGGCGCTACAGCCCGGTGCGGGCCTTGGCCTGCTCAAGAAACTGCCTCCATCCCGCCCTGTCGACAGCAAGTCTCCTCCAATTTGTCTGTACAATCACTCTTATATCGCCCTCGATGTCGTCCAGCCATCTCATCCTAGGTCTCCCTCTGCTTCTTTTTCCTTTAGGACAGGTGGTCAATACTTTCTTTGGGATCTGGCTATCCTCCATTCTACGGACGTGTCCGAGCCAACGTAGACGATGTATTTTGATGTATTGGACAACGGTTGGTTCGCCATACATTATTTCTAGCTCATGGTTAAACCGGATCCTCCAAGATCCTCCTTCACAGGTAGGACCAAATATTTTGCGAAGTATTTTCCTTTCGAACACCAACAATGCATTTTCGTCCTTCTTCGTCATGTTAGTTATGCGAATATAATATATATATACAAGCATAAAACATTCGAGTTAAAAATGACATCAGGGGGTCAAGTCCCGTCTAACAATGAAATCAAAACCCTCGTCTATTACCCATATCATGGATACAATTTTTATATGGAGTTCTGTCATAACTTAAGATATCATATGGAGCTCTGTAATCAATAAGGATATTATAGAACTCCATATGATAATTATATCCACGATATGGGTAATCATGAGTGTTTTGATTTCACCGTTTGATTGGAATTCCCCTGTGAATGTAAAAAAAATATTTCGATTTATTTCATTCAATATAAGAATGAGAGACAAATTCGGAAGTATTTGGTAATATTAATTGAATGTAGAAGAGAAACAAAAGGTAGTTAAAATATTCAAGGTGACCTATCATTCCTTTCACCGAGGGATAAGCCGCATAGTATCAAGTTATAAAATATTCGAGTGAAATCCTTAGTTCATCATAATACCCCTATGTGGTTAAGCCTGTTACTATTCCCAAGCTGATCTCCTCTTTATAATGAATGAGAAGTCCATTATCTCACTCGTCAAACTAACAAATAAATTCCCAATAGATTTCTCGTGTACATAATGTACATTGTACATGCTGCGAGCTTTTCGGTGTATTAAAATAATGTTAAATCTAATACGATAGTTTCGCTTTAATCTAATTTCTCAAAGTTACATAAATATTGAGAATAATTATTCCGAGAAATTGTATAATTAACAAATTCATGTATGTTAGACAAAAATTTATTGAACAACGTTTTTATTGAGTGTCCCGTAAGAGCTGGGTAATCGAAAATACAACAGGCAACTATAACATCTCACATAATTCAGCAACGAGGTTCACCACCCGTTCAGGATGTTGTGCCTTTTTATATGAGACGAGACTGGTATATGGGTACACACGCATGTGTTGTGCTCACTTTTAATAAGGTACTGCACACCCGCACATCTGTCGCTGGTTACCACACATTGTGGGATATGCCGTGATGGTATAAAAGATGAAATCTTTCGTGTACAGACGACTTATATTCACCCTCTCCAATAACTTGTAGCCGTCACAGTCCTGTCGTTTGCAGCCAAGAGATCATCATCATCATCAGGCTCCTCCATCAGTAGGTGCGTCGTGTTTTGTTCTTCTCCACAATTGCTCGTCACATTCTGCTCGCCTTAAAGCAGTTATCAACTCATCGTGTTCACCTTTGAAAGAAAGATAAAAAAGGGTAATCAATTTTCATAATTACACGATTTCAATTTTGTTAACAGTTTTTAAAACTAGATGAGGTACTGAATATTCATTTATATTAACATATTTATTTTTTGAAATTGAAATTTGTTTTACCAAAATTTGCAATAAGCTTATAAAAATCTTAAAGTAATGAAAATTGAAAATGATATCTTTGAAAACTAGATACAGCCGGTACTCAAAAAAAAAATTATGTTGACAGTCAATGGACCTTTGATTCATCTCTTTCATTCATCATCGCCTTGAATTTTGATGGATGTTCATGGTTCTTGAGCGTCAACAGAAGCCACCCAATATTTTCATTTTAAATGTGATGATTCACTAACTAATTTATTGATATGTATTAAAACCACTCATTTGAATTTCCTCAGTCCTGCTTTCTAATAATGCCTAAATTTCTCAATTTGAATATCTTACATAATGCATTTTACTTTTATTAACATCAAGCACTCGATATAACGATAAACCTTTATTTTATCAGGCCGTGTTTATTTATTTAAAGAGTCCTATAAAATTGATTCAACCACCAGAAACGTTTTACTTTGAATCGTTTTAAATAGTTAAACATAGCAGGAAAATTAATTAATGTCTATATAGAATTAATCAAGAACTTTCTGTTTCGTTGAACAATAGCGGCGGATTAAATTACCACAAGATAAAGTCAACGGCATGTTTCGTGAAGGGACAAGGAATTTAGTTGGAATAGTTTATTTAATCAATTCAAACTAAAAGGTCGCCGTCACACGAAAATTTATAAATTGCTTTCAACAGTGTCAATTACCTGTAAAATTCGAATTGCTCTTTTTTAAAAATGAATATATCTATCTCACACTCGAAGTGTATTTTACAAAGAATTCATTCGTACCATCAAGGCATATTCCACAATGTGGGTAATGGTTTATCGGCGGTAATATTTATTTTCATTAATAAGCCTTTTTCAACTGACTACATATATAACAAGTTAACAAGTAACTTAATACAGATATAAGTTCATTTATATAAAAGCGCAAATTGATACAAAAAATATGGTTAAAAAATTAATCAAGTAGGTACCTACGTGCCTTTTCACACGCTCCGGTTGCCGGGTACCCGGCGCCGAGTAGCCGGTTCCATGGTGAGCTTTCACACGACCCGGCTTGAAGCCGACAGTAGCCCCTAGAACGTCGACGTGAATACAATTGCGTCTGGTGTTCATTAAAAATGGAACGCAAAAAAATAATTGTAATGTGGATTTTCCCACATCCTTATTCTTGCACTAGCTACCTTCTGTCTTTTGAGAGCGGCAAATCCATGGACCCTGCAAACATTTGAGATTCACGGCTAAACTCGGGTAACCCAAGCATTATCCAAAATACGTTGTATTGCACTCTTGTTGAATTATAAAACTGACCCTTCACCATATCTCACTAGTATACAAATCAGTGCAATACGTAATACTTATAGGTCGTCCATGTGACATTTATATTTTTCACATTGTCACTGCATCTAGTCCATCTCTGCCTTTACGATTTCCTTGATATCGCTTAAGTCGTCACACATAACATGCCCATGATATTTTATACTACTACTGGCCTCTTCTTCTTCTCTGTGTGCCGTATCAGGTCCCCCCGACGTTGGCTATCACTCTGGAAAATGCCTCTCTGTCCTGGCCTCTTTAATCTTAATAATACCTAATTTTATATTTTTCAAACGGAATCCTTTTTTCATTTTCTCGTGTGGCTTTGGAATATAATAAAATCGAATATTATACAGGACAACGGAGATGAAGGTTCTAAGGTCATTCACTGGTATAACTCTTCGAGATCGTGTTCGCAATTTTCAAATAAGGAAAACATGTGGCATAGAGGACATCGTTCGGTGGAGTAGATCCAGAAGAAGGCATTGGAGGGACCACGTTGCCAGGATGGACAGTGATAGACTTGCATATATAGCGGCGAATGAAATCGGCGAATGAAAATCATGGAAGGATAGCTGGACTTCGTCATCCCAGGAGGCATAGTTTCTGAAGAACAGACCAACTAGATCTACTAAACGAAGAAGAAGAAGAGGAATATTATTTAAAGTTGCATATACACAAACATTGTTTTTTTCCCTGTCGGGAGTCAATGAAATTTGAAAAAAAAAATTCTCTCGACAAGGAAAAATCCAATGTTTGCGTAAATGCAACTTTAAAAAATATTCGATTTACATACACATTGGTATAAGTAGGTAAACAAGCCGAAAATGGAATAATATTTCTGGCGCAGTTTATGGGTGACATCTGTGCGATAAAATTATCACCTCATGTATACAGACTATTGCTTTCATTGTTTATAAAAAAAACAATTTCTCCATAGATGGCATTACAAAAACGGTTTCTTCGTTACTATAGATGGAGATGGTAAAAGTAGCTTATTTTCAAATGATTAGTTACTCATTATTAAAATAGGTAGTTATATAGAATTATTAAAATTGTATTGATAAGTTAACTCAAATATGAAGGCATAATTGGTGAACGTTGCGCAAGCGCATAAAATGATCACGTACACCAACCTATGACAGGTCGTAATCCCTGTAGGTGCCTTAAGTTTCTGGTTCTCCTATAATATTCATACTTCGTCTCTATTGAGGTGTTAAAAGTTTGTCAAAAGATAATAAAGAAAATGATGTAAACGATTTAGTATTATAATTTATCCTATAAGAATCGTTTTATTAATGATTGTACATATTCATTTTCATACATTAGGTTCATTATAAGTGTTTATTTACGATTTTTATAAAAAAAAATCAAATCCAATAGCTAACTATAGTGTCTATATTATATCGTATGAGCTATATCTACATACGGTCATGAGAGAAACTATTTTAGACTTTTGCTAATTTCCCAGAGGGTAATATTTGAGTTTTCAATAAAAATGGAAATAATACAGAAGTGTTCAATGTTCACGTATCAGAAAAATTCTCGACGTTTTCTTATTTCGCGGTAGCTATATCCCGGGATGTGCTTCGCGACTAGTTGAAAGACGCGAATAGCTCATAGAAGTATATTAAGGATTCCATCCGATACCTGAATTGTATGAGAATGATACCTAAGTGTATACATGAGGCGTATGTTCAATATTATACTCCTTTTGAGTAAGCGATAAAACCGTTTTCCTCTATATATTGATTCCAGAATCGATGCACCACTATGTGTGAAGGAAAAAATTTCAAATTCTCTTAAAAGTACAATGAAAATGCGCTTTTATATTCGAAGTGTATGAAACTCAGTATTATTAAAACTCTTTATCATATGTGTATTATAAAACTTATTCAATTTTGATCACAATTTTTATTAATTATTCTTTTACTTCCAAACAAAACAATATATTTCAATATTTTACAATCTTAAAAAATATGATCATGTTTCGACTTGTAGAAATATTCTTCGTTGGCCAAAGATACGAGATCGTCGTAACATTCACATTCTGTCATTACTTTATAAGACTATTTATGATCCCTATTCACCACAATATTTAAAAAATAACGTCGTTTTCTTGTCAAGTCACGGCCTATCCCTTCGATCTGCTGAACGTACTACACTAGCTATCCCCATTCACAATAAAGAATTTTTCAGCTCCTCTTTTCAAGTACAATCAGCTAGACTATGGAATGGCCTAAGTGATGAAGTAACGTCATCTCAATCCATTCAAATATTTAAAGGTAAACTAAAAAAACTTTATTTGTCAAATAGTTCCTGAATTCCTTCAATTTTTTTTCCTTCCGTAACCTCCTTTTCCTCATTGCTATGATCAGTTTTATTTTTATTATTCTTTTTTTTAAACTCTCTTTTCATTTTTTTTTTCCTCTTTGTTTTTTTTATATTTTTTACTCTTTTATGTTATTTTTTATCAATTTATTTCTCAAAAAATTAGTGTTGTACCAATTTAACTTAGAGACTTCACGTTGCTCGGGTTGGTTGGAAGAAATTGCCTTATGGCAATAAACCTGCCTTTGTACACATGTACATAAATTATATAAATAAATAAATAAATAAAATAAATATATATTTTCACTGTGATATATAAACCCTCAGCTTTTGATTCTCAAATGAAAACAATTTATTTTGTTTATAAACAAAAAATTGAACAGCCTTTTTGGGAAAGAAAAGGTACTAGAACCTACTTCACTAGAATCGTTAATTTTTATAAATACGTAGAAAATTCGAGCCATGTGTTGTGAAGTACTCATTCGAATATTATTATTTAAAATTTATGTTGAAATTTGAATATTATTTACTTTACAAATAACCCAAGAATTAACATGCAAATGTATGCGGGTTCCCATCTTCTGGGGAATATTTAAAAAAGACAATTGGGGAATAATTCGCAACAAATAAACGAGAACGCGAAATTCTATTAATAACTTAGTGTAGTGTTGTTCCGGGGAATCTAATTTAACAGCAGCTTGATCACAGAAAAAGTTTTTCTTGGATTATTTTATTATATACACTTTTCGAGAAATGCTTTCGTTAGCTAAGAATGAATATTCATAAACTAGTAAAAGGAGTGTCTTCTCCATGAATTCTAAGATGTTTTCCCAATTTTATTGTGGCTCACGTAATGCTATTAAATGCCGTTATGGTTCTGAGTAGTTATTGTGATAAACTTATTAAAGGAATATAAATATAGGTACCTACGTTTCAAAAACAATACGTTGTCCAATGTAAATTATGTACACCAAAGTTATAAAATCATTTTCGATAAAGTCATAGGTATTTGAAATTTGCAAAAATTTTCAAATCACCTCATTAATTTGAATGATATTTCCTGTGTCAATATTGGTTTTGTTTAAGTCATATATTTGATAATGTTATTCTTTAGTCATTCTTCGTAAATTTCTTTGATTTACATACATACATACCATCACGCAGAATCCCTACTTGGGGTAGGCAGAGAGGACCGAACGCCAGACACCTCTATCTTGACATACATGTTTTGCCTCATTTACATTCATTCATCGCGTCATACATGCTCTCCTATTATTCTGACTTCTTATATTACCATCTTTCAAAATCTCATTTATATGATCATGCCAACTCTTTCTCGGGCGGCCACGACCTCTCATTCCACTCTTTTCAGCCTTGTATACTCTTCTTTTTACTTTTCTTTGTCAGGCGCTCATCGTTCATTCTCTCCACATGTCCGAACCATCGTAGTTTATTTACTTTCATTCTACTCACAATATATCTTTCAATCTTGCATTCTCGTCTGATGTCCACATTCCCTATCCTATCATCATAGATCGTTCTACCACACATTCGTCGTAGAGACCTCATTTCCACAGCGTTAATTTTACTGTCATGCGTCTTCTGCCATGTCCATGTCTCTTTCTTTGTCCAATTTCTTTGATTTTGTTATATTAATTTTCCTTTTGGATACCAATGTATATTTTGGTACTTTGTGCGCTAGATATTACTTTGGTACTTTATGAGCTAGGGCCTGCTAGGCCATACAGGGACTCAAATGTGATTATAAAACTTAAATATGTATTTTAAAATACTAGTTGCATGTAACACATGAGATCCAACTGTCAATAGCGATAGTATGTATAGTTGAAGAATACGTACCAAACTATAAACCTTAAATCCAAATTATTGAATATTTTAAGATATTTTGTTTTCAATACAAAACATATAGGTATATGTGGAAGGATAGGATAGTATGGAGGTCAGTTCTTTTTTCCAATCCAGAATATAAAAACAGAACGATGGTATGTATGCATAATTGGAGATTAAGTATCAAACTATTGAGAGTTCCCGTGGATATTGCGTAGTGAATACTGCCATACAAATTGTACGAAACGATACCGTCATTAAATTCAGTTTTTTATGAAAAAATTGTTAAAAAAAGATTGAGTAGTACAGGGGTCGGCAAAGTGCGGCTCCAGAGCCGCATGTGGCTCTTTGGCTCCTTGAGTGCGGCTCTGGCACAAATATCCACGGACCCGCATTGATAACATTGAAATACAATTGCAAGATTTAAAAAACAAGGAAATATGGAGCTCTAAATTTCAACGTCTTTGTATTGATTTGGAAATATTGGAGAAGAAAAAATGTGATCTTAGTTCACAACACAAGTGGTCTGCTTTGAAAGACCTGGACCTTTTATTCAGTGTACCCGTAATTTAATTAAGGTCTAAAATTATAATAAAGGTTTAGGTACTAAATTAAAAAACAGATTTGGCTCTCAGAATTTTTTTGAATCGTTGTAATGTACATATATGGCTCTTTGGCCAATAAGTTTGCCAACCACTGGAGTAGTACATACTACTACTCAATGAACATAATTTTAATAGAAAATTAAATTATCTAGTTGGGGTGTTTTGGCGTTTTTCGATATTTAAAAAAATGAAAGCATAGGCAGTTAAACACAAATTTATCCCAATAAAATGTTTTTCTTAATAAAAAATGTTTGAAAAACTCTTTCAGCGTTTTTACTTTTATGATTTTTTTGTTTGAAAACGGTTTTGACGGATAGATCGACGTACTCACAAGTATCATTATCCAGTACAGTGCACTGATCGTATGACTCGCAATACGCATACTTTTAAATTTTTCTAGAACATTGAATAGTATTCTATATATTTTTTTAAAGATAGTAGTTATCTGTTAATGCTGAACCAGAAACATTTCTTCCGGTAGCAATCCATAGTTTTTCTGCTTCGGTACCCTGAGTTGATCTTTTAGTTGTTTACCATGTAAACATTGTTAATCGTTTTAATATCAAACAATATATACTGAATAATTTAAGAATTTCACTGTAGCAATTCCAAGAATGGCCTCGTATTTTTCAGTGTGTATCTTGTTATTAAAATATGCAATTCCCACCGACACATAGTTAATGAGTTCAGAAGAATCCTTCAGCAACAAATCTAACCGAATTTAATTACAAATTATTAATAATTAATGATGTTACACGGCTTCACTCGTTACCTAGTAATATTAGTAGGTATTCTCTTCATAAACAAAACAACCCTTACTTAAGCAAATTAAGAATTAATTGAAAGGTTTACTTTTTTGAAACCGTCAATACAATTAACACGAAAAACACGAGTGATTTGACAGTGACATGATAAGGGATATAATGAGGTTCATATTCTTGTTGTAAGAATGTTAAACGATAGTTAACAATAATAATTAATTTATAAAGCGCCGTTTAGTGATACAATATCACTCCAAGGGCGCTGTAGCTTATTTGTTGGCTCTACGAAACAAGGCAGTCTTAAGAAGTTTACCGAAGGTGTCAATGCTCTGAGCTCCACGTATGTCAAGAGGCAATTTATTCCATTTTAAAGGCCCGTTCACACTAAAACCGATTAGCTTATTTAAATGGTTTATGGGTGGTTCATTAAAGAAACATGTTACTGGAAACAATCCTTATAGGTTCACTAACCATTGTGAATGTTGTATCTTTTTTGGGGAAAAGAAAATGGTGTGTTGGGGAAACACGCATGTGTCGTGCTTCCTTTTATGAAATGTTTTCGAAGCGTAAAAATATATAGTTTTTGTTTGTATTAGCATAACTATGAAAAGATGAATTCTAAGAATTAAATAATTATCTATTTTTACAGATGAATGAAATGAAATTATTTAATTTTCATTATTTTAACAAATTTCAATAACAAAAAAGTAACCATATTTAAAGAAGACTAAGGGTCGTATGACGGGAGTTGTTTGAGAGAAATATAAGAAAAAGTTGAGATTTTTTTAGCAGTATCCTCTCCTATTTGGAAATTTACTGCCTCACTAGACGTGTTAAACTATAATGATAATCAAGAAATAAATATAGAAGATCATAATTCTTTCCCTCATATCATTACAAATTTTAGTGAAATATATAATTCCATAACCTCACTTTATGTAGGTGCTCTTTAAACTTATTCAATGATAATTGCACTTATTTGAAAATCCTAAGAACGTTATTGTAATCCTTAAGAAAAAAGAAACATAGTTTATATTACTACAAAAAATATTAACAAAAAACCTCATTTGATTTCGTAGAAAATTCCTGGTAACGTATGTAAATCTAATGTTTCATTTCTCTTGTACGGAGACTGAACGTTCACTTTAGAATTAGATATTTTATTGTCATTACTGTAGAATCAAAAAACGTACAGCGTTACAATTGCGGGGGTAATATTACATACAAATCTTTGCCAAAAATATAAAGAACATTTCGAGGAGGAATGTGAATTGGGGAAAAAAGTTGGTGTAAATTTCACAACATTGAACCAAACCGTTTGAGTGTTCTGAGTCAAATTCTGAGTGATGTTAACACCTTTAAGTTAGATGATGCTCATTTGAAAAAACAACTTAAGAATATTAAGTATTGTTGTAATAATTGGATGCTGGATCCAAACTTTAATTATGGAAGTTGGATTAGACAAAGCAATTTTTCAAATAATAATCCTAATAATCATATAGAATAGTAAAAGATTTTTCTGTTCTAAATAGGGATCATTGGGGTTTGTTTGGTAAATGGTTAAGTCAGGGTCAGGTCAATAATTTTCGGCATCTGACGCACTCTTTCGCCTCTTTCCCTAGAACGGAAAATTGCTTTGAAAATGAAAATTATACTATTGCAAAACATGCGTAATTCTTCTTCTTCTCTGTGTGCCGTATCAGGTCCCCCCGACGTTGGCAATCGCTCTGGAGAATGCCTCTCTGTCCTGCGCCATTCGGACCAGCTCTCCTACCTGCGTTATTCCAGTCCACGACGGATATTGCGCAGCCAAGACATCTGCCTTCTCCCTACTCCACGACGACCCTCAATCTTGCCTTGTATTATCAGTTGCAACAATTTATACTTTTCTCCTCGCAGAATGTGGCCCAAATATGATATCTTACGTATTTTTAGATTTGTCAGGAGATCTCTACTCGTATGTGCTTGACGCAAAACTTGTATGTTGGATATTAAATCTGTCCACGGTATTCGAAGCATTCTTCGATGAATTCATATTTCAAATGCTTCTAACCGGTTCATTGTATTAACTTTAAGCGTCCAAGTTTCGCAACCATACAACAGGACGGACCAAACATAGCACTTTATCATTCTCTGACGGAGTTTCAAATTAAGGCTGCCTGTCCATTGATGCGGAGCGAAGCGGCGGAGCGGAGAAACGGAGAAATATTAGCCAATAGGATTGCATAAAATCTTCGCCCCAGCGATTTTATGCCATTCTATTGGTTAATATTTCTCCGTTTCTCCGCTCCGCCGCCTCGCTCCGCATCAATGGACAGGCACCCTAAGGCTGTCATTGCAGAACAGTGTTCTCATCTTGTTGAAAGTATTTCGCGCTATTTCAATTCTGTGTTTTACCTCAACATCGGGGTCTAAAGATTGTGTAATGACACTGCCAAGATATGTAAATTTTTCCACTCTTTCAAAATGCGTAATTAAAACAATCTAATAAAATTGATCATATTGTCGCTATCATTTTTTTCACACTAACCACTGAAGGTGAATCATTTTAAAATAAGAATTTAAAATGTGTATTGGTTTTTATATAAATGAATAAACCATATGTATCAAACTATCACTTGTAAATAAAATTCCATAATTATTTTATAATACTTTTTTTAAAAAATGAACATGTCCCTGAAATAATTACATATTCATCTTCATACATACCCCAACTTAAGCATAAATGCTTGTGCTGCAGATTTAATTTTATTTACAAAGAAGAAGAAAGCATACAAAGAATGACTGGACAAAATTAAACAGGTGATGCCCAGCATCACTTACACGTATACATTATTCGTGTGAAACGCCATAATCTGCAACTTCAGGTACATCCGACACCCAACGTCTAGTGCTGAATCTTAACACAGCCCTGGATTAATATCAACGCGCTCTATTTTATTCCAAAATTATTTATATTCTAATAAATTAATACTCAAGGTCAAGATAGAAGGTCGCCGAGGGACTGGAAGGAGACAGATGTCCTTGCTGCGTAAAATCAGGGAATGGACGGGATTAAGAACTGTGGAGCAGATATTCCGGGCAGCACAGGACACAGAGGGATTCGCCAGAGTGATCGCCAATATCGAGGGTTCCTGACAGGGCACAAGAAGAAGAAGAAATACATGTATAGTTGTATAGTAATGTACAATTTATTCTATATTGCTAACGCGACTCTTATCTCTCTTCGGCGAGCATACATACATAAATTAACGCTGCCATTTTTGTTTACCATTTTGACGATGCTCTTCGAAGAGGCAAACTGTGAAATATTATAATTTAATAAAAAAAAATCCAATTTATTTATATTTGAATAATTCGCCTAACAAAGTAAAAACAATATCTTCCATGTGTCATTACACAACACCACCGTAACGAATGAAAGTTAATTCATATGGCGGTAACATCATATCAGTACCTACCCGCCGTTTGATACTTTGATACGGAGTACCTAGCCAAAAAGTTTTGAAGAGAAGAAATAAAAGAACAACAGAATCCTCCGAGAGTAAACAAACATTCGGATTTACACGTGTGTATCTATATAGAGATGTAGCCATGGCACACATCATGTGTAGTACATAGTTGGGATGCTGGGAAAATGTGGAAAAGTAAATTGAGATGAGCTTCATTAAACGTCCCCAGTTAATAACTTTGTCGCACAAAATTACACACATGTACCTCCAATCTACAGACATGAGCTACTTTAATGCCCCCTCTATATTAACTTCACTCTAACAATATTATTGTGTTTCGTGTGTATGTTATGTACCTACACATTTCTTTCGACAAATTAACAAAAATAATTCCGGTGTAGGATTTTTACATTTATATCCCTTGTTACAACTTCTGTTGACAAAAAAATATATTTTATATTTTAAATGTTTTGTTTTGTAATGCTTCTTGAACAAATAACAGGTACACTATGTATAAATGTTATTACTTTAATACCCAACCAATAACAATTTACCATATTATAGTATGACGTACGATATTTATCGTCTCACAGATCCAGACTGAAAACAAAATTTATTAAAATCTGTGTCTCTACCCGCGGACCTTCATTTATGTTCTACTGATACACTGAGAAAAATATTGAATAAAATGGCATTAAAAATCCAAGATTCAGTATAGGTTTTCCGATTAATATTCTCTTGTGTTGGTAATCGAATTCAGAATGCCGGATCAGTTTTTTTTTTATTTTGGAATAGATTTAGAATGACATCTATCATCAATCGTCTAAAAAAACAAAAAAAATGTTATACGTGAAGAACCGGTAGTATCAAATGACTCATTTCTAGTTTAATTAGAGTGAATTGTAATAAATAAAATCGTTATAACTGAACTAACTATTATTATATGCAAATCATAGAATAATAAAACTATGGAATACTCATTCCCATACAATACCTCGCTGAAAAAGTGAAGCCGTTTTATTGGCCGGCTTGTGTCAATATATGTATGACTCTGCTGGTAGACATTGTACTATAATTTAGCAAGCAGTCATAACGAGTCCCTATTTGGAGAACGTATCACGCAGACGGCCAAATGATTACTGAATGCTGAAGTTACGTGGTTGTCCTCGTTGGCTGTTCGCTATCGTGAGCAGCTACTTCAGCGACCGGAAGGTAGTAGTCACGCATGCCGGTCGCATTGTTGAAAGAATAGTCGATATGGGATGCCCACAGGGCTCGGTCCTAGGACCGTTCCTTTGGAACGTCCTCTTCGATGACCTGTTGAGGTTGCTGCTTCCGCCTACGACCATAATCATTGCGTACGCCGATGATGCCCTGCTGCTCATTGGAGGAATGTCCAGGCCTGAAATCGAGCGTAAATTTAGAGATGCGATCAACGCAATATTAAACTGGGGCAGGGTGAACAGGCTGGTCTTCTCACCGAGTAAGACGATCGCAATGTGGATGAAGGGGGCACCTAGCCGGGCGAGACGCCCGGTGTTGCGGATGGACGGACATTCCGTTAGGGTTGCCGACGAGGTTCGCTACCTGGGTGTCATCCTGGACAGTGGCAACACCTTTCTACCGCATATCAAGTCCTCGGCTAAAAAAGCAGCTGCCTTGTTTATGGCACTGCGCAGGATCAGCAGGAGTAGCTGGGGACTTCGTTCGGGTACGGTGAAGGCTATATACAAGGCTACGTATGTGGCCCAGGTTACATACGCATCTGAAGTGTGGTCCCATCGGCTGAGCGTTGGCTCGGTTGCTCTTGCGATCCTGAGAGGCCAGCGTCTTCCCTTGCTTGCTGTTACAGGTGCGTATCGCACGGCGGCCAGCGACGGTCTTCCGGTCATCGCTGGTGTCCTGCCTGCTGATCTCGAGGTGCGGGACTTTGTCGCACGTAGGAGTATCAGGCTCAACAGGCGGGCTGAACATTTAGGAGTGATTGTTTGTGTTGCACCTGGGATTGGTAGTCTGAGTGAGGCAAGCAATAGAGTCAGAGAAAGGACGATGGAAGTTTGGCAGGAGCGCTGGGATAGAGGAGGAACTGCTAGGGTAACCTATAAGTTCTTCCCTGACCTAAGAAAGAGGATGAGTATGAGAACGCTGGCACTGAGCCATCATGCGGTGCAGCTCGTGTCAGGACACGGTGAGCTTAAAGGCCGACTCTTTGAGTTAGGCCTAGCGGCGGATCCGTGGTGTGCTTGTGGTACCGGTGCCCAGAATGCTGAGCATATACTTTGGGAGTGCCCTTTGTTGATGGACGCCAGGGAGAATTTGATAGGAGGTATGTGTGCTGGCACCGCCCGACCAGTCTGGTTTGGCGAAGTGCTGGAGAACTATCACAATGTTGCTCGTTTCGAAGAGTTTATTGATGTGTGGGTTTCACGCTGGGATGAGCTCCGAAGACCGGGTTTTCCCCCGGTCGAAGATCTCGTACAGTGATGGGCCTGATCTGGCCTGGAGTGGTGCTGTGGCGGAGTGGTCGATGACTCGTTGACGTTTCGTGCCGTCCTTTCTCCCTTCGTGGAGGTGTCTGATTAAGTGCCCCCGTCTGGGTGGGTCCTCCTTTCTCGCGTCGAGGTTAGCTATCGCACCTGGTGATGCGGGTGCGATGGCTCTTATGGAACGTCGGGACGCCTCTATCCTGGCTCCTTCACCCATTAGTTTAAGACTAAGACAGTAGTATTAAGATAATTAGTTTGTTAGATATTTAGTTATATTATGATGATATTTATAAGTAGTTATAAGTACCTAGAAATTAAGATTAGTTTTAATTAGTAAGATGCATTAGGTAGGCTTCATCCTCGAATGAGGGCACTGAGAGTCCATAATTTAGCAGGCGGGGTTTGTTGGGAGGAGCCCATCCGGCAAACCCCGAGCCCGCCTGCGTAAAAAGATTTGCAAGTAAGTGCGGGTAAAGAGGTGCTAACGCGCCTGAGATACCCGGGTAAGCGGTGGGTGACTTTCAGTGAATGCTCGTAGCAAAATGTTGACCAAATTAGTCAGCATAAAGCAGTCGCGTTTACTGCAGGCTAAAGAGTATCCTATGATGCAAATATACATCAATTTTCTTTATAGAAATTCCATTTTTCAATTTATGTATTATCATTGAATCATTGCTACATTTGAATATTAAAATCTCTTATTTCTAAATTTACTCTCACAATAATTAAATCACTTATGAACAAAACGTTATTAAATGTATCTTCACAATGCAGGTATGGTGTGTAAATTATGACTTTTCATTAATATAAAGATATAATTTATTTTCCGGAAATTTCTGACAATTATGAAATATCCTAACAATATATTATCACCCGCAATAATTTGAAGTACCTATTCTGTATCATATACTATAATGTAATATTGTGTCTACATTATATGTACCTACTAGTAGGTGTATAATGTATTAGTATCAAAACCACAATTGTGTAATTATATAACGTTCCTGAATTAAACAACGCAGCATGATATAACATTTAACGTGTGTTAAACAACCTCAAAACAGGATCATATAAAGTTGGGACCAAAAATATTTTTTCAACAATTAGATATTATTTTATAAACTCGGTTTGAACAAGAATGTATACACTGAAAAAGGATTGCGATAAGGTTCGCAATATTAGTAAAATAAAGGAAGCATGCACTAAGTAAAATATTATATTGATTGAAGAACCAGAATTCAGTTCAAATATTTTTTAAACATCATCAGTGCGGGTAAACAGTTTGTCACTTATCACAAGCATTATTTTAGGGAATTTAAATATTCGGAGAATATAAGAAATTAGTTAGACCTTCTGGTCAAATTTTAATCGGTCCAAAAAGTAAATATATCAAAAAGAACTCAATTAAAATGTCACTGTCGTGAATGTTATGCAAATCTGTAATAATCATTGATCAGCGAATAATTATACAAATTTCACTTAACGAATGCTTCAATTGTAGATATTTAAATATGCAAATTAAATCTTAATTTTTTTACTCCTCACTAACTCACGGTGATATAGTGGGGAGTTATGTATTTGCTGAGATTTTCTGAAAGTTTCATCACAATGTATCTGTGTATGTGTGCTGTGTACTATGTGCTATGTACGGCGTGTTTATAATACTTTATCGATTATAGACTAAATTACTCATTCGATTTTTTCCAAATTTTGACAAATTTGTATATATAATACTCGTTTAGATTCCATTAGATTTCGAGGGATATCTGAATAGTGTTTTGTAATTTTCTTTACTGTCAAATATTACAAAGTGACTCAAAGCTCAGGAAACTTACAATTTAATATTTTTATTTTCAAATTCGCTAAAAAGACACATCACTTTCATAAAATGGCAATAAAGAATTATCAAGTTAAATTAAGCATAAATGGTAGTGCTATAGGTGAACGAAATCGGTCGTGGCAGTAAACACCTGATCTCGATTTCCTCTTCTTGTTCTTTCCCAATCCTTTTTTGCTATGATGTTTTAATTTATTTTTATTATTTATCTTGGTCTTATGTATGTTTACTTTGTTCCTTTTTTAGCTTTCATTTTTTTGTTGATGTACATTTATAATTCTGTCACTCTGTAACCTGGTTGGTTTGAAGAAATTGCTTAATGGCAATAAGCCCGCCAGTGTGCATTATATTTGTTTATATTATGTACAAAAAGTTAAATGAATAAAAATAAAAATAAAATAAAGAGAGTTGATCAAAATTCCTACAAATTAATATGAAATACCGTTTCATAACATACAACACCACAGCTAATATGAATGTGAGGTCTGTATTATATTAAAGATTATTATATACATCATAGAATCATAAATTTGATTTTCTCTCTCTCTCTCTCTTCATCTCTCGCTCTTTCTCGAATGTAAATTTCTGTTTAAAGTTTATTTGAAAATTGGTTACGGGAAAATAATTCAAAATGTCGCCGGCAGATTTTGAGATTCAGACACCTAACTAAACAATGAAACAGACCCCCACAAAGTAGAGCCTCGGGTTCTGTTTACTTTGTTATTTCTTGTCTCTATAACCTCGTCTCCTCCACACTATATACCTACACTACGGTCTATAGCAAGTTAACTTGTCACATATTACGAAAACTGAAATATACCGTACGTTTGCTTACAGAGGAAATAATTAAACTTTTTCAATAAGTGGTACGTCCTATCTGTTTTCCGTATCATACTATTAATCTTCAACACTATGGATGTTGATAAAAAACGGGAGTACTCAGCGGGATTTTTAATGCGAAAGAGATTTGATTCTCTCTATAAAATACCTATATCAGTTGAAAAAATATTGCATTTTTTCCAATATTTAGATAACTACTTTATAAAACGAGTGGGTTGTGGCCAACGCTAAACTCCTCATTCCATAAAGTATTCAAATCATGTATGGAAAATATTCAGCATTTTCATGAAATGAGTTTGTAAATTATTTTTGATTTGAATATTGTATTATAAAAACTTGATAATTCATCAATGCCATTTTATGATGTGGTGTGCATTTTTACCAATTTGAAAATAAAAAATTGAAATTTTTAGTTTCCTGACCTTGGGGTCACTTTGAAATTTTAGACATTTAAAAAAATGAGAACCACTATTCAGATATCCTTCAAAATCTAATGGGGTTTTTGCGAGTATTAGATATATACAATTTCGCAAAATTTGAAAAGAATTGAATGAGTACCTACTTTAGTCTATAATCGATAAAGTAAAATAAACACGTCGTATATAGCACACAGTACATAGCACATTGCACATAGTACACAGCACACTTACACATATACATTGTGATGAAATAATCTGCATTAAAAAATGGTCTTGAAAAATTCAAATTCATAACTCCCCACTATATCCACTTGAGTTAGTGAGAAGTAAATATACCTATATGTACAATATTTTCATAATTCTATGCGATTATGAAGTTCTTTCATAAAGTAACTGTTTCAAACATTGAAAAATCAAACAAATTTTCAAAAATATTCTTTCATTCATACCATCACGGCTTATTCTACAATGTGGAGTAAATAGCGACAGATGTGAATTGCTTTAAAATAGGCAGCACGACACTATGTCCCCATATCATACCTCCCCACTTACTGAGAAGTTACTGAGGAGTAAAAAAATATATATTATATTGATACTATTTGAAATAACTAATTGTTTATTTTTTCTTATTGTGATCCGATTTTGAAATACTTCATTGTTTTCTTAGAAAATGTGCCCCGTGCCCCTTCATCGAAATTTCTTGTGATGCCGAGCTCTAGCTATCTTAGGTATCTACCTTGTGATCGATTGCCAAAATATATTTGTTAGGAGCAAATACCAAAAATCTATAGATATTACATAAGGAAATTTATTTAATATACATAGAGCGTGACTGTGCCACCCAAATTTGGTGACAATCAATGTTACGCATTTGAATATTTTCGGAACAGTTCAAAGTGAAAATTGGCCCAATAAACAATACCATTATCAAAAAGTATGTTGGATTTAAATTTTGATAAGCAAATACTTTATAAATGTGTCATTAATATGATTTATATTCAAACATTCAATGTGTTTTCGATACATCCATTCCATCTCACTTTTTGTCCAGTCATCTGGCCTAAAGTCGTAGTTTATGTCAGCTCTGTATATTCCTTGGTCTGGTTGGGAGCCAATCCATTTAATTTTATTTGTTTTGTTGTAAAAGTCAACATGTTTCATTTAGTTTAATATGCAACGAATGAATGATAATATACCTATTGACTATTAAAATATTCATGATAAAAGTATAATAAAATAGGTGATATTTTTGTTAGGTCGATAGGTACCAATGTTGTAAAAGGGTCAAACTTTCATTAAAGATTTATATGGCTATTATGGAAACGCAACCTTTTTCCCTCACGCTATATTCATTCAATAATTTTGACCATAAAACACCCCGCATTACCGCGCATTATGGGTTATTAGTGAATCTAACATACATACTATATACTTTCTACAAAGAGTTGTCATTGTCACTTATACATATATATTATAAAACTCAGCGTCAACTCAAGCTTATTCAAATTCAACAATTTGATTACATTTCTGTTAGTAACAAATAGTTTTAATTTTAAAGACACCAAACAGCGATTTTGATGTAGAATTAATCCAACTGTCGATTTGTTCAAGAGAATTCATTTCTCTTAAAATATCGACATAGTCAAGAAACGCGAGATTTGTATGCCAGGTCTATATATTATATACATGGATTTACTCAGAATTCGGAACAGAACAATTAGTGTGTTTGTGTGTGTCTGTGCGTGTGTGTGTCCCCTTTACAACTTTTGATCCGCTCAATGCACAGAACCGAAAATTTCAGAATACATAGACAATTATAGGCCCACAAAACTTTTACACCCAGAATTATAAATTATTGTTTCAGTCATGGGTTATTTATTAACTATTGAATTTTTACTTTACTTTTCCGTATATCTAAAAACCCATAACAGCTATAACGCTGAAAATTACATAAATAAATGTATAAATATAGACAAATACATAATCTCATTTTTTTAGTATTCAAAAAAACTTCCTATTCTTCGTGTTTAAGTATATCAAAGATGAGTTTGGAAGGAGTTAATCTTGGCATAAAGGATAGAGGATATCCAAATTTCATTCTGGATCCATTATATTATCTACATACGTTTTCCCTCCAATAGCGCAATCTTTTTCGCTTCATTTATTCAAGTTATTTGGATTTGCTAATTGGTTTTCTATCTCTAATCATTTTTCCAAAGACGAGAAAAATCATGCACTTTAGTAGGCACCTATTATATTTCACTATATGTATATTATATCTTTATATCCATTAGGTACAAATTCACACACAAATATTTTGGTACAGGATAAAGTACTATATAACTATTTTTTTTCATATTTATTTTACAATGTGCAATGCGCAGTGACATTTTCGTAAATAATAAATTACATAATATACGCCACGCTCGGAATAACAATTGTACTGTGCTATATTTTTCCTCACTAAATATTTATCTGGCTACTGGCTTGGTATAATAATGCTTAGCAGCTATTATCAAATGAATAAATTATATTGCACTAACACGTGATTTTGAACATAAATAAATAAAATATCTATTTTCATACTATTATAATTGGATCACATTTATATTATCAAGTAGGCAGACGATAAAATCTGGAAACTGGAAAAGCAATATGTGACTAAAATATATAATGTAGGTATAATTTATTTAATATTAATCTCATATATTTGACATCACACAGACATACCCATATATTGAGAACATAATATATACCAATCATCGCAGAATAATAATAAGATATGAAAAAGTAAAATGGTACCTGTGAAAAGTGATTAATAAATTAATATAAATGTTGTTATAAAACTTTCAGAATAAACTAATTAAAACAATTAAGAAAATATTAAAACATTTAGTAAATTTAATTTGATTTGAAATAATACGATGGTATGGGTGGTCTATTTAAAGTTACATTATTATAAGGTCTTTGATTTAAAGTATACTTAGGGATCAAAGAATTGTACAATATGAATTTAAAATATAAATAATTATTTTTGAATAAATTTAAATTATTTCCAATTTGACTCCTTTTAAGTACCTAATACAAACTCACACTTTTGGAAAGTTATTTCTGATATTTTACTTAGACTTTTTTAAACTTTACCTATTTCAAAAGAAAATATATAAATCTGGATATCACCAATACGTTAATTGATTCTATATTTAATTATTTTATTTTATAATTTGTTTGACTACAAATAATAGTGAATTTAAAAATGGAATTTAATTACTAGAAAATAAAAAAGTACCTGCTTACAGTTATAATCAGTTTTGTTTAAACATAATAACTACTTATAAACAATCTAAACGTTATTAACAAATAATTATAAATATATTTCAATTATTAATGAATGAGTGAAGAGTCTCTCTAAATGACAACAATTAGTAAAGTTTCTCAGAGAAATAGGTACTTCAAGACCACGAAAGAAAGCAGAAGGACGATTCATTTTTCGTCTTGACTATTTAAAGTTATTATTTATTTATTTTATTAGTTAGGCAATTCACACAATATTGTATGATTTGTGCCATGATTGTATTCATAGAACACTCAAACTTAAATATAAACAAGACATACACTTAACACTAAAAATAAACATAAAACTAGGGGCTCCGCCCCTGGCCGCTTCGCGGCCCAACCCCGGTTTGGCGCTACGCGCCATTTTTTTTGGCGCTACGCGCCTTTATTTGTGCGCTGCGCGCATTTCTTTAGGCGCTACGCGCCATTTGTTTTACGCCACGCAAACCGAGGACGGGCCGCGAAGCGGCCAGGGGCGGAGCCCCTAGTTTTATATTACAATGAGTAGAAATTATACGCAAAAAAAGGGAAAACGTAAAATGAGGGTATGTTAAAACCGGGGTTGGAGTTGAATAATGAAACTTGTGAACTCAAATTGTAGGATACTTGTATTACATATACATACCATGTCTCTAACAAAGAGAACATAACGCCACAAATATGTTCACCTTATATCTCTTTCAAAAAATTAGGTTGATAAATGAAATATAGAAATTTTATCAAATATTTTCTATTTTTAAACAACTTTACTGTCTTCCATATTGGTATGTTTTTGAGTATAATATGGTATATTTTTTCTAGCAATTGTTGAACACATTACCTACTTATTTAGTTTTACCTAGTTAAAAGAACTCTTATTTTATTTTATTTATTTTATTTTATTGATTTTATAGAACCAACAGTTAAAAGACTAAAAAGATATTTTTACAACTCTTAAAAGATATTTTTATATCTGAATACATTTTTAATGTATGTACCTATGTAAATATATTATGTACTGATGGTTCTGTACACCAATAAAATAAAACAATGTTTATTAGGTGATATTTCAAAAATCCGTCTGTTCTATTAGTATTATCAGAAAGAACAGACAAAGAAAACTGATAAACTTCAAAAATATAATTTTAGTGAGAAAAAAACATATCATAATATTTCCTTGTAAACAATGCTTCTTGTGTAAATATCATTCGATTCATTAATTTTCTTCTGTTCTGCACTTTCAAAAATCTGAACATGTAATGCACTCTGAGAAGAAACTCTAGAACAACCTACATATAATTGACCATGTGTGATGACAGGTTCGGGAAGGAAAAAACCAACGCGTTGAAATGTCTGTCCCTGTGATTTATTTATTGTAATAGCAAAAGCTAATTTAACTGTAAACTGTTTACGACACATATTAAATGGAATTGACACATCAGAAGAGGTATTTAGACAAATTCTAGGAATAAAGTGTGGAGTCCCTTGCTATATGAATATTATTTATTTCAAAAATCCGTCTGTTCTATTAGTATTATCGGAGAAAGAAGGGACACACTAATAGAATTCTGATAAACTTCTAGAAGAGTAATTCATTTTTAGTGAGTAAAAGATACAGTTATAATAGTTTCCTTGTAATCAATGTTTCCTGTCCATGGCAGACATTTAAGGTTGTTTTTTCCTATTCCTCGCAGATAATGAAAAAGTGTTTTATACAAAAAAGTTTTTCTAAATAAATAAATTTGAATATGGCATCAGTAAAAATGTACATACTTATTTGTCAAAATGTTGTTCAAAGCATACATATGAGAGTACAAAATGTGTATAAATCAATTTAAAATCTCTTTAA
This sequence comes from Molanna angustata, assembly GCA_963576475.1. NCBI lineage: Eukaryota > Metazoa > Arthropoda > Insecta > Trichoptera > Molannidae > Molanna > Molanna angustata. Next base: position 20,967,084 of record OY754971.1, on the reverse strand, counting down.
ATAAAATATTTTCTGTATAACATCCATTTGAAATAATTCCTTGTTTTGAACCTTCTATAATTTGTGCTTTTAATGCAGATTGTGAGCGTACCCTGGAACACCCGACATATAATTGTCCATGAGTAAATACTGGTTCTGGCAGTAGAAGTCCAACGCGATCAAAAGTTTGTCCTTGTGACTTATTCAAGGTCATACAATATGCTAATTTAATAGGAAACTGTTTTCTACACATATTAAAAGGTATTGTTTTATCAGATGTTGTATTTAAACAAATGCGAGGAATGAAATGTATCGTTCCCTGTTTTTCACCTGTTACAATTTCTGCTTGTATAATATTAGTACTCATATGTTTTACAACCATTCTTGTTCCATTACAAAGGCCATCTCCGATAGATAAATTTCTGAGAAGGATTATGATTGCTCCAATTTTAAGATTTAAAGAGTGTAACGGAAAACCATTTGGATTTATACTGTTTAAAAATTCTACTGGATAATTAACTTGCTCATTTACATCTAATTGACCATTGTCATTAATAATATAGTCTAAAGAATGGTATGTATGCATTGTACCTTGTAGCCTTCCCAGTACATCTTCATTAACCATTCGAGCATGATCATTTTTAGGGCATAATATTGCTCGTTTACACATTATTGGTACATCTGAAACTGAATGACTTTCATTGTATATGCTTTGAATAACATTTTGACAAACACTATCATTTGGGATAAGCACCGATGACTCTTGCTTTCCTGCAACAGAAGGAAGCTGTCCATTACCTAAATCTAAAAGCCACTGTGAAAATATGCTTTCCCCTTCTAAAGCTCTTATATTGGTTTTTAAATGGAAGGTAATAAATTTTCTCCAATGTTTACTATTTTTAATGGACATTGCAACTAATTGACCTCGAGAGGCTCTACGACAAACTGGAAGAATCTGTCTAAAATCTCCACCTAAAACAATAACTTTATTACCAAAAATATAATCATTACCCATTATATCGCGAATAGTACGTTCAATAATATCTAAGGCTACTACGGGAGCCATCGGTGCTTCATCCCAAATGATAACGTCAGCATCTTTTATAATTTTACGGTTCTTTGAGGTAATTCTGCAAGTAGTATTATCCTGTAAATCAAGAGGTAAATTAAAAGCTGTGTGACACGTCACTCCACCTGGAAGTAAAATAGCTGCAATTCCTGTCCAAGCAACGGATAAAACTTTCTTTCCTCTTCCTCTTAAAGTATGTATAAGAGTCTTGTATAGGAAAGTTTTACCTGTTCCACCAGGACCATCGATGAAAAAACATCTATTTCCATCACGTTCTTCTGAAAATACTTTGGAAGAAATAACTTCGAATGCATTGCGTTGTTCATCATTAAGCTTATTCGCCATTTCAGCACCTAAAGAAAACTCTAACATAAAATTTAAATCTTCAATTTCATGAAAATCACTGCTGCTATCTGGTTCCGGCAACCCTTGTAAACTGCAAGAAGAATTTTCTTTCATTAGTGCGTTTTGTATGTACAGAAGTGAACAATTAACAGCAACTTCTTCTATAGCTCCTCGCTGGACAAAATCTTCAGACATTAAACTCTTGAAATCATTCCACAGCTCCAATGGATCTGTTGGGAGACAATGAATCATTAATAATACAAATAAATCTCGAAGAGCTCTAGGCATCATATATGATGACGCTTCTGCCATGCAATTATGCCATTCCCTGTTGTCGTGGATTAGTCCTAGTTCTCGAGCTGCATCACGAAATGTGGGCAGTAAATTACCACCTACAGTCCGCAATGATTCATATGATGTAGCGCCAGTCACCTGTAAAAGAATAAGCCTTAGGTGATATAATTCTACGTTTCTGGGAGAAACTGATGCAAGGCGCCCAATAATCTTATCGCCACCACGTTGTCTCTTAGTCCATTTCTTATTAACTGAAAACACATAAAAATTTGGTATATCTTGATACTTGATTGTGCGTGCATCGGTGTCTTCTAGGTTAAGTTGGAACCACGCAGTTAAAGTTGTGTTTCTTGAGGTTGCTGCTCTAAGAGCTTCTTCTTCTCGTCCTTCTGAAAAATATATAGGCTGACCATTAGGCAAATGTACTGACAAAAGCAAAATAGCATGAGAATTACCATATATTGGATTTTCCATGATTCTCCATGCAGCTTCTGGTGCGCTTACATATCGACAGTTAATATACTCACATATGTATTTCATCATATACCAGAGTCTCATTGCGTTCAACATTTTGATGTATTTGTATCCGGGCACAATCAAACCCTTTTGATATATATTTATGAATATACTTAATACTAAGAACCGAAGAACAAATTTCTACATTAATGTGAGCATTATATTTTTGACTAAGATAAGGATTATATGGAACGACAAAACGATTATCAATACGTATTCCTCGAACAATATGATTACCAGAAAAATTATCGCGTCTCCGATATTCTGGATACCCTCCTACATTATTATTGGTGTCATCTCTGAAATTCTTTGGAAATTTTTTAGAACACTTACCATCAACCATACACACTGAATTTGGATTTAGTATACCGCAAGGTCCATGAATATTATGTTTCAAAATTATGTCATACAAACCATGAAAACTTCGATCGGGTAATTCAGCACTCACAACTGTGTCAATATCTGAAGTTGTGCGAAATTTGTCCTGCTCACACAACGTAAATACTCCATGAAGATGGGGAAGACCTCGTTTCTGCTCTTCTATAACATAAACCCAACACAACACTTTACCAAATATATGTTTTTCAGTCATATCTCTTATAAACTCTTCCACTTTTAACTGAAAAACCCGGGCCACTAAATCAGGCCTATCCGATGTAGTTTGATTTGGTAATAATTCATTCTGGATTTCTGGCCACTTTGGGTTACAGGTAAAAGTGATGAACAAATCTGGACGACCAAATTTTCTAACCATAGCCATAGAGTCTTGGTAAAGTTTATTCATATGACGTGGCCCACCAATAAATGTAGAAGGAAGAATTATTATATTACCTGCTCGTCCACTTTCAATAGCCAAATTCTGTACATAATCCTGTAGACCCTGGTAGCATTCAACTCTCAAATGTTGTTGATTTTCTCTTATGTACTTTAAACGAAGTGATTCACAAACTATGTATGCATGAATTATATATTGTTGGAAAAGCTTGCCAGCAAAATGTATTGGATTGAAGACCTCCCTACGTACTGCTATTTTACTCGAATAAAATTGCATAGTTGTTACAGATTGACGACGATTTGTTTGAAAATTTGGATGATGCTGAATACCAGTCGTCCATCCATACTCGCCTGAGGGAAATAACAATGGAAAAACCATGGGGTCCAGATGTTTTGATAACATATTTATGCGCTGGAGGCCTTCAATATTTCTTGGGTGAACAGCTACATCTACATCAAATGGTATCTGACCTTCATGATCTGCGACATATACAATGGCAACGTCACTATTGTGAGATGGAGCATTATACCTTCTTTGATCATCTGCTTCTGACCGTGTGAATAGGAGTCTAACATCTCTCATTGGGCCGCCATTAATTGCAACTCGAGCTTCTTCTTCTTCTACAGCTTCTTTTAACCTTTTATACTGGAGAGCATACGGACTTACACGACGAATGACATTATCAATCGTAAACATAATATTTTGTTGACACCTTGCATTTGATGGGTGTCTCATACGTACCCTTACAGCTTCATCGGCATCATAAACATACAGCTGTGCATAAGATGGAGTTTCTCCGTCAATCTGCATACTTCTTGAAGTTCTATGATATACTTCACCTGAAATTTTCAAACAGTATGGTCCGGTACCAGGTACGTCTGCAATCTGAGCGCCAAAGGATGCAAAAGCATTAGCACTATTGTATTGACGAATAAATTCTCTAAAATTTTTGGATTCATTGCAGCTTCCTAACAATAATGCTTTCAATTCTTCCGGATATGTTGACAGTACTTGAGGTGACACTTTGCCACTGTGGCAACAACTATGTAATAGTTTGCCCTTTTCAGCATTAAAATGAACCGCTCTGCAATTCTCCACTGTACACAGCTTGTCCATGCGACCCATATCATGCTGATCTGGAAGAAAATTATGAGGTGTATTAATAATTGCACACTTAAAATAAGTGACAGAATTTCTTCTGCCTGCATTCATACTTCTATCTCGCTGCTCTTGCATAACATTTTCCACTCTTCGCCTAGAATTCCTACGATCTCGCTGTTCTTGTGTTATATTTTCCACACGCTCCCTCGTATTCCTACGTTCTCGTTGTTCTTGCGTCATATTTTCCACTCTTCGTCTAGCATTCCTACGATTTCGCTGTTCTTGTGTCATATTTTCCACACGTTCTCTTGCATTCCTACGATCTCGTTGTTCTTGCGTTATATTTTCCACTCTTCGTCTAGCATTTCGACGATCTCGTAGCTCTTGTGTCACTCTTCGCCTAGCTGTTCGCTGTTCTGTCATATCTCGCTCATCCAGATCTAGCTGTTCCGTCATATCTCGCTCATCCATCTCTTGATTGTTTTGATTGTAAGTATCCATGGAGTTTCGGTAAAAACCTGCAACAAACAAAATAACACCAAATAATTAGATAATGATGTTAAAAATAAATATTTTGAACGATCAAAGTTAAAATATGACTTTTAAACTCACGTCAAAGCCATAGATTAGATTGTTTTAACGCGTTCCATAGAGAGTTCGTACAGAATGGTGCCATAATTTAAATACGTATTCCGCAGATTTATTAATAACGTTTGATAAAATTGATGTTTAAAATTCCTTTTTGAACAATAATATTGTCAATTGATATTTAAAATACATTTTAAACGATAATTTTGTACTTTTTCGATTCAATTTATTTTTTATATTGGAGAAATATTTAGAATGCGTAAAATAAAATTGGGTAAAATTATTTTACTGGCAATACGCGCACATGCTAAGCGGCCACGACCACGTACAGATTGTGGAGGGAGACGTATTCAATATAATAGATATCAAAAAGTATAGTTTTATATATTTTCTTGTTTTATATAATAAACTTGTTTTAGTTTACTTGTTTTATATAGTTTCTACTTATTTATTTGTTTTATATAATTTTCATTTCATAGTTAAACTTTTTCACTTGTTTTATATAATTTCTACTTATTTATTTGTTTTATATAATTTTCATTTCATATTTAAACTTTTTCACTTGTTTTATATAATTTCTTATTTAATATAATTTACTTGTTTTAGTTTCTGTGTTATATAGTTTCCACTAATTTACTTGTTTTAGTTTCTGTGTTATATAGTTTCCACTAATTTACTTGTTTTAGTTTCTGTGTTATATAGTTTCCACTAATTTACTTGTTTTAGTTTCTGTGTTATATAGTTTCCACTAATTTACTTGTTTTAGTTTCTGTGTTATATAGTTTCCACTAATTTACTTGTTTTAGTTTCGGTGTTATATAGTTTCCACTAATTTACTTGTTTTAGTTTCTGTGTTATATAGTTTCCACTAATTTACTTGTTTTAGTTTCTGTGTTATATAGTTTCCACTAATTTACGTGTTTTAGTTTCTGTGTTATATAGTTTCCACTAATTTACTTGTTTTAGTTTCTGTGTTATATAGTTTCCACTAATTTACTTGTTTTAGTTTCTGTGTTATATAGTTTCCACTAATTTACTTGTTTTAGTTTCTGTGTTATATAGTTTCCACTAATTTACTTGTTTTAGTTTCTGTGTTATATAGTTTCCACTAATTTACTTGTTTTAGTTTCTGTGTTATATAGTTTCCACTAATTTACTTGTTTTAGTTTCTGTGTTATATAGTTTCCACTAATTTACTTGTTTTAGTTTCTGTGTTATATAGTTTCCACTAATTTACTTGTTTTAGTTTCTGTGTTATATAGTTTCCACTAATTTACTTGTTTTAGTTTCTGTGTTATATAGTTTCCACTAATTTACTTGTTTTAGTTTCTGTGTTATATAGTTTCCACTAATTTACTTGTTTTAGTTTCTGTGTTATATAGTTTCCACTAATTTACTTGTTTTAGTTTCTGTGTTATATAGTTTCCACTAATTTACTTGTTTTAGTTTCTGTGTTATATAGTTTCCACTAATTTACTTGTTTTAGTTTCTGTGTTATATAGTTTCCACTAATTTACTTGTTTTAGTTTCTGTGTTATATAGTTTCCACTAATTTACTTGTTTTAGTTTCTGTGTTATATAGTTTCCACTAATTTACTTGTTTTAGTTTCTGTGTTATATAGTTTCCACTAATTTACTTGTTTTAGTTTCTGTGTTATATAGTTTCCACTAATTTACTTGTTTTAGTTTCTGTGTTATATAGTTTCCACTAATTTACTTGTTTTAGTTTCTGTGTTATATAGTTTCCACTAATTTACTTGTTTTAGTTTCTGTGTTATATAGTTTCCACTAATTTACTTGTTTTAGTTTCTGTGTTATATAGTTTCCACTAATTTACTTGTTTTAGTTTCTGTGTTATATAGTTTTCCACTAATTTACTTGTTTTAGTTTCTGTGTTATATAGTTTCCACTAATTTACTTGTTTTTTATATAATTTCTATTTCATATTTATTCAAATTTAAACTTATTTTGAAAAAAAAAGTTGTTTTAAGTATATAACTTTTTCACTTTTTAGACGTGTATTTGTTTTATATAATTGTTTTTAGTTCACATGGTATTTAACTTATTGTTTTTAATTATAACCTATTTCCAGATTCATTTGTTTGCTATCCATGAAAAAATTTAACTTGTCTTTGTATAAATACTCTGTTAAACTTATGTATATTTACTACTTGAAAATGTGCTTAGCACGAAACCGGTCGTAGGTTGTAGTCCTTAAATAAATAGTGGAATTAATTCTAAACAAGTGTTTTTATTTTTATTTATTAAAAATATAAATTGATTCAAAAAGTACATTACACAAGGATATTATTTTTAACAATAAATTTTATTTGCTTACGATAAACATTATTTTTTTTGAGAACTAGGAGGTTAGGTTAATATTGCCATATTGGCACAGGTTAGGTTATACCTAATATTGCCATATTGGCAAAGGTTAGGTTATAACTTATATTGCCATATTGGCACAGGTTAGGTTATACCTAATATTGCCATATTGGCACAGGTTAGGTTATACCTAATATTGCCATATTGGCACAGGTTAGGTTATACCTAATATTGCCATATTGGCACAGGTTAGGTTATACCTAATATTGCCATATTGGCACAGGTTAGGTTATACCTAATATTGCCATATTGGCACAGGTTAGGTTATACCTAATATTGCCATATTGGCACAGGTTAGGTTATACCAAATATTGCCATATTGGCACAGGTATGGTTGTTGGAAAAATATGTAGACTCGCTACAGGTTAAGATGCTCTCTTAAAAAAATGTCTGCCCAGAATTACCACAGTAAAAAATATTTTACAATAATATGAATTATGCTTTTATATTCTATTTATATGTTTCAAATGTGCAATGAATACATAAATAAATAAATTGTTTAGAGGGTTGTTGATCAGACGTGTTACGTTTTAGTCCTTTACTTTTAACATTCATACGACGTTTTGGGGGAGCCGATCCTATTTTCCGCGTCATTTTAGCGAAAGCTCTCAACGCCCGCCGTTGACTTTCGTTCGTTAAAATGAATAACGAACGGGAGCAATATATTATAATTGCTAAATAATTGATTGCCTTTATTTCGTCGGCAAAATCACGGCTATCAAATAATTTATCATTCTCGCCATCACGTAACGGCATATTTTTCGCGCTGTCAGTGAAGGACAAAGAAATATCGGGGTGTTAGAGAATCTCAATAGCATCGCACGGAATCATTAATCAAGACCCTGGGATCTAAAATATTAATACCTACATAGAAACACAACAAGTAAACAATAACACTATACATACTTACATTCATTTCCTCTGCATTATTATACATATGTATATTAAAAAACATTGAATCAATTACCATCAAAATATGTGACGACACTTTTTTTAATTCCATTTTGCAAAGCAATATTTTTAGTAAAATTTGAGCAATTGATATAAGAATAACAAGAAAAAGAAACAATAAGTAATTAGTACAAAGTGAGGAAAATGAGGGAATATTAGTGTAAAGGAGGGAGCTGGTTTAAAGAAATTAGGGGACGGGGTTGAAAAATGTCTTTATTTGTTAAAAATGTAACTGTGTTGAGAGGGTTCAATTTGGAAGGATTGGGATAGTAATTTAAGTATTTGTAATTTAATCTTTTCTTGGTTGGCAAGTTTGGAGTAGCACTTACTTAAGAGGCTACAGTAGGCTAAATAGTAAATTTTGAAAATCTTTCCTCCAGTACCCTCAAAAGATACGTCTTTGAAATAAAAAAAAAAACAGTTTAATTAAACAGCGTTATTCAATTACGTGAGTTTTTTTTATATTAGTATTTGTTTAATACTCTTCTTGTAAAATTAGTTTTGGTAAACCCTTTTCTATTTTTTTATTGTAAATAACTAAAAAAACTACAAGGTTTGTGAAGTATTTTAATATTTTAATTTCTACATATGCTTGCTATTTAAAAAACTCTAAAATTTACCTTTATTTCTCAAAAAAATATTGTATATCACCAAATAGTGATATATCTTCGATTTTCATACATAGGAAGGTAATTAAGTGTGCATATTTGTGTACATCCGTTAACTTCTAACTTCTATGATGTGTTTTAAAAATATTTTATTGAAATATGAAAATATTGCATTATAAAAGATTGTCCTTCTGTCATAATGAATGTCCTGAGGCGGGTTGAATATGTTTAAATAATGAACTATATTGGCGTCATGTTATCAATCGCTTTTTATAGAAACAAAAACAGCACGAAATCTATTACTGGGAAAAAAATATTTAAAAACCAATTCAATTTTTATAGTTATTAATGAATTTATTTAGTTTCTAATACGCTTGAAGTAATCATTATTGTTGATAATGTTTTACAAACACTATTATACACATGTTTTTATTCTTGGTGATAGAATTTCTTAATACTTATTGGACTTGAATACCTCTAATCGACATATGTAATTGTTCCTCTCATTCAAAAATTCATATTTAAAATATACATCGAGGCTCACGAATATTGTTTTTCAATGTAAAAAGAATAGTATGTTTGAGGTTGGAGAACAGTAACAAACTAAACCAAACCATACCAATGGAAAATACGTGCCTTGAATGTGGAAAAATGAAACATTGAACACATACATACTATTTCGTCTTACGGTATTTCGAGATGACAACAGAACTGTGAGATTTAGGTTAAACAAACTTTGCACATTGCTGACCGTTGCGTTGCGCCTTTGACTTTCAATTTAAATTTAGTTGCTCAACTTGACTCACAATTAACTGCATCACAATATATTTTTTGAAGCAGTTGATCCCGACTGCCCCTAGCAGTCCGCATATCTCGGCACTAAGGAGACCAAAATAGATCTTTTAGGTAAATCAAATGTTGATAATCGAAATATTATCTTGAAAATTAGTCCCAATGCATTATTTTACTTACAATGTATATTGGATATAAGTACCTATACAATACAGCATCCCCAATTAATACCATATAATTGTTCTGATTATTGGCGGTTGCCTATCTACTGAAAGTTGGAATAAATTGATATAACGATCAATAACACTTTGTTTAATAGTTAATATACGACATAACTGTTAAATATTCATTATGCAATTCTGCTGCTTGTAGTGGAATCAATTATTGTCTAATTAGATAATGATATGTACTGCACTGCAAACACATCAAAAATATGTCAATTACATATTTAGGGATATATAATTATACATAAAGAATATTTTAAAGTTGGTAGTATCATAAAGAAAACTTAAAACTTTTTATTTGAGCGATTGAATGATTGTATAAATAATTAGGCACCAATCTAGATAAATAATTCTACAAATTAGAATCCAGTTTGATTTTGATTTTACTTATTAAAAATGTTAACCTTATATTATTTCATGTTTATAATTTGTAATCTTCTTGATTGTTTTTTTGTTGCATTTCTGTTTTGAGAACAAAAATACATCGAATTGTGGATAATGTTGAAGATAATTTAGCCAAGTAGAAATACCTAGTAGATGCCTTCTCAGCAGTGATTGCCAAAGTCGGGGGTCCTGATATGGCACGAAGAAGAAGAAGAAATACCTATTTTGGTAGAAAATTAATAGTAATATTTATTTATTGATATATTTTTCTTTTTTTCAGGTGTATTGTGGCGTCCCAGTTTAATCGACTTCCGAAATTAGTCAACAAAACGGTTAAAAACGAGTGGGTTGTGGCCAACACTAAAATCTCCACACCATAGTAAGCGTTCATATTTCTTCTTGAAAGGTTGACAATCTCTAAATGCATTTTTTTAAGAACATTTATATTAGATTCTTAAACAAATATAAGATTCCCAGAGGACAAAAGTTTTCACAATACACCATACACACAAAAACATTGTCACGAAACTCATAGTATGTATTTTCTATATGATACTTGTTAAGAAAGTAAAATTGTATCACTAGCAAGATGAGCACGTATGTTGATAAGGCGATGTATGTGTCAAGATAGAAAAATGCAGAAAATTTATTTCACATTGATATGGCAAACCATAGTTTTTTTTCTACAAATTTTGGCAAACCTTGAATGCATTTTTGATGAGTGTATTTTTTTTGTATCATAATTTCAAACAGTATAAAAATACCTCAATTTTCCAGACCGTGAGAGCATTTTGAAAATTTGGACAGATGAAAACATAGAGACGAAATTAACGGATATCTATAGAAAACAAATCAGCTCTAGGTCTATGCACTTTACACATTATGATGTTATTATGAAGTCGATCGGACTTATAGTTTGGGCTGTAGAGAGGTCACAAAAAGGATAATACGTACGCCGTACGCCATACATACAAACACATCACGACGAAACTCTCAGTGTGCACTCTCTACATGATACCCATTGAGAAATTGATGTAAAAAAATTCGCCTACAAATTGTGAAATTATGAATCTCCACTATTCCATAGTGTAGAGAGTAAAAATGTCACTCGTATTTGAGATAATAATGTTTAGTCGTAAAAGAACATCAGTAAGTATTTAAGAATATGCACGCACAATATTTTGTCTAATATAGATAATGCTAGGTAACTACTATTTATTGAATTAAAACTATGAAAAAATTATATTTAATTTTAATACTATTTATTGCATGACAATTAATTGTATAGGTATTTTAATAATGCATATTATCTTGATATTTTAACTGCATATAAATTATACATAAAAAAATTAAGTCGCAGTAACAATTTATGGACCAAAATTCCTAGTAAAATACATGGATGCATAGAGAATTTTATATCTACTTTTTGAAAGCACCATCAATGATAATATATGCACACATATGAACAGCTACAAAATATATGCACATACTAACCATCATGGCATGATCCCACAATGTGACGTTTAAAGCGACTGGAGTGCGAGTGTCAAAAACCTTGTAAAATAAGCACGACACATGTCATACACCAGCATATACACACCAGCCTAGCCGCACCTAAAGAGGTAACATTTTGAATGCGTGTTGTGAACCTTTTTTGCTGAACTATGTAAGATTTTATTTCGCCTGTTGTATTTTCTGTTACCCGTATCTTACGATCACGAAGACAATGAAAATATACAATAGTGGAAGAATCATTTTAAGCTGGAAGCCAGTAGATATATACCTCACAGCATATTTTTTTTGTTTTCCTCAAATTATTGATTTTTCCAAAAAATATTTGCTCAAACAAAAACAGTCATAAAAAATAAAAACTTACATAGGTACATAAGAAATATATAATATTTAAATAAATAAAAATGTTTATGAAATTAAGAAAGTTTTCTATTTTGTGGCAAATCATATTATTTGAAACGATACACGTATCATTAATCAAAGTCAAACAATATTATTTAACAATATAAATATGTACCTACATATATTACCAACAGTACCTACCTACTGAAAATTCAAATAAAATTAATGACAGTACATTTGAATGAAATGGACCATTTTCATTATGAGGCAATATAATATAAAGGGATTCAAAAAATATGATATTCACATAGAAATGGAGAAGACACGTCAAGGAGAAATGATTGATAGAATACCCAACAATGGAATAATTTCTGTTAGGTATGACGCATGCCAGAGTTTCAATTCAAGAAGGCTTACCGTCATAATGCATATAATTGCCTCGGATGGGACCAATTGTATACTATATATTAGGTCTTTCGGAAAATTATTTCGTTTCTATTTACTTGATCGACACTTTTCTACACCCTGTGTAAGTGGCGAATTTATCGCCTAATAGCAATTTCTTCCAACTAACCAGAGTTTCCAGACCAGAGAAACAAGATTTGGGTGAGAAATATTTTTCAATACTCGAGAATGTATATAGATTAATGACCATAATATATAATAAGTACAGTTTATTTCTATTCTAATTTTTAATAAAAATAAGTACCTACCTAGTGCCTACATAGACACAAATTTTGTAAGTAAGTGTAAATACACGAATTTTGAAAATAAATGTATAATATCGATACGAACATGAAGAATAACAATATTGTAAACAACAAAATAAGTACAGAGGTTAAATTTAAATATTCCAACCGTCGATTTGTTCAGGAGAACTTTGTTCTCTTAACATATCGACAATGTATCAAGCCAGAATACGCGAGAATTGTATGGAGAGGTCTACTTTTTTCACGGCTTTTCCAACTTTGAAGTCAAAAAACACCAACTTAGAGGCTTCGCAGCATATATGTTCCATACACGGATTTACTCAGAATTCGGAGTAGAACATTTCGTGTGTCTGTGTGTCTGTGTGTGTGTCTGTGTGTCTGTGTGTGTGTGTGTCTGTGTGTCCGTCCCCCCCTTATAACTTTTGATCCGCTCAATTTACAGAGCCTAAAATTTCAGAATATATAAACAGTTACAGGCCTACAAAACTTTTATACTCGGAATTTTAAATTTTTGTTTCAGTCAGGGGTTATCAACTTTTGAATTTTTATTTTATTTTTCCATATATCTCAGAAACCATAAACGCTAGAACGCTGAAAATTGGTACAAACATAGACAAATACAAAATCTCAAATAAGTTTTTTCAAAAAAATTCCAGGGTTTCTCAAACATTTTTTATTAAGAAAAATATTTTTTTTATGATAAATTTATGAGTTTAACTGCCTATATTTCCAAAACTTTTACAATTATCGAAAAAAGCCGAAACACCCCAACTAGATAATTTAATTTTCTATAAAAAATATTAACATTGTAGCAGAAGATCTCAATTTTTTTTTAACAATTTTTTTAAAAATTGAATTTAGTGACGACATCGCTTCATACATTTTGTATGGCAGTCGCCTATACACAATATGTAAGAAGACTTAATAGTTTGATATTTCATCTCCAAACATACATACATACCATCATGCTATTTGCATATTCTGGGTAGGAAAAAGGATCTTCCTCCATACTATCCTATCTTGACATACATACCTACATATGTTCTATAAAAAACAAAATATCTGAAAATATTCAATAATTTGTATCTATGGGTTTATAGTTTGGTACATATTCTTCAACTATACATACTATCGCTATCGACAGTTAGATCTCATGTGTTACATGCAACTAGTTCTAAGACAAAACTTGATAGCTACTAAGGTGGGATAGCCTAGTCTTCACACCATTTTTTTTCAACATAACCTACAAAAGTTTGGTAACAATACCAATTTAGTCATCCAACTGTCGATTTGTTCAGGAGAACTTTGTTCTCTTAACATATCGACAATGTATCAAGCCAGAATACGCGAGAATTGTATGGAGAGGTCTACTTTTTTCATGGATTTTCCAACTTTGAAGTCAAAAAACACCAACTTAGAGGCTTCGCAGCATATATGTTCCATACACGGATTTACTCAGAATTCGGAGTAGAACATTTCGTGTGTCTGTGTGTGTGTGTGTCTGTGTGTCTGTGTGTGTGTCTGTGTGTCTGTGTGTGTGTGTGTCTGTGTGTCCGTCCCCCCCTTATAACTTTTGATCCGCTCAATTTACAGAGCCTAAAATTTCAGAATATATAAACAGTTACAGGCCTACAAAACTTTTATACTCGGAATTTTGAATTTTTGTTTCAGTCAGGGGTTATCAACTTTTGAATTTTTATTTTATTTTTCCATATATCTCACAAACCATAAACGGTAGAACGCTGAAAATTGGTACAAACATAGACAAATACAAAATCTCAAATTAGTTTTTTCAAAAAAATTCCAGGGTTTCTCAAACATTTTTTATTAAGAAAAATATTTTTTTATGATAAATTTATGAGTTTAACTGCCTATATTTCCAAAACTTTTACAATTATCGAAAAAAGCCGAAACACCCCAACTAGATAATTTAATTTTCTATAAAAAATATTAACATTGTAGTAGAAGATCTCAATTTTTTTTTAACAATTTTTTTAAAAATTGAATTTAGTGACGACATCGCTTCATATATTTTGTATGGCAGTCGCCTATACACAATATGTAAGAAGACTTAATAGTTTGTTACTTCATCTCCAAACATACATACATACCATCATGCAATTTGCATATTCTGGGTAGGAAAAAGGATCTTCTTCCATACTATCCTATCTTGACATACATACCTACATATGTTGTATAGAAAACAAAATATCTGAAAATATTCAATAATTTGTATCTATGGGTTTATAGTTTGGTACATATTCTTCAACTATACATACTATCGCTATCGACAGTTGGATCTCATGTGTTACATGCAACTAGTTATTTAAACATTTATACGTATATTCCAACTGTCGATTTGTTCAGGAGAACTTTGTTCTCTTAACATATCGACAATGTATCAAGCCAGAATACGCGAGAATTGTATGGAGAGGTCTACTTTTTTCACGGCTTTTCCAACTTTGAAGTCAAAAAACACCAACTTAGAGGCTTCGCAGCATATATGTTCCATACACGGATTTACTCAGAATTCGGAGTAGAACATTTCGTGTGTCTGTGTGTGTGTGTGTCTGTGTGTCTGTGTGTGTGTCTGTGTGTCTGTGTGTGTGTGTGTCTGTGTGTCCGTCCCCCCCTTATAACTTTTGATCCGCTCAACTTACAGAGCCTAAAATTTCAGAATATATAAACAGTTACAGGCCTACAAAACTTTTATACTCGGAATTTTGAATTTTTGTTTCAGTCAGGGGTTATCAACTTTTGAATTTTTATTTTATTTTTCCATATATCTCAGAAACCATAAACGCTAGAACGCTGAAAATTGGTACAAACATAGGAAAATACAAAATCTCAAATTAGTTTTTTCAAAAAAATTCCAGGGTTTCTCAAACATTTTTTATTAAGAAAAATATTTTTTTTATGATAAATTTATGAGTTTAACTGCCTATATTTCCAAAACTTTTACAATTATCGAAAAAAGCCGAAACACCCCAACTAGATAATTTAATTTTCTATAAAAAATATTAACATTGTAGTAGAAGATCTCAATTTTTTTTTAACAATTTTTTTAAAAATTGAATTTAGTGACGACATCGCTTCATACATTTTGTATGGCAGTCGCCTATACACAATATGTAAGAAGACTTAATAGTTTGATACGTCATCTCCAAACATACATACATACCATCATGCTATTTGCATATTCTGGGTAGGAAAAAGGATCTTCCTCCATACTATCCTATCTTGACATACATACCTACATATGTTGTATAGAAAACAAAATATCTGAAAATATTCAATAATCCAACTGTCGATTTGTTCAGGAGAACTTTGTTCTCTTAACATATCGACAATGTATCAAGCCAGAATACGCGAGAATAGGCATGATGACTAATTTTGAAAAACTATCTCACGATGTTTTTACGCATTCACTGTTTTCAAATATATATACATTTCTACATAAAATAAAGGTTTAGTAGCAAAAATCGCCATTTTAAAATCAAATTTGACATTTACGCCAAAAAAAGCTTGTAGTATCATGGCGGCTGCCGACCCTGACGGTGACGTCATGGTATCGTAAACTGCATATCACTACTATATGTAATATATGTGTTCTAAGATGATTTGTGTATTTATAATCAATTCAAAAGTGCATAAGTGTTGTGCGGTCCCTAAATGTACAAACACGACGAAAAAAACACCTACTGAGGTATTTGTTTTCGTCCCACGCGAAAAAAAAGAGAAATAAGTGATTAAATTTCGCACGGCGAGACACAAGTGAATTTTATTAAGTACGCGTTTACAATGAAGTACAGTATTTGTTCCCCCACTTTTAGCTCTCAATAATATAATATTTACCATTATTTAGGCAATAAGCATATAAAGAACTTCATTAATGTCCAAACGTCAAAATAGGCCATCATAAGTTTCGCGCGTATGTTTTTAGCTTATGAACACATAATGTAGAGAGAAGAAGGAGCATATTTTATCGATTTTCGAGATGTAAGTTGTATTTAAATTACAGATAAATAAAGTACTTATATGTACTTATTATTAAGTTTTTACGTTTCGAAATTCTGATGAACAAAGTCTTTGTTCGACGCAAAGAAATATCCGACCATCAAAAGTTCCATTCTAGTTAAGAGTAGTTAAGACAGGCAGAAAAATAACTACTATGGCTGCTATTGCTAAAAATAACGATAGCAGATAAATATAGCTTGTTATGAACACAATACAAATAACGAGCGCTATGTAATAATTCGTATGCTGCTAAAATTGTAACGATGTTTTAAAACGCATGCTTCGCGTAATCGCCGTCGTTTCGCAAATCGCTTCATTGCATGAAAAAAATATAGCTTGCTAGTTTAGTTTGGCAGTGACCAGCATCATAACATGTCGAACGTTCGTCAGCTCACCATCGCGTGACAAAATTGTAGAATACTAAAACTAAATTAGTTTACCATACGTTGCGAGCGTTCATTATTTATTTATTTATTCAATAAAAACTAAGTTACATACAAAATACAATTAACATAGGCCCGATATTACAGTCGGCCCTCAACTCATTGAGTTTGCCAAACTCAAGATTAATGTTAAGGGGAGATTGAATCCATTTCCGTATTACAGTGCAATATGACATGTCAGTTACTAAATCTTCAATTATAGACATATTTCACTTTTTCTGTGGTTATTATCTGTCAAATTTAAATAACCTCAAATAATACGAAATACAAAACGGGACGCTACGACTTTAAATACCATTGTTTTATTATCCAACATGGTAAATTTAATTTTTTTCACCAAAATAATGCTTTTAAATGCCCGTGTTCGTTTCAATACGGCTGTCAGTTTGTTTTGTTGTGTGGCGCCACCTTCGATACAACACTGAAACTACACACGTTGCCTAACGCCTCTAGTGATAGAAACTGAAACTACACGAGTTGCCTAGCAAATGACAGTTGACTCACAGTTAAGTACTTAATCTGCCAGAAACGTTGAGTTAAATATTTGTCGTTTTAGTGACGTATTTGAGGGAAGATTAGGTCTAAACGGACACTGTAATACGCTATATTTTTGTAAAACTTGAGTTTAGCTCTTAAACTGACACTGTAATACCGGCCCACAGTGTCCCCCGATAGGTAGGCGAGTATCTAGGTAAATTGAAACTATTTGCTTTGATGAATACTTGTTCCATTTATATTTAATTTGTTTTAGTTTTAAGTATCTAATTAAAATATTAATATATCGATAACACCAAAATAAACATAGTCCAGACCGACAATTAATGCGTATATTGTATTGAAGACTATCAGAAGAATTGACGCGACCATACTATGACGTCGTGCGCTCTGATTGTTTTTTCTCATAAAATGGCGGACTAACACATTTTGTATTTTTATATTTATAATATTATTATTATTCACTCCTATAAATTAAAAAAAAAACATTTTTTAAATCTTTATAACCTATTTTATTTTTTAAAATCATAATTTCAATGATTTTTTTCTTACAGTCATCACACCTATTACATATTTTAATATATTAATCATAATATGTATATGAATCATAACAGTTATCCCATATGTATATTAGATTCATCATAATACATTGTGTATTTCCATTTCAACCTCATGTAACACTGTACAACTCCCACAAACAATATAATTACATCATTTTATTTTATAATCAAGCAATGAAAGCCACCAAGTTATTTATTTCTGAAACGTTAAATATTCTCCACCACGTTACAATACTCGGTGCGTGTTATAACAGATGCGTCAACGATTCAATAGAGCGGATAGCGATATTATTTGGTTTATTGTCCCAAATAAACCAAATAAATCAATAAATAAAATAGCATGTTAAAAATAAGCAGCATATTCCATATAGCTTGTTATGAAAAAAATAGCCATTTCGAACAACACAACAGTTGACAGTAACAAACACAATTGACAGTGACAATATGGTGACGTCATGCGCTCTGATTGGTGTTTCACATAAAATGGCGGACAAACATATTTTGTATTTTTATTTTAATAATATTAATATTATTCGCTCTTTTAAAATGAAAATAAATATATTTTTTCAAATCTTTATAACATATTTTATCTAATAAAATCATAATTTCAATGATTTTTTCTTACTGTCATCACGCCTATTGTATGGAGAGGTCTACTTTTTTCACGGCTTTTCCAACTTTGAAGTCAAAAAACACCAACTTAGAGGCTTCGCAGCATATATGTTCCATACACGGATTTACTCAGAATTCGGAGTAGAACATTTCGTGTGTCTGTGTGTGTGTGTGTCTGTGTGTCTGTGTGTGTGTCTGTGTGTCTGTGTGTGTGTGTGTCTGTGTGTCCGTCCCCCCCTTATAACTTTTGATTCGCTCAATTTACAGAGCCTAAAATTTCAGAATATATAAACAGTTACAGGCCTACAAAACTTTTATACTCGGAATTTTAAATTTTTGTTTCAGTCAGGGGTTATCAACTTTTGAATTTTTATTTTATTTTTCCATATATCTCAGAAACCATAAACGCTAGAACGCTGAAAATTGGTACAAACATAGACAAATACAAAATCTCAAATGAGTTTTTTCAAAAAAATTCCAGGGTTTCTCAAACATTTTTTATTAAGAAAAATATTTTTTTTATGATAAATTTATGAGTTTAACTGCCTATATTTCCAAAACTTTTACAATTATCGAAAAAAGCCGAAACACCCCAACTAGATAATTTAATTTTCTATAAAAAATATTAACATTGTAGCAGAAGATCTCAATTTTTTTTTAACAATTTTTTTAAAAATTGAATTTAGTGACGACATCGCTTCATACATTTTGTATGGCAGTCGCCTATACACAATATGTAAGAAGACTTAATAGTTTGATATTTCATCTCCAAACATACCATCATGCTATTTGCATATTCTGGGTAGGAAAAAGGATCTTCCTCCATACTATCCTATCTTGACATACATACCTACATATGTTCTATAAAAAACAAAATATCTGAAAATATTCAATAATTTGTATCTATGGGTTTATAGTTTGGTACATATTCTTCAACTATACATACTATCGCTATCGACAGTTGGATCTCATGTGTTACATGCAACTAGTAATATGTATCTATGGGTTTATAGTTTGGTACATATTCTTCAACTATACATACTATCGCTATCGACAGTTGGATCTCATGTGTTACATGCAACTAGTTTATCCAACTGTCGATTTGTTCAGGAGAACTTTGTTCTCTTAACATATCGACAATGTATCAAGCCAGAATACGCGAGAATTGTATGGAGAGGTCTACTTTTTTCACGGCTTTTCCAACTTTGAAGTCAAAAAACACCAACTTAGAGGCTTCGCAGCATATATGTTCCATACACGGATTTACTCAGAATTCGGAGTAGAACATTTCGTTTGTCTGTGTGTGTGTGTGTGTCTGTGTGTGTGTCTGTGTGTCTGTGTGTGTGTGTGTCTGTGTGTCCGTCCCCCCCTTATAACTTTTGATCCGCTCAACTTACAGAGCCTAAAATTTCAGAATATATAAACAGTTACAGGCCTACAAAACTTTTATACTCGGAATTTCGAATTTTTGTTTCAGTCAGGGGTTATCAACTTTTGAATTTTTATTTTATTTTACCATATATCTCAGAAACCATAAACGCTAGAACGCTGAAAATTGGTACAAACATAGACAAATACAAAATCTCAAATGAGTTTTTTCAAAAAAATTCCAGGGTTTCTCAAACATTTTTTATTAAGAAAAATATTTTTTTTATGATAAATTTATGAGTTTAACTGCCTATATTTCCAAAACTTTTACAATTATCGAAAAAAGCCGAAACACCCCAACTAGATAATTTAATTTTCTATAAAAAATATTAACATTGTAGCAGAAGATCTCAATTTTTTTTTAACAATTTTTTTAAAAATTGAATTTAGTGACGACATCGCTTCATACATTTTGTATGGCAGTCGCCTATACACAATATGTAAGAAGACTTAATAGTTTGATACGTCATCTCCAAACATACATACATACCATCATGCTATTTGCATATTCTGGGTAGGAAAAAGGATCTTCCTCCATACTATCCTATCTTGACATACATACCTACATATGTTGTATAGAAAACAAAATATCTGAAAATATTCAATAATCCAACTGTCGATTTGTTCAGGAGAACTTTGTTCTCTTAACATATCGACAATGTATCAAGCCAGAATACGCGAGAATTGTATGGAGAGGTCTACTTTTTTCATGGCTTTTCCAACTTTGAAGTCAAAAAACACCAACTTAGAGGCTTCGCAGCATATATGTTTCATACACGGATTTACTCAGAATTCGGAGTAGAACATTTCGTGTGTCTGTGTGTGTGTGTGTCTGTGTGTGTGTGTGTCTGTGTGTGTGTGTGTCTGTGTGTCTGTGTGTGTCTGTGTGTCCGTCCCCCCCTTATAACTTTTGATCCACTCAATTTACAGAGCCTAAAATTTCAGAATATATAAACAGTTACAGGCCCACAAAACTTTTATACTCGGAATTTTGAATTTTTGTTTCAGTCAGGGGTTATCAACTTTTGAATTTTTATTTTATTTTTCCATATATCTCAGAAACCATAAACGCTAGAACGCTGAAAATTGGTACAAACATAGACAAATACAAAATCTCAAATTAGTTTTTTCAAAAAAATTCCAGGGTTTCTCAAACATTTTTTATTAAGAAAAATATTTTTTTTATGATAAATTTATGAGTTTAACTGCCTATATTTCCAAAACTTTTACAATTATCGAAAAAAGCCGAAACACCCCAACTAGATAATTTAATTTTCTATAAAAAATATTAACATTGTAGTAGAAGATCTCAATTTTTTTTTAACAATTTTTTTAAAAATTGAATTTAGTGACGACATCGCTTCATACATTTTGTATGGCAGTCGCCTATACACAATATGTAAGAAGACTTAATAGTTTGTTACTTCATCTCCAAACATACATACATACCATCATGCAATTTGCATATTCTGGGTAGGAAAAAGGATCTTCCTCCATACTATCCTATCTTGACATACATACCTACATATGTTGTATAGAAAACAAAATATCTGAAAATATTCAATAATTTGTATCTATGGGTTTATAGTTTGGTACATATTCTTCAACTATACATACTATCGCTATCGACAGTTGGATCTCATGTGTTACATGCAACTAGTAATATGTATCTATGGGTTTATAGTTTGGTACATATTCTTCAACTATACATACTATCGCTATCGACAGTTGGATCTCATGTGTTACATGCAACTAGTTTATCCAACTGTCGATTTGTTCAGGAGAACTTTGTTCTCTTAACATATCGACAATGTATCAAGCCAGAATACGCGAGAATTGTATGGAGAGGTCTACTTTTTTCACGGCTTTTCCAACTTTGAAGTCAAAAAACACCAACTTAGAGGCTTCGCAGCATATATGTTCCATACACGGATTTACTCAGAATTCGGAGTAGAACATTTCGTTTGTCTGTGTGTGTGTGTGTGTCTGTGTGTGTGTCTGTGTGTCTGTGTGTGTGTGTGTCTGTGTGTCCGTCCCCCCCTTATAACTTTTGATCCGCTCAACTTACAGAGCCTTAAATTTCAGAATATATAAACAGTTACAGGCCTACAAAACTTTTATACTCGGAATTTTGAATTTTTGTTTCAGTCAGGGGTTATCAACTTTTGAATTTTCATTTTATTTTTCCATATATCTCAGAAACCATAAACGCTAGAACGCTGAAAATTGGTACAAACATAGAAAAATACAAAATCTCAAATTAGTTTTTTCAAAAAAATTCCAGGGTTTCTCAAACATTTTTTATTAAGAAAAATATTTTTTTTTATGATAAATTTATGAGTTTAACTGCCTATATTTCCAAAACTTTTACAATTATCGAAAAAAGCCGAAACACCCCAACTAGATAATTTAATTTTCTATAAAAAATATTAACATTGTAGTAGAAGATCTCAATTTTTTTTTAACAATTTTTTTAAAAATTGAATTTAGTGACGACATCGCTTCATACATTTTGTATGGCAGTCGCCTATACACAATATGTAAGAAGACTTAATAGTTTGATACGTCATCTCCAAACATACATACATACCATCATGCTATTTGCATATTCTGGGTAGGAAAAAGGATCTTCCTCCATACTATCCTATCTTGACATACATACCTACATATGTTGTATAGAAAACAAAATATCTGAAAATATTCAATAATCCAACTGTCGATTTGTTCAGGAGAACTTTGTTCTCTTAACATATCGACAATGTATCAAGCCAGAATACGCGAGAATTGTATGGAGAGGTCTACTTTTTTCACGGCTTTTCCAACTTTGAAGTCAAAAAACACCAACTTAGAGGCTTCGCAGCATATATGTTCCTTACACGGATTTACTCAGAATTCGGAGTAGAACATTTCGTGTGTCTGTGTGTGTGTGTGTCTGTGTGTGTGTGTGTCTGTGTGTGTGTGTGTCTGTGTGTCTGTGTGTGTCTGTGTGTCCGTCCCCCCCTTATAACTTTTGATCCACTCAATTTACAGAGCCTAAAATTTCAGAATATATAAACAGTTACAGGCCCACAAAACTTTTATACTCGGAATTTTGAATTTTTGTTTCAGTCAGGGGTTATCAACTTTTGAATTTTTATTTTATTTTTCCATATATCTCAGAAACCATAAACGCTAGAACGCTGAAAATTGGTACAAACATAGACAAATACAAAATCTCAAATTAGTTTTTTCAAAAAAATTCCAGGGTTTCTCAAACATTTTTTATTAAGAAAAATATTTTTTTTATGATAAATTTATGAGTTTAACTGCCTATATTTCCAAAACTTTTACAATTATCGAAAAAAGCCGAAACACCCCAACTAGATAATTTAATTTTCTATAAAAAATATTAACATTGTAGTAGAAGATCTCAATTTTTTTTTAACAATTTTTTTAAAAATTGAATTTAGTGACGACATCGCTTCATACATTTTGTATGGCAGTCGCCTATACACAATATGTAAGAAGACTTAATAGTTTGTTACTTCATCTCCAAACATACATACATACCATCATGCAATTTGCATATTCTGGGTAGGAAAAAGGATCTTCCTCCATACTATCCTATCTTGACATACATACCTACATATGTTGTATAGAAAACAAAATATCTGAAAATATTCAATAATTTGTATCTATGGGTTTATAGTTTGGTACATATTCTTCAACTATACATACTATCGCTATCGACAGTTGGATCTCATGTGTTACATGCAACTAGTAATATGTATCTATGGGTTTATAGTTTGGTACATATTCTTCAACTATACATACTATCGCTATCGACAGTTGGATCTCATGTGTTACATGCAACTAGTTTATCCAACTGTCGATTTGTTCAGGAGAACTTTGTTCTCTTAACATATCGACAATGTATCAAGCCAGAATACGCGAGAATTGTATGGAGAGGTCTACTTTTTTCACGGCTTTTCCAACTTTGAAGTCAAAAAACACCAACTTAGAGGCTTCGCAGCATATATGTTCCATACACGGATTTACTCAGAATTCGGAGTAGAACATTTCGTTTGTCTGTGTGTGTGTGTGTGTCTGTGTGTGTGTCTGTGTGTCTGTGTGTGTGTGTGTCTGTGTGTCCGTCCCCCCCTTATAACTTTTGATCCGCTCAACTTACAGAGCCTTAAATTTCAGAATATATAAACAGTTACAGGCCTACAAAACTTTTATACTCGGAATTTTGAATTTTTGTTTCAGTCAGGGGTTATCAACTTTTGAATTTTCATTTTATTTTTCCATATATCTCAGAAACCATAAACGCTAGAACGCTGAAAATTGGTACAAACATAGAAAAATACAAAATCTCAAATTAGTTTTTTCAAAAAAATTCCAGGGTTTCTCAAACATTTTTTATTAAGAAAAATATTTTTTTTTATGATAAATTTATGAGTTTAACTGCCTATATTTCCAAAACTTTTACAATTATCGAAAAAAGCCGAAACACCCCAACTAGATAATTTAATTTTCTATAAAAAATATTAACATTGTAGTAGAAGATCTCAATTTTTTTTTAACAATTTTTTTAAAAATTGAATTTAGTGACGACATCGCTTCATACATTTTGTATGGCAGTCGCCTATACACAATATGTAAGAAGACTTAATAGTTTGATACGTCATCTCCAAACATACATACATACCATCATGCTATTTGCATATTCTGGGTAGGAAAAAGGATCTTCCTCCATACTATCCTATCTTGACATACATACCTACATATGTTGTAT
Organism: Molanna angustata; assembly: GCA_963576475.1. Lineage (NCBI taxonomy): Eukaryota > Metazoa > Arthropoda > Insecta > Trichoptera > Molannidae > Molanna > Molanna angustata. The sequence goes on along the minus strand of OY754971.1, from coordinate 20,942,177 downwards.
AGAAAACAAAATATCTGAAAATATTCAATAATCCAACTGTCGATTTGTTCAGGAGAACTTTGTTCTCTTAACATATCGACAATGTATCAAGCCAGAATACGCGAGAATTGTATGGAGAGGTCTACTTTTTTCACGGCTTTTCCAACTTTGAAGTCAAAAAACACCAACTTAGAGGCTTCGCAGCATATATGTTCCTTACACGGATTTACTCAGAATTCGGAGTAGAACATTTCGTGTGTCTGTGTGTGTGTGTGTCTGTGTGTCTGTGTGTGTGTCTGTGTGTCTGTGTGTGTGTGTGTCTGTGTGTCCGTCCCCCCCTTATAACTTTTGATCCGCTCAATAAACAGAGCCTAAAATTTCAGAATATATAAACAGTTACAGGCCTACAAAACTTTTATACTCGGAATTTTGAATTTTTGTTTCAGTCAGGGGTTATCAACTTTTGAATTTTTATTTTATTTTTCCATATTTCTCAGAAACCATAAACGCTAGAACGCTGAAAATTGGTACAAACATAGACAAATACAAAATCTCAAATTAGTTTTTTCAAAAAAATTCCAGGGTTTCTCAAACATTTTTTATTAAGAAAAATATTTTTTTTATGATAAATTTATGAGTTTAACTGCCTATATTTCCAAAACTTTTACAATTATCGAAAAAAGCCGAAACACCCCAACTAGATAATTTAATTTTCTATAAAAAATATCAGCAATGTAGTAGAAGATCTCAATTTTTTTTTAACAATTTTTTTAAAAATTGAATTTAGTGACGACATCGCTTCATACATTTTGTATGGCAGTCGCCTATACACAATATGTAAGAAGACTTAATAGTTTGATACTTCGACTCCAAACATACATACATACCATCATGCTATTTGCATATTCTGGGTAGGAAAAAGGATCTTCCTCCATACTATCCTATCTTGACATACATACCTACATATGTTGTATAGAAAACAAAATATCTGAAAATATTCAATAATTTGTATCTATGGGTTTATAGTTTGGTACATATTCTTCAACTATACATACTATCGCTATCGACAGTTGGATCTCATGTGTTACATGCAACTAGTAATATGTATCTATGGGTTTATAGTTTGGTACATATTCTTCAACTATACATACTATCGCTATCGACAGTTGGATCTCATGTGTTACATGCAACTAGTAATATTTAAGCTATTTTTTTTCCAACTGTCGATTTGTTCAGGAGAACTTTGTTCTCTTAACATATCGACAATGTATCAAGCCAGAATACGCGAGAATTGTATGGAGAGGTCTACTTTTTTCACGGCTTTTCCAACTTTGAAGTCAAAAAACACCAACTTAGAGGCTTCGCAGCATATATGTTCCATACACGGATTTACTCAGAATTCGGAGTAGAACATTTCGTGTGTCTGTGTGTGTGTGTGTCTGTGTGTGTGTCTGTGTGTCTGTGTGTGTGTGTGTCTGTGTGTCCGTCCCCCCCTTATAACTTTTGATCCGCTCAACTTACAGAGCCTAAAATTTCAGAATATATAAACAGTTACAGGCCTACAAAACTTTTATACTCGGAATTTTGAATTTTTGTTTCAGTCAGGGGTTATCAACTTTTGAATTTTCATTTTATTTTTCCATATATCTCAGAAACCATAAACGCTAGAACGCTGAAAATTGGTACGAACATAGACAAATACAAAATCTCAAATCAGTTTTTTCAAAAAAATTCCAAGGTTTCTCAAACATTTTTTATTAAGAAAAATATTTTTTTTATGATAAATTTATGAGTTAAACTGCCTATATTTCCAAAACTTTTTCAATTATCGAAAAAAGCCGAAACACCCCAACTAGATAATTTAATTTTCTATAAAAAATATTACCATTGTAATAGAAGATCTCAATTTTTTTTAACAATTTTTTTAAAAATTGAATTTAGTGACGACATCGCTTCATACATTTTGTATGGCAGTCGCCTATACACAATATGTAAGAAGACTTAATAGTTTGTTACTTCATCTCCAAACATACATACATACCATCATGCTATTTGCATATTCTGGGTAGGAAAAAGGATCTTCCTCCATACTATCCTATCTTGACATACATACCTACATATGTTGTATAGAAAACAAAATATCTGAAAATATTCAATAATTTGTATCTATGGGTTTATAGTTTGGTACATATTCTTCAACTATACATACTATCGCTATCGACAGTTGGATCTCATGTGTTACATGCAACTAGTAATATATAATGCAACTGGCTCACGCCAGTCGCAATTATAACTACAAACAAACCTAACCAACCTATTTTTACCAAACTTTTGTAGATCAGGTTTACAAAAATTGTTAGGTTTATCCACTTAAGTGATGGTGACCGAAATGGTGCCATGTATTATGATAATAAAGAACAACCAAATTTTAAATATTATTCTCTGTTAGTTGGAATAAATTACCAAAAAAAGATCATAAACTCGCTACTTGCGCAGTTTGCAACAAAGTGTTGATTATTATTATGAATATCAATAATATAGGTATTTACGTCTAACAGAACTGTATTTGTCTCTAACAAAATATTTTTGTTCACGATCTGTCTATGAATTCAAGGAATTGAAGAGTAATGCTTCATTAGTTAAAAAGTAAAACATGCCGAAAATGCCGCTTTCGACTTTTCATATTTGATAGACACCAAACAAAAACTATTGCGCAAAAGCAAACTATATCATTAGAAAGTCGTGCTTCATTAACGGTCAAAATATATTATGGCTTCTGTGTGAAGTTGACCACGAAAAAATACAATTATCTAAACTCTCTTTTGGGGAAAAAACGAAATGGCTGTTTAAACAACCTATTAGATAGGTAAATGATAAATATATATAGAGTATAATATACTGTCTATGTTGATTATGGAAAACCAATTTGGAAAATGAACCTTGGCTATTGTATAATACATACCTACCTGTACCTTCCATGTACTGAACGAATTGAATCAAGCCTTATGATATCATTTATTCTCCTAAAAAATAATAAGAATTTCCCTTTTTTATAATCAAATTGATCCCAATTCTGGAATGAAAAACTAAGATGATAACGATACTTCCATTCTCAATTTTAGACCCTTATATTATAAGAACCTACTTATATATTATCTTCATACTTATATATTATCCTAAATTATTTATTTTATTTATCACACTGGCGGGCTTATTGCCAAAAGGAAATTTCTTCCAACCAACTAGAATTATTTAACGGTGCCATACGACTCTTCAAAAAATATTATAATTATATTTTTCCATATATCTTCTTTTTTATTCTTCTTCTTGAGGGGCCATGTCAGGTACCCCCGACGTTAGCAAACACTTCTTTATTTGAGGCAGTATGAAACAGCTCTCCCACTGTTTGAATTTCACTGTCCAGACTCGAATATTTTAGAGCCAAGACATCATGTCTCTTCGAAACTTCAGAACATATCCTGTAGGAATTTTGCCACCCAGTTGTGTCCTTTTATAGATCGGAGTTCCTCTTTGCTGTCTGTGAGCCTCTTCAAGGTCCCATATTGGTCATGCGGATTTTGTGATCTCGAAAGACAATTTTGAAGCCTTCAAGAAGTTCTGTCATAGTTATGTTGCCTTACTATCTGTTGATTACCATTAAGTTAATTTTTCAAAAGAGTTCTTAGTCACACCTTTAATGCTTTAAATTTGAAAAGATCAAAAGTCGATAACAGTCCACGAGTGTGAATCTTCTATTCATATTCATCGATTGTTCTTTTTGCACTATGGTGTCGAGATTGCTAATCTAGAGGGCTCCATGAGCTACTTTTCGTACTATGTATTTTTTCGCTCATATAACGTTTTGTGAAGGGGCCGTTTACAGTCCCCATATGTTGAGCGGGTGGTGGTGGGAGTAGCGAACCATGTAACAATTTGTATTGTTAGGTGTTTTTATATATTCATATTATATTCTTTTTGAAATTTAAATATATTTTGTTATCACTTAATTATACATTTCATAATAAATAAATTGTGCACTGAAGATGAATAACTTCATAAAACTGATGATTTTTGTAATACCCACAAACAGGCATTGTCTGGTGGGATTTCTCTTGTCTACTTATATACTTAATATGTTGAATGTTGTTTTTCCGTGTTATGTTAACAAATGTAATTATAGGTTGTTTTTTTAATATTTTAAAGTTGAATCTTCATATCATTATTATTGTTGTTTTGCTTTTTTTTTATTTATTTATTTATTTATTTAAATCCACAATAACCATACATAAAAAATTACAACAATACGACAGTGAAACATAGAACAAAAAAAAAAATTTTAAAAATTGACAATTTAGTATAACATGTTGGCACTGACAAAATGAATACAATCTATCAGTACCAACATCCAGTGGATAAGAACTATTCTACTAAGCAGTGCTTGTGTCGGAATAGCTTTACAATTCATTTTAACTGACACAGTCTTTACTTATGTAACCCATTTATGTCTAATATATAATTATAACATATAAAAAAAATCAAAAATACAAATTATAATATAAGCTATAACATCACGGTTTTATAATCATTTCATAATTTTAAAAAATATATCTTCAATGTTCATTCTACCTTTGTTGAGAATCCAAGAAGATAGTTTATTTTTCATAGCACTTAGTGATTTTATATTATATATCTCAGAACCAATCAATTCTTTTGTAAATATGTTTAAAATACGAGGCAAAATAAAATCAAAATGTTTTTGAGCAAACGTGGTATGAGCTCTGGGGATGGGTAAAAGTCTGTGTCTAATATTGTAGGAATTTTCAACTCGAGTATATTGTGTTATATTGAGCTTATGTGAGTAAATGATTAATTTCTTGAGGTATAGCTGACGAATATCTAAAACTTCAAATTCAAAAAATAATGAATTAGACGGATATCTAAAAGGTTTTTTATTAATAACTCGAATGATACTCTTCTGGGCTATTTCAATGGGACTTAGTGCGGTTTTATACGTTATTTATTTGTTATACTATTTTTTTTTCTAATCACGATGTTTATTTTTTATGAGAAATAAAGAATTCATTTATTTATTTATTTATGTCTCTTCTTCCCACACCACGCCTTCTCTCGGTTTTTCCCTCGATTATGGAGCTGAAATTGTTTATTTATTTTAAGCTATTTTTTTATTAACACTAGGTTCTTCTTCTTTAGCCTTTGACTGTAACCAATGAACTGTTTACCAACTAACTAAACAATTATATAATTTGCGGGTGTCGAGATGGCGCGGATCATTTCTTTCGTATATATGTACATGAAAAAATCTCTGCACGATTTTCCCTGGAGTTGATTACAGGTGAGGTAGGAATTTCAGTGATATAAATTAACCTGTGTACAGGGAGGTCAGTAAAATATTATGTTAAGCTACACGACTTACGGAAAATTAAATGCATGCCGCACCTCGCGACATGGTACGATCAATCAAAAAAATTGTTGTTGCACCATATAAAGTGGTACTAAACCTGTCGCCACACGCGACATCCCACTATGAACAAGTTGTGTTGGTGATACAATGTGTTTCGTATTAAATATTCAATATTCTATTTTTATTATACAAACTTTATAGTTATTTCAATACGGAAGTAAATTTATTACTATACAATTTATGTTAGGTTTGCATACTCAGTGGTTTAATTGTGTTTTACTTTCATGTGTTTTGAATGTATGACGTTTTAAAAGAAAGTCAATTTGTCAAATATATAATTATTAACTGACCCACGGACAATCAAATTTTAGACGGTGCATGGATGTGAAAGAAGCAAAGTGATTTTTGGTCACCAATATAAAAACGAATAGTTTTTTTATAAATAGATAATTAAATACAAAGAAATATGTTTCAACAATCTAACTAGGAATTCCTGTTTTAAGATGGCCAATATTTATATACATACATTTTATATATCTGTACCATAGATAAGTATTTTTTTATAATAATAAAAAAATATATTGAAAAAAAACAATAGGTAAAAATAACACACAGAATAAAGAATAAACAACACAGAAAAAAAAGAAAAAAGGAAGAAAAAATGTGCAAATAATTCGTTGACTGTTATTTCATAATTATCTTTCTTGTGATCTTATGACATTTTTTTTAATTCATGCACTACATAGTTTCAAGTTGTTTCATTTACATATGAATAAAAAGTAGAAAATATTCAAAACAGTTAACGTTTGATAGAACCAGCATCATTTTCAGATGCGAAAATAAATATACCTAAATACCTCATATAAGTTTTATTATCGCTTTTAAAGATTATAAGACATTGTTTGTGACTATGATTTGTATTTTTTAATGTACATGAGCTAGGTAATATTTTGTAAACTTTATTGGCTATTTTTTTGGTTATGTGTGCATAATAATATTATTTTGTATAGCTGTATGTTTACTGTTTACTGAATTATATAAAAATATAAAAATAATATTCTGGAGACTAAAATGGGGCCTGACCTACCTATCCTATTCTGATTCATTTTGTGCAGAAAATAAAATATCTTAAAATATTCGAAAAAAATATCTGTTTGTTATATTTTCAATTATAAGAATTCAATTGATTCAGCATTTCATTTTCCGCTTTGGAAAACCCTTTGTATTTATGATAAACAAAACATTTTTTGGTAAAATTCAATTTGATAAAAATATCCTTAGTATAAGTGAGTTTAGCTTCAGACTATCGTGATAAAGGAAAATTAAATTTTTACGCGTGCTCATTTTATCAAAAACTCATCTTATTTTCAAAGTATACGAAAAATTAATAAACGTAATTTCTTTACATTTTTTTCGAGATCTACTATCAAAAGTACTTTGAGGTAACCAAGGAGAATAAGTTTTTATTAAATACTCCATAACTTTTTTATAAATAAGATTTTAATATTGTTTTAACAAAGAAATAAAATTTTCCATTTTATGTTACCGACACATAAAAATATAGCGAAATAATCAACTTTACAGTCACTTCAAAATTTACATCGTTACATTTTTTTATTATAATTAAATGAATCTTTGTTTACACTATTATTATAGTAACAGTGTTAAAAATAATAATAAAAATGTAAATAAATCCGGTTTTCTAATATTATTATAATGATTTTGGATTACCTACACTAGTCTTGTGCTAAATTAGGTATAGGTACATTGTTTCAAGAAATTTTGTTTATTTGGTATAAAAGGGTAAATATAACTAGCTGCATGTAACACATGAGATCCAACTGTCGATGGCATTTGATAATTCTTATATGTATAATTGAAGAATACGTACCAAACTATAAACACAAATCAATAAATATTTTAAGATAGTATATTGTTTTCTATATAAAAGATGTAGGTATGTATGTCAGGATAGGATAGTAGGTCAGTCCTTTTTTCCTACCCAGAATATGAAAAAAATAGATAGTATGTATTTATGTTTGGTGATTAAGTATCAATGTATTAAGTACCCGTAGATTTTGTGTATTAGGTAGTTTATACTGCCTTACGAAATAATTTTGAAATTTTTTTGAAAATTGTATACTTATCTACCTATTTATAATATTTATTTTATAATACAATATTTATTATTTGAACAATTACAATCGTATACCACTGATACTTTAGTTGTAACAACCCAGCAATAGTATAAAGTAGATGCAGACTGAATGAGAAATTTTCTATTTAAAATTTTATTACATCGTTACTTTGACGAAATTAAAAGGTAAAGAGTTTGTATGTATGTAGGTATGAAACGGATGCACATTTGATGACGGTGCACCAGGGGCGGTCCTAGTAGTGCAATTCCGACTACATTATTGAGTGGATGGCGCCCGTTACTCGGGAGGGCACATTAATATTTCACACATTCAGCAAAAGCGCGCAGAGATGAGAAAAATTCAATTGGACGATCCAACAACACATCTCTGACATATTTATGATTGGCCATTTAATATAAATGCCTACATGGTTCAGTGATACCAACACATAATCTGAGCTCGTCATGTTCATAACTGGAAATAAATGAAACAACATTTTTATACAGTGGATGTATTCGATTTGTTTTTTTTACTGCAAACTCATCATATATATTGTTCTGTCATGAAACTACATATTACGTATGAATCTGGCACATTAAAAATATGCAAATATTTATTTTAAGAGGACATATAAACCTAAACACCACAATGTGAATTAATCTTCTCAAATGTGTTACACAATGTGTTCTAAAAAATAAATCATAAGGTGCGTATTACAAGAGTTATTTGAGAAAAATATAAGAAAAAGTTGAAATTTTGTATGCAGTATCTTATTTGGAAATTTACTGCCTCACTAGACATGTTTAACTTTTATGATAATCAAGAAATAAATATCGCAGATCATAAATTTTTACCTCTATATCTATATCATTACAAATTTTAATGAAGTAGATGATTCCATAACCTCACTTTTTTTTTGTAGGAGCTCTGTAAACTAATTCAGTAAAAATCACACTTATTTGAAAATCTTACGAACGTTATTGTAATCCTCAAGAAAAGAGAAACATAGTTTATATTAGGTACTATAAAAAATATTAAGGCCCTACTATACCCTGGATATACGGATATACGCAAAAATGCATACTAAATTAGCTTCTAATGTATGAAACACGAGAAAATATTGTATATCACCTGATATGTGATATACAACATTTTATCGTGCGAAAATGGTAAAATTTAGAGGTTTTTTTTAAATAGCAAGAAGAGTCATTGAAATTTTATAATAATAAAAAATTCAGCCGGTAGATTTTCATATTCTCTATCGAATAAAGTAAAAATATACTTCATAGGCCTTGTAGTTTTTTAGTTACTTACAGTAAAAAAATAAAAAAGGGTTTTACTAAAACTAATTTTACAAGAAAAGTATTAAACAAATTCAAAATTCAAAAAAATCATGCAATAGATTAAAGATGTACATACAAACTGTTCCTTATTTCAAAGACGTATCTTTTGAGGGTATTAGGGAAATTATTTTCAAAATATAATGTATAGCCTACTATAGCCTCTTAAGGCACCGTATTGCGAGAATACTGCTTACGGGACCCCAATTTTCATAACTCGTCAAAAAGTTCGTCACACAATTTTTAACTCAGCATATATTCTCCTAAGGAATTATTGAAAATATCATATTTTACAACATTTTTTAAAATATCAACATAACTATGTGTCACAGAGAAATAAATATTTTATGTGCTTAAAGAGTGCATAAAACCAAAGTGATTGTTCGTAATAGTCTTTTTCATTTCAAGTCATGGGGCAAGTCTGGTTCAACCGGCGAAATCAAAACCCTCACGAATACCCATGGATATAATTATTATATGGAGTTCTATAATATCTTTAGATGTCATAAAACTCCATAATATGATAATTATATCCATGATATGGATAATCACGAGGGTTTTGATTTCACCGGTTGGACCAGACTTGCCCCCTAGGTTTGTTTTTAAAATGCAAAATATCAACAATATTGTATTTTAATTGACAATGTTGTATTTTTTTTATTTTATCTCAAATTATAATTATTTTTAAAGAGAAAAACAGATTAAAATTGATAATATCACGTCGTTTATTTAGACCACTCTTGATTCAAAAATCGATTTTTTTTAGATCAAGAACGTTTTTATTTATTTTCTTTGCTGACTCTGAACCTGCTCAGTCTGATGAAAAAATCCAATATTTTTGAGTATGTTATAAAAATGTAGTTATGAAGTTATTTAAATATACATACATATTACCTATATCTCATTTTATCAAACTGTATCCATTATGGATACAAAGATGTTGAAATATGTTTATTTTCTTAGCACTTCATTATCACCGTAAAATAAACTTCAAATAATTACATCCAATTTTTATACTAATTACCAACAAAAAGTATATAAAAATATATATATTTCCTTTCAAGATATGTTAGTTTCAAAAACGATTATGTACGATTTTATTTCACTAACCGTTTGCATGATTTTATTACACTTCTTATAGCAAGCAAATCTGAGATATAAATATGGATTAAAAGTTTAAATAAACCTCACCTTGCAAACGGTAAAGGTAGACGTGTAGGTATATACACATTTTATCATTAGAGGGGTAAAAGTTAATATTTAAGGTAAATAATTGACAAAATCACCTAAATTAAATGAACGCCATTTGACATCAGCTCGCTTGGGAGCGGAGTTCCCTCCAATACGAATATTTAAGTGAGGTAAACGAATTAACCCTTCAGTGATTTTGTAAATTAAAAGGTCTCCTATGAATTTTTAATCTCTATTCAGCTTTTGAACCGACCTATTAGCTCCCAGACACACGTGACCATAATTTGATTGGCTCAACGGTTTGTTCAGAATGACATTCGGTTCATTTTTGAATAATTGATTTTCCACACGAATCAATCAGTTGTATTATCGGGTGCAAATCAATTATTATCATTGAATAACATCGATTTTATTCAGTATTTTACAGTTATATAAAAGTTATATTTTTACTCCACACTAACCCAAGGGGATATAGTGGGGAGTTATGATATCGCAATACTCTCAATTTTTTTAAATGTCAAATATTTCAAAGTGACCCCAAGCTCAGGAAATTTAAAATTTGAAATTTTTATTTTCAAATTGATGAAAAGGCACATCACTTTTATAAAATGGCATTGAAGATTTATCAAGTTTACTTAAGAAAATATTTAAATAAAAAACAATTTATCAAACTCATTAAATGAAGATGCTGAATATTTTCCATACAAAATTTTAATAATTTATAGGATGACTTGTTAGTAAGGGGTTTAGCGTTGGCCACAACCCACTCGTTTTGACCATGTGAACGTTATTCTCAAAATGTAAGATGCTTGAACAGCAAACAAACATGTAGATATGAGATTTTGCCCTCAATATTGAAATAGTACATAGGTACATACCATCACGCCATGTTTCTCGCGGGGTAGGCAGAGAGAACTGAACGCCATTCATTTCTATCTTGACACACATTCATCGCCTCGTCGATATTCATACATCGTCTTATACATGTTCGTCTGTTATTCATGCTTCTGACATTTCCGTCTTTCAAAATACCATTTACATGGACGTGCCATCCCTTCCTTGGGCGGCCCCGACCTCATTCCATTCCTGTCCGCAATGTATATTTTCTTCGTCAGGCGTTTCTCATTCATTCTCCCACGGCGTTCGCTTCGCCTATAGCGTCATGATAATACGTTTGCAGAATGTACACATTTATTTTATAAAATTTTAATAATTACGAAGATTATAATCTATAACCAAAAAAGATAGATGCCAAATGAACAAATTTAATATACTTACGACACAAAAGAAATCCCTAAAATAGAAGCTGAGTGTCATGGATAAGTATATTTTATTTTACAAAGGACAAGACACAGTAGGTACATGAATATAGCTATAAAAAGGAAATAAGCAAAAATACAAATAAGATATGTACCTCTTAGGTACTAAGTGTTAATTAATGTGGGTGCGCGTATGAGAGAGAATAACAATATGTAGGTATGTATGAAAGAGAGATATAGAATGTGTGTGAGTGTTTGGGTGTGTATTGTGTAAGTATGTGCGCGTGTGTGAGAGTGGTGTGCATGTGTATGTGTTTGTTTGTGTGTACATAATAGACGAACATATATTGACAGATTCATAAGTTGAAAAGAAAAAGCCATCTTCGATAAGCATACGACGGGGATATAAGAAATGGTCACCAGCATCATTTGAGACATACAAAGAAGTGCTGCAATTAACATATTTTGCTATCGAGATAAAAAAGATGAAAGTTCTTCAGCGGAAGGATCATTTCTCTCGATTTCAATTTTCCATTACTGATTTTGGCATAGGTACAGAATTATGTTACGAATTTGTGTCAATTATCTTATCTCAATTACATTTTTTTTAATTCCAAGTGTCTTCTGCAACACCAAAGATTTCTGAAAAATAATAGGTGCCTATATTATTACCTGCACTTACATACTTGTTATTTCATGAGATATTCAATTGCAACATTTGAAATAAATCGTATTTTTCCTATGGTTTTAATACGTAATTTAATTTTTTTATTTAGGAAATCTAGCATAATGTAGAAAATATATTCTAGGATACCATTACCTCTGCAATTGTTAGGTTTCCATACTCAGTGGTTTAATTGTATTTTACTTACATGAGTTTTGAATGTAAGAACATGTGAAAGAAGCGAAGTGATTTTTGGTCTACAATGTAAGAACAAATACATTTTTAATCTATTTATCCACCTTTTACTATTATTTATTTATTTTATAACTGGCAACTTGCAATAATTGTAACGGCGGTATTGTAGAAGTTGGTGTCTCTTTCTCGCACGGTGTCTGTAGTGCTGTGTGGGTGGGACGCCAGCTCTGTAGGTACCTGTAAGTGTAGTGTCAGGTCGATGTGGACATTTGTGTCCTATTCTGATTCGTTTCAGAGTACGAAAACGTATAACCAACGGGCGCTTGTGTAAAAGGATTTCATCCGCGCGGTTTGACGTACCTAATGAGTTCCGTATAAATGCAGTCAACTTTTTGACATTTCTCATATTATAAAATTCAGACGGATAATTTAGACGAATCGGAGTGGGACATATTATGAATATTTCGATTTGTGTGATAGATTTTGTATTTTAATGAATTTATTGTGTTGTTTTTCTTTTTAATTATTGTGTTATTTAATACGAGTTTTATGTTTACCAAATTTTTTATAATGGCCAAGGGGCCGTGTATGTGAATATAAATATAAATAAATATAATTGAATGCTAAGTAATATGCTTTAACTAGGAATTCCTGTTTTAAGATGGCCAATAATTATACCTATACATGCATTTTGTATATCTGTAATAGTAATAGTAACTTTTATTTAGACGTAAAAAATACAAAATTAATGCATCTAGTGTAAACAATAATAAAAAAAATATTGAAAAAAAAAATAATAATAATAAACAAAAAAATAAAGAATAAACAACACTGAAAAAAAGAAAGAAAAAATGTGTGAAAAATTCGTTGACTGTTATATCATAATTAACGTTGACTGTTATTTCCAAGTGTCTTCTGCAATACCAAAGATTTCTATGTATTCAATGAAACTTATTGCTTTTTAACATGTTATTAATGGGAAAGAATTAGTCGTTATATCATGAAAAATATATAGGTACATATATAATACAAAATACGTAACGTGCACACAGAATTATTGTATCATTATTTTTATTATTATATCTAAAGGAACGAACGCTGTGTGTGCAAAATCCGGAAATATTCTACGTCTCTCTCAGTTCCTGAAAACAAATTTAAATGTGTTTCTCTCAATCCAGCATCCAGTTGAAAATGTACCACCATCAAAGATACTAACATACGAAAAATAATAGGTATATTATTACCTACACTTACTTGTTATTTCATGAGATATTCTATTGCAACATTTGAAATAAATCGTATTTTTTCTATGGTTTAATGATAAGTTATTTTTTTTTATTTGGGAAATCTAGCATCATGTACAAAATGCATTCTAGATTACCATTACTAAATATGTAGATCAATCTAAGAAATGACAAACATTACAAACTTTGTACTTTAAAGTTTATTATATGCTATGTATTTTATAATAATATTATTTTTGTTTCAAAAAACATAAAAATACCAGAAAATGATTTTGTTGGTTGCATAGACAAATCTGCAGGTAACTTGATAGTGTAAAGCCTATTTACCGATATAATGTATGTACAAAAAAAATATGTACTGAATATATAAATAATAATATTTTTTTAATGAACACTTACTTTATACTCACAAATCAATCTCAAATGATAACTACGTAGATGGGTCGGTGGCAGATTGGCAAGTGCGCTCGATTAGTTAAGACGCGGGTTTCAATCTCGCCTCGACCAATTTCATTCACCCACATAGGCATTTATGTTTAATTTATACTTATTACAACGACATATTCCTTAAAAAAGTAATATTTAGTATATATAAAATAAATATAAAAATATATTCGGTTTGAAAATGTTTTTCTCCTTCATGATGAAACTCAATGTCTATTTGATTCGTGTCCTCTAAACTTTACGCTATTTTGTGAGTAGGTATAGGAGTATGGACTCTACACTTGATGTGCGGCAGCGCGTTCATAACTTCATAACATCCCAAGAGTTCTGCTTGAAAAATCAATTACGCTGAACTGAATGCAATATGCCACGCCACAACACCACATAATCCTTTCTCTCTGTGCTAAGTCAATTTCTTGTGTGCAACTGCGAATGCTGGGAAATAAAATAAAACACTACTTGCTTCTGTTAAACATAAATATGTACTCACGCACCACTCACAACTTCAATACGAACTTCTCTTGCGATTAAAATAACGAAATTGGCTTATAATCATATTCCACAGTAGAAAAAAAAACTTTACTAAATAAATTCCTAGATTAGTTTAGTTTTGTTTTCTAACATTATGGATTTTTACTAATTATATATGATTAAACCAATTTTTTTTCACTTTCTAAACCGGCCTTCGTGGCTCAGTTGGTTAGGTATCTGACTGCTGATCCAAGGGTCCCGGGTTCGATTCCCGGTGGATACACAGTTTTTAATTGTGTTTTCAGTCTGGATCTGTGAGACGATAAATATCGTAAATATCGTAACTTGTTATTGGGTGCATGTTAAATATTTATTTGTTAGTTGCCCGAGAAGCTATGTACATTAAATAAATAAATAAACGTTTGTTTATTCGTACCCAATTGTTTTGTGCACATACCAAACCGCACAATTATTATACATAGCTAAACATGGGTTACTAATTACAAATTTTGGGTTAAAATATCGGTAGCTAAATAGTTTAGGTATCATATTTTTTCTGTGATAAATATATTTTAAACACTTCCTTGCACCCTGCGCAAGTGGCAAGTTCATTACCACTTGGCATTTTTTTCCAACTAACCAGTGCTGCGTTCATAATGAACGCCGAGTGCACTTATAGACGCTATAAACGTCGAATTATATTGTCGAAGTATAGATTAAAAATAATACACCAAAATATACGGAGCATTACCCAGAATTTCGATGAATTTGTGATTTTCCTAAATGGTCTGGATTTTATGTTCGATGTTGTGATATTGAGTGAATGTTGGATTTCGAATATCTATACAAGTAAACAAATTAATAACTACCAGGAAGTACACTCTACGAATTTCTTCAATCAAAATAGTGGTCTAGTAGTATATGTAAAGGAAGGAACGGATGTGAACATGGAGGAAATAAAAATGAACTTCTCTAACTGTTTCAAAATAATTATAAATAAAAACTTGTGTATTTTAGCAATCTATAGATCACCCAGTATACAAAATATTGACAACTTTTTAGATGAACTACAAACAAATATCTCTAAAATAAAAAAATTTAAATCTCAATTAATAATTGGAGACTTAAACATCAATATTATGCATGAAAAACATAGACAAGCAAACGATTATTTAAATTTCCTCTCAGAAAATAATTTTTATCCTTCTATAAATAATTACACTCGAGCACAAGGAAATAGTAAATCTTGCGTTGATCATATTAACATAAAAAATTTAAATGAATACAAATCATTCATTATAAATACTAATATAACAGATCATTTTTCAACAGTAATATGCATTAACCAAAAAAATCATCCAAAAATAAACAGCAAAGATGGAAAAAATGTAATAGAAATAAATTACAATAAGATTGTTGAGGATATTTCTAAAGAAACATGGCTAGACGTTCTCAGAGAAAAAAATACTGACTCAGCTATGGAAGTATTTATTACAAAGCTAAATTTGTATATAGATAAATGCAGTATCAATAAAAAGATAACCAACAAAACAATTAAATTAACACCATGGATAACTCAAGGAGTTATAAATTGCATCCACAAACGTAATCAATTACATAAAAAAAGTACTCAAGATAAAAATAATATTTGTTTACAAAACAGATATAAATTTTATAGAAATATCTGCAAAAATATAATTAAAATGTGTAAACAAAATTATTATAAAAATATAATTAATGATCCTTCTTGTACTGCAAAAAAATTGTACCAGACAATAAGAAAAATGTCGAATACTCAAAAAAAGAATATTTCTTATGTAGATAATTTAAAAAATGCGGAAGGACAAGACTTCATGAACGAAAAACAAATGGCGAACTATGCAAACGAATGTTTTGTGTCCACTGGATCAAATTTAGCAACGGATATATTAAATGGATTAAAAACAACAGAAACTATTTTATCAAATAATATAGAAACCACAAAAATAACAACAAAATTAAAATATATATCAACCACCACAGAAGAGGTAATAAACGAAATAAAAAATTTAAAGCTATCTTACTCCGTAGGTACTGACAAGATTGGAACAATACTTCTAAAAAGAATAAAAGAATTTATTGCTCTGCCACTCACCTATATATTTAATTTGAGCTTTCAAACTGGAATTTTCCCCGCACATCTGAAAACAGCTATTGTAATCCCTATTTTCAAAGGAGGCAATAAAAACCACATTAAAAACTACAGACCTATATCACTCCTCAATACAATATCTAAAATTATCGAAAAAGTAGCAAAGAACCGCATAAGTAAATATTTAGAATCAAATAACCTGTTATCAAATAATCAATATGGTTTTCGAAAAGGATTCGGAACTGAATGCGCTATTTCTAAACTCACCCAACTGATAACTTCTTACGTAGATAGTGGAAAAAAATGCATAGGAGTATTTTTAGACTTAGCAAAGGCCTTCGACACCATCTCCCATAAGATTCTTGTTAAAAGATTAAAAAATAAAGGTATTGAAGGAAATCTTCTTGTGTGGCTAGAAAATTTCCTAAAAGATCGTAAACAGCAAGTCAAGATAGGAAACGAAATTAGCGAATGTTATGATATCAAGTATGGAGTACCACAAGGTAGCACCCTAGGTCCTTTGCTATTTATAATTTACATTAACGAACTATGTGCTAAAAAAATAAATGGGAATATCATAACATTCGCCGATGATACTGTTTTAATTTTCAGTGGAAATAGTTGGACTGAAGTTCACAAAGAGGCGGAAAGTGGAATTAATCTGGTAAAAAGTTGGTTAGACAATAATCTTTTAACTCTCAACGCTGAAAAAACGAAATACTTAAGATTTAGTGCAACGAATGCAGGACAACCTAAGATAAATATGAATATAAAAATCAAAACAATAAATTCAGATACCACTGTAAGTACAGTTAACCTAGAACCAGTTGAAAAAATTAAAAATCTTGGAATAATTGTTGATAACTTTTTGAAATGGGATTCACATATAGAATGCTTATCAAATAGAATCAGGAAATTAATATTTATATTTTTATCGGTTCGATCCATTCTTAACGTCACTCAGGTTAAACAATTATATTATGCACTTTGCAATTCAGTCTTAGGATATGGTATAATTGGGTGGGGAGGAACTTACAAATCTATTCTGGATCCCTTAGAAAAAGCACAAAAATAAATTTTGAGAGTCATTTTAAATAAACCTTACAGATATCCAAGTGATGACCTATTTAAGGAATTTGGTGTTTTAGATGTGAGACAAGTATACATTCAAAAAATAATTCTTTATGTGCATATCTATTATAATACTATGTTTACAACACAAAATAATGTATACGAAACAAGGTCTAGTAACAGAGGTCTACTATATATAAAAAAAACCTACAAGACTTTTGGACAAAACCATTATACTTTCCTGGGTCCAAGAATATATAACTCCCTACCTAGTGATTGTAAAAGTATGAGTATACCTCTCCTAAAAAAAATATATAAAAAACTGGCTTATAAACATTGGAAGAAAACAATCAGAACTAAACTTAACGTATATATATGTTTAAATGTTTCATACACTTTACTTTGTATATCTTGATAATTTTTTTTTTTTTTTTGTGTAAATAAGTGCTTTTCCAGTTGATGTGATTTGTAGTTTGTTCCATGAAAAAAAAAAAATAAAAATCATTTAATATTTTTTTTATTTTTACTATTATTACTATTATTATGTTTCAAATCTATACTATCTGACTTAATCTACTAGATACTTATGGTCAATCTGTTTCTTAAGTAAAATATTTTTTTGTTTTTTATTAAAGGGTGCAGCATTTAGATATATTGTTTAATAATGTTTTCATCATTCAGAACATATATTTGTTTCGGAAGAAAACTATAAAATAAACAAAAAATAAATTGGCTGCCTTAAAACGGGAATTATTCCTAGTTAGGCAGACAAAGGTAAAAAGTGGAACACACCCTATATACCTACCACAAAAATGGTTTAATTCATGTATTATATACTTATTCATATATATATATATATTGTATATATTATTATTTTTTCTTTGTATACATTCAATATTGTTCCAATGTAATTTGTTTTAAAAAGTAAATAAACAATTATTATTATTATTAAACAACATTTGACATTTAAAACGCACGATGTTGCGTTCAGATTGAAACGCCGCTCGAAAGCGTTCAGTGAGATTGGTGTGAAAAACTCCATAATCTGCAACTTCAAGTACATCCGACTCCCGACGTCAAGCGTTGTATCTGAACACAGCCCTGTGGTTCCAGCCCAGAAAAGAAAGAATTACATGATAAATAATTTTGAATAAATTTCTCCCCTGCTGGGGATCGACCGCATAGTTGATACCAAACGGCGCGCTGCGTACAAATATGTCAGGTCAATTGGAAATAAATATTCATTCTTTCAAAAATGAAACTATTATCATAGTTATATAATTTTCCCTTGAGGTATGTGGAGCCTTACCATTAAAACTAAGAAAAAATATCTTTACCTGTTATTTTTCAGAGATGTTACGCTGACAACGTGATCATGTTTCATAACAAAATATGAGGAAAATTTCATCCTGCTGTGAATTATACCTATTTTCATACCCCAAGTCACACACTGACAAAATGATCCCATAGAACATTCCCGATATTGTTGCTCTTCGGTGAAACATGGCAGATCACACTTTGCATAAACCATTCGTGATTACTTCTACACCTTGAATCGAAAATAACATGGTCTCCACCACGCCATCTTATAAAAATGTTAGACATTTGAAAATATACAAGGCAAAAAACATGTACTTATCAAAAAGTGGAAAATAATGAGATAGTGATGCTGCATGGTTAATGTATTGTACATATTTGTCCTCTGAGCGAGGATGGGAGCTTATTATATATCTATATTATCATTGTTATCAATAAATACTGCACTTCTTTTAAATATGCTATCCAGTTTTAAAGAATATCTTTGAATAACTGTAAATTAGTAAACATAAATATTTAACTTTTTCGATAAACGATTGTTTACTTTGTGGTAACATTTTAAATTTACAATAAAAAATAAAAATAACTTTGTTTAAACCACTTGTTTTATTCAAAAAATGAATAATACCTCTACATGTTTCGGGAACCACGTTCCCTTCCTCTGGAGGATACTTAGTATACTTTGTATCCTCCAGAGAAAGGGAACGTGGTTCCCGAAACATGTAGAGGTATTATTCATTTTTTGAATAAAACAAGTGGTTTAAACAAAGTTATTTCAGCATGCTTCATAAATTGTAAAAATATTCCAAAAGTATTGATATCCAAAGTTTTTTCCATGTGTATTATTGTGTAAAGAAAAAATATTAAACTACTACATACTTTGATGGTTCTTGTTTGCCGTTATCTACTATATTGATGGTTTTTCTTTGCCCATGTCTACTACTTTGATGGTTCTTCTTTGCCATTATCTACTACTTTGATGGTTCTTCTTTGCCATTATCTACTACTTTAATGGTTCTTCTCTTCCGTTATCTACTACTTTGATGGTTTTTCTTTGCCCTTGTCTACTATTTTAATGGTTCTTCTTTGCCGTTATCTACTACTTCGATGGTTCTTCTTTGCCGTTGTCTATTACTTTGATGGTTCTTCTTTGCCGTTATCTACTACTTTGATGATTTTTCTTTGCTTTATAATCGTTTTTTTATGGTCCAATCTTCTTATTTT
Organism: Molanna angustata; assembly: GCA_963576475.1. NCBI lineage: Eukaryota > Metazoa > Arthropoda > Insecta > Trichoptera > Molannidae > Molanna > Molanna angustata. Next base: position 20,922,087 of record OY754971.1, on the reverse strand, counting down.
TTCTTGTCTAGGCTTAAGTATGTTAGGTGCATTTATATTTTGATATTTGGCATTTAATCAATTTCCAAAAACATTATTTAAATACTTTAATCCCCGAACAGGTTATCTATCTAGTGGGATATTGCAGTTTCAATATATTTATATAATTTATGTGTGTTTTTCAGAATTTTAAATGAAATTACTTCTTATTCATTATAAATCAAAATGAGTAGGAATGCAATGGAAATATGTATGTCTATTAAAAATAATTTGATAGTATAAGTATAAAACTCTATTAGGTTTTATACTAAAAACTATCAAGTTTTATAATACAGAGCGAAATATAAAAAAAACGTTTTATAGGCACAAATATCAGACTTCAATCTTCGACAAATTCGTGACGAGGCTCGTAAACACCGTGATTTTGGTTTAACTTAATATAGTAATATTTAAAGCCATAAACCTTTGTTTAATACAATATCTCATGTGAAGTGTAAATAACTTATTATTTTTTTTACTCTTGGGACGTTTTTGATTTCACGGCGTAAATTCTTTAGTATTTTTTTCTTTTCTTGAAAAAATGTTGAAGAAGGTAAAACGCGGCATTTGTATGAACATTTTACCAAAGCTGTAAAATGGTGATGTTATAAACGTAGGTTTATTTTCCACTTCTTATAAGAAATGTCCTTGTTGGATAACAAAATACCAAGTCCATGTTACACGCATGAAAAGGAACATTTATATATTTCTCAAGGAAAATATTCCTTCCCGGAATCATTAAGAAACAAGAATGATTGATAGAGTACTGTGTAAATATTTTTAATAAACTCCTGAAGTGTAACGACATAACGTTGTTACGCGTATATAACGAAGGGTCCTTAGAAGGTTTATGTACATACCTACGTAACTTGAAGTGTTATTGAAATACATTTAAGCTACACTTCCGGTATTGATAAATCTTATTTATAAAAACCAAAATTCCTAACGTGATATAATTGTAAAATAATTTTATAAAACATTGATAATATAATTAATCAAAAATATGATAATCTCATTTTGTTTATATAAATTTTAGTAAATTTAATAGTCCTCAAGGGCTTAAGAAGCTTAAGCGATTTTACTTGACAGGGATGCAATAATTATTAGTATAATACTTTTTATGTTCTATTATTTCTGTGAATTATTCATTTGAAATAAAATTCATAAAATCTGACTTATTACTATTTTTTTATTTATAAAACAAAATATACATAGTGATTTTGTATCTTAACATGAAAGTAAACATGTTTAACAGAATAATAAGTATACCAATCATGTTTTTTATACTTTTGTGTGTGTGTGTGTGTTTTTTTTAATTGTTTTATGAATTTTCAGGCAGCCATTTATTGCGGAAACATTTTGAAAATGTTCAAGAAATATATATACACACAAGTATGGATAATGTGAGAAAACTCTGAAGGTCAAAGATATATTGTACATACCAAAGGATCTGAAAAGGACTCAGTTTATTATGCATATAAACATTACTTTTAAAACCTTCCTTTTGTGGAAAATATTATAAACCAAAAAAAAAGGAGAATTTTTAATACAAGGATTAACAGTTTCGAAAACATGAAAATATCCTGTAACTTTTAAAAGCAAAAAAATTGAGGTAAAAAAATGCGTCGTATAAATTTACAAACAATGAAATGTTTAAAAAACCTGAGTATGTTTTTTTTGTATTTTGTTTTGAATTATGTATAGTGTTTTATAATTGATATTATTATGTTTGTTTAAATTTGCCTTTAATTTAAAATTTCAAGTTTTAATCTTTGTATACTTGTTGTTTTTTTTTTAAATAGGCTTTCGAGCCGTAAATGTAAAATAAATAAATAAATAAATAAATCAACTCACTTTTATAAGTGAATAACATATTATAATAATTACAAATAGAACCAACATGCATAATAGACCCGATACGACCCTAATTTAGAAAAATACAAATCAAACCCATTTTATTGAAATATCTATCCCAAATACAACAAATTTAGAATAATAACATACAGAAAAAATCACAAATACCTCCCTCTAGTAGAACAGATGAAAAACACAATGAGAACAAAATAAAGTTACAATAGTACCTAATCGTTTATTACATCATCTACAGGAGTTGTACCTAAAAATATGAATAATATAGCATAAAAAACTCGAAATGCCCAATTTTTCAGACACATAGATTCAAAAGAATGTGATTATAAACACAAGTACAAGATTTTTTCAATGTTTGAAACTGTCACTTCATGATAGAACTCCATAATCAACTTAAATTATGAAAAAAATATATTTAATTTTACGTTCTACTTAAATTTTTCGCAAACGCGACTCCCATTCACCGGTATCGCTCTATGCTGAGCATAGTCAGAATCGAAAAATTTAAGTAGAACGTTAAATTAAATATATTTTTTTCATAACAAGTACAAAAGTTCGTAATTTTTTATTATCACCACCATAAATTACACACATCTCTCCTCCGAGACGGAAAACTCCGTTGTTTGTTTTTTTTTTCACCGGTTACTCCACGAAGAAACTGAATAGTAGGTATAATAAAAAACACTTCCTTGCATATATAATAATAATATTAATAAAAAATAGTTTATTGCCATATGGTAATTTTGCATCCAATAATTTTATCTTGTTCTCTCCAAATCCAGGTTTTCCAGCATAGTGGACACTCATACTGTTGACTTGAGAAAATCAATTCAACGATTTTTCAACGTATAATTCGGATGCTTGATGAGAATGAAAAAACAGATATGCGTTTCACTGATAAAGCTTAGAGATACCTATCAACTACCTATATTTTTAACCAAATATGATGTATCGGACAAAGAACGACTTGTAATTTTTTTATATGTTTCATATGATGAAATTGAGAAATATTTCCGGATAACAAAGATCATACAAAGGAGAGGATTTTATATTCCTTTTAAAAATTATTATCTCACAATTGACTGTCCAGATTAATTAAAAAAAATAATTTCCATGCGCCGATGCGAAATGGCAGATCGACCAAATTGTTCTTCGTTCCTTGAAGCAACACCAATTAAAATCAAAACAAATTTATCAAAAGGGCATGTCATTTCTATAATGACAATCTCACAGGCAGTATCCCACATTCTGATGTATTCAGTGCTAGTAATAACTGCTACAAAAACTCTCTTTATAGTACTATAATGTCAATCTCACAGGCAGTATCCCATATTCTGATATATTCACTACTAATAATAACTGCTACAAAAACTCTCTATAGCTCTCTAAAGTACTATAATGTCAATCTTACAGGCAGTATCCCACATTCTGATGTATTCACTGCTAGTAATAACTGCTACAAAAACTATTTGTATTTGTATAAGATGTATTTGTATAAGTGGCGTAAACTTGTATTATCATTATTTTATTATAAATGGTCGATTTGTGCCTTTTGACAACGTGAGAAATTTATATAAATAAAAACAAAAAACCGTTAAAGAAAAGACAAACAACGCCTACAAAGCTACCATGTTTTTCTCAATGAATTTTTATATTTCTTTGTAAATTATCGGGGAAGCAATTGCAAGAAGGTGTCGAATCTTTATTGGAAACTGCACTTCGTTAATCTTTCCACAAAAAAATCGGTATAAACTGTATCGATCTCTAATAGGGCATCCAAAAAATACGTAGTCGAGATCTTCTAGATCTAGGCCACACTCACAATAAGGAGAATTTACAAGATTCAATCAAGTTTATAGTGACCAAACCGCATTCTGGATATACTTGTTATTTGGGGTCTATTGAAATTAATCTTGTGATATCAAGGCTTGCCTGGAATATTATATACAACGAATCCTTGACCATGCTCTCTCGATCCCAGAATGTTCTCCAGTGATCACGAGCAATCTGCCCAGCCAAGCGTAAACTTGTATATTATCAAAAATAAAAAATTTTGTGTTTTCTATTTTATTTTTTGTTTTTATCTTATTTCATGGCAGTTACAAATTTAATCCTTCTCCCATCCTTTTTCCTTACCTTTCTTGCCCGTCATAGGCAAACATACAATAATTATTAACTATATTTTTGTTGTAATTTTTAAAATTATCATCATCTGTGTACAAACGTAATTGGTCTTTTTTTTTGTTTTTAAATATTTTTTTTTTCATTCATTTTTACTGGACGAATCATTTCATGCGGAACATTCAGAGAACATGCATGTGTACTCATCGTACCATGGTATGGCTCGCGAAAATATTTAAAATTACGTATCATAGTAATAATATTCCGACTTCACATTGAATTATTTTCTATGGCAATGTACGTGTGCCCACAAAACATGTCGGCCTGCCGTAACTTTGGCGGGAAATCGTAAAGGAGCTGTGACTACGAAACCCATTATTTTAAGAGTCAGATTTTTCCACCATAAAGAGCTATTTGCGAAAAACGTGAGATGTTACTGGAAATAAAGCCAGCTTTAATATGTGCTTGTTTTGTTACCACTATATACCACTTTTACGTTACGTACTTAAACAAAAGTATGTAAAAAAATCATCATTCCTCGCACAAGATTTTCTGATGTAAGGTTAATTACAATTGTACGTCGGACTAGTTTAGAGAAATTCGTGATACAAGCTTGTAAAAGTATGTATATTTGCTACATCTCAAAACCAATGAAATATGTGTCATTGTATTACCTACTCTTGATTAAATTAATGACACATTTAGAAAAACTTTTTACAAACAAAAAATATGTTAAAATATAGATTTATAGGCATATGTAGTTTTGCAGTCAATATATTATATTTTCTTATTTTGGATTTGTCAGAGAATGATCTATGACCCGATTTTGAAAACATATTTTGGCAATTGTTCCATTGATGATATATTATGTATATTAAACTAGTAAAACCCGGCAGACGTCCTGCCTGTTTAATTATTTACCTCCAAATATGTAAAAATGGTTGATCTGTATGTTTTCTTTTAATTTTTTAACAATATTCTCATCTAGAATTGCTAATTATTATTCCGTCTTTTTATTCCTTCCCGTCCCTATTCAGTCATTTCTCCATTTTTATATATAGATACCTATACAGGATTATCCTTATTTATTTATTCAAACAAATATACCAACATCTAATTTATAGAATATTTATTTATGTATTCAAGTAAACATACCAAAATCTAATTTGATGCATAGAATTTTTTTATTTATTCATTCATGTTTATATTTATTTATGTGTTATTTTTTTCTATACTAGTTTTGAAAAATCTATACTAGTTTTGGCCCTCGACCAGAGGTCAAATTAAAAATAGTCATATTATTATTTTTATGTCTCAAGTTTTATAATATTAAAATAATTATTTATGGTGTCACTGCGTATAATGCAGAAGTTATAATAAATATGTCATTTTAAGTGGATTAGTAGGTACCTGTGTTGTTCTAGTGTGTAGCGCGCCAGCGTTGATTTGAAAAGGAGTAAATGTCAGTCAATTTCTGGAGACCTGTCAGCGGCAGTGTAATAGTTAATTTGATCGGATGTATGTTGTTAATAAAAAAAGCTCTATCCGCAATTAAACATTTATTATTCAATTTAGTAAATCATGAAATTTCAAACATCCAAAATAATTCATATTGTCCAAAAAAACATCCTACAAGTCCCAGCTTCAAGTATCAGTAGATGGCCAAAAGTACTATTGAATTTGTAAATTAATAATGCAGAAACTTTTATAAAAAAAATGCGCAATTTTTGAGATCCCTGTCCCTAAGATATGTTAATAAATAAGATTCTCCACACAGAGACGACGAAAATTTAATGTTTTTTTAGCATCGTTGTTCATTTGAGTGATGAAAATATTTTGAAATCACATACCAAAATAATATTTAAGTACATTTTTAGCCCTGTCAAGCATCGTAAATACATACGGTTCAATTTTCAATCTTGTAGTACCTATGGTTTTAATAAAACAGTCAAAAAATATTAGGTCTTGAATTTCTCAACATAACATTCATAGGCAAGCCAAGATTTTCGGCTTCTATAAGCAATTCTGCTACTGCTGTATAGACACTGTATCACATACAAGATAGGATGTGTGTGTATGTTATAAAGTGTAACGTATGTATATAATTGTGATGGTGTTTTCTCAATAGGAAATTCTGTGCCGCGGTGTTCATTTATATAGTTATAGGTGTATATAAATATTTGTTTTCTTTATATGTGAGTATTGTGAACAGAATTGTATTTGTGAAATAAATGTGCGATATGTATGTATTCTTTCCTTGTGTTTTCATACTCAATTGACTATTGTTCAATTTTGATTCAAATAATTAATTCGTGGATATCGTTTTATCCCGATCCTTGATTAAACAAAATACCAAGCAAGCTTTGGTGCATTTTTTCAAAACCAATTTTTTTCACACAATATCTGCGCTGCGCTTAATTCAATAGATTTTTAAGGAAAGTTTCCTTTATGGCGTGAATGCATTTCGTTGGTAAGTACCTACAAAACCTCTGCGGAAATTCCACCATTCTTTAAGGATTCCTTTGTTTTCCTATTAGGCGGCCATTTTATTCTCTATTGTTATTCTTGAAAATGTGCATTGCGAAGTCTAAACAAAAACTCAACTTTTTCGTTTATTTTCCTGAACTACTTATTTTTTACTAATAAAGTTTTACTTTTTTTCAATCCAAATTTTTCATTTATTTTGATTGGTTTTCACACAAAGAATAAATAGTATTTAATATAAATTTATGGAGTTCATAATATAACATTATTTCTAATTAAAATCTAACAAAACATTTATATTATAGGTATCACTGTTTTGCAATAAGCACATAACATAAACTATTTTTGACTGCATTTTTCATATATTTTGGATCATTCAACTTAAGTTGATGAACTTAGGTATATAGTTTTAATCAATTGATAGTAACCAAAATATTCTAACTTTTATCATGAACAACCATTTCAAAATAGTACCCATATATTGCGGGTACTTATTTTATATTTTAATTAATTTTAATTGTCGACCTTCGTGGCTCAGTTGGTTGGGTATCTGACAACTGATACAAAGGTCTCAGGTTCGATTCCCGGTGGAGACACAGTTTTCAATCGTGTTTTCAGTCTGGATGTGGCAACTTGATATTGGCCGCGTGTTAAATTATTACTTCTCATAGTACCTGTTAGTTGTCCGAGAAGCTATATTAAAAATAAAATAAAATAAATATTGTGTGTGGAATGTGGATACATAATAGCAATACAGCTGTATACATAATAATATCGATTTGTAGTTGAAAAAGAAATAGCATATTCCATGCAATGTTTCACTAAATGAATTTTATTTATATTTACATTTTATTTCTGAAAAAAACACATTTATTGGTTCAATTGATAAAATTTAGGATATAACAAATCGTCAGATATGCTGGTTACCATTACGCATGACTTTATAAAGGGAACCAAGGCACATACGCGTATCCTACACACCAGTCCATATAGCAAATATGTGAATGAAGCGAGGAATGAATGTCAAGAGAAAGGAGTCTGGCGTTCGGTTCTCTCTGCCTACTCCAAATAGGGAAATGGCGTGATGGTATTGTATGGTTAATTTAAATACACTTTCTTTATATTATAAAACCAGTCCTATTTTTTTATATTTCTTAACAAAACGTCTATTGATAGTTAAATTACGCATATTGATCGGATTCTCTCCGAAGAAAAACAAACGTGGTTTGTCGTCAATAACAAAACAAAAATAATAATATGATAAGAAAAATACAAAACATCATCCATAACACTTCTCCGTGCATCCATCAAACGAAGACAATGGGAACAATGTTTCCGTGAAATAATAAACAAAGATGAAACATAATATTTCCGTGTCTCTGGCCATTCTGCTCTTGCGGTAATTTTTCATATTTTCCAACAGTCGGTGACTGCCGTTTCGGAGGTTAACCCGCGAGGTATGTAGCTACCGCAGAGCTAGTCCTTCAGAATATTGAAATAATCCATTAGATGAATGTGTGTGCTGGAGGCAGGACCGTATCTAAGATTTCTATTGCCTAGTCGGCAAGGCGCGGCGGCGCGGCGGCGCGCGGCGTATAGAATAAAAGTGACGTCTCAATTTTTGTTTTGTAAATAATGTATGAACAAATACAAATATTAGATTTTCCAACTGTCGATTTGTTCAGGAGAACTTTGTTCTCTTAACATATCGACAATGTTTCAAGCCAGGATACGCGAGAATTGTATGCAGAGGTCCACTTTTTTCACGGCTTTTCCTACTTTGAAGTCAAAAAATACCAACTTAGAGGCTTCGCAGCATATATGTTCCTTACACGGATTTACTCTGAATTCGGAGGAGAACATTTCATGTGTCTGTGTGTGTGTCTGTGTGTCTGTGTGTGTGTCTGTGTGTCTTGTGTGTGTGTCTGTGTGTGTGTCTGTCCCCCCCCCCTTATAACTTTTGATCCGCTCAATTTACAGAGCCTTTAATTTCAGAATATATAAACAGTTACAGGCCTACAAAACTTTTATACTCGGAATTTTGAATTTTTGTTTCAATCAGGGGTTATCAACTTTTGAATTTTTATTTTATTTTTCCATATATCTCAGAAACCATAAAAGCTAGAACGCTGAAAATTGGTACAAACATAGACAAATATAAAATCTCAAATCAGTTTTTTCAAAAAAATTCCAGGGTATCTCAAACATTTTTTATTAAGAAAAGTAGTTTAACTGCCTATTTTTCCAAAACTTTTACAATTATCGAAAAAAACCAAAACACCCCAACTAGATAATTTAATTTTCTATAAAAAAATGTTTGCATTGTAGTAGAAGATCTCAATTTTTTAACAATTTTTTTAAAAATTGAATTTAGTGACGACATTGCTTCATACATTTTGTATCCCTATACACAATATGTAAGGAGACTTACTTATCTCCAAACATATACATACCATCATGCTATTTTCATATATATTTGAAAAAAGGACCTTCCTCCATACTATCCTATCTTGACATACATACCTACATATGTATAGAAAACAAAATATCTGACAATATTCAATAATTTGTATTTATGGGTTTATAGTTTGGTACATATTCTTCAACTATACATACTATCGCTATCGACAGTTGGATCTCATGTGTTACATGCAACTAGTTTTAAAATAAGTTCTGTCCCAATAAAGTTCAAATTTATGTATGGGACAGGAGTAAACTACATAGATTCTTACATATTCGTACATCCATGAGTACAATCGTATATATTAATAATTAAATTTTACTTACGTACAGCTAATACAACCTTAAGTGCACTTTACACGGACACTATTTTCAACGCGGTCCGGTTTCCAACGCTTAAAACAGCATTTACTCTAAACATCGCTTTACACGCAACGCTTAAAACAGCATTCAAAACAGAGGTTACTCCAGGCATCGCTTTACAGTACTTTACACGGTTTACATGATTATAATATTATGTGCAAATGTATAATATAATATAAATAAATGATTATCAAAAAATTATATAATAATATTATATAAATGTATTTCGAAAGTTTCGACACTTTTCAAAAACACAAAATACATCGCGAGCGAATGTCACGCGTAAAAGTCAACGCAAACGGCAGCCATGTTGACTCGTCGGTAACGACGACAGCGAATAATTTTATAGATTTCCGTTTTACCAAAAAGGATTTTTTTGCCCATCGCGTTGAAAACCCCGTCGAAAACCTGAAAACCCGTTGAAAACAGCGTTCGTGTAAAGTAGACTTTATAAAGTATTTCCATACGCCTATCTCTAAGTTGTATTTTTCTTTTTCTCTAAGTGCCATCTACTCTGCGCCGGTTGGTGACCATAATCTCCACTTTGTTGACAGCGGCCCTAAAACGCGATGCAGTCCTTTTTCTGCACCACTGACTCTTATAAAACTAAGAAACAATTCGCCCTGGCCTATTCTCCCTTGTATATAATTTGACAAATTGTACTGTGGTGTAACTTAAAGGAACTATGCCAAATATTATTTCAACACGCACGTCACGCACCCAATAACGATTGTCCACATTCTGGAGACTAATGGTATTTATCTCTTCATAGATCCAGAAAAAAATGTGTCTCCACCGGCACCTGGAATCAAATCCGAGACCTTCCGCTCAATAGTTAGACATCTAACCAATTGAGCCATAAAAACCAACAATAGTATTTTTTTACATCTCAATAGAGACATAGTCGAAATATTATTGGAGAACCAAGAACTCAAGACAACTACAATGCTTTTGACCTGCCATTGAGGCGTTATAAATTTGTCTTTAAATAGCATTGACTCCTGACAGGGAAAAATCCAAAGTTTGCGTATATGCATCTATAAAAATACACATAGGTACAAGCATCTAAACAAGCCAATAATGAACATATAATTCTGGAGTAGTTAAGGGGTGACATCTGTGCGAAAGCATATTCACTTCATAGATGGCGATGGTGATTTCAGCTTATTTTTAAACTAACATATTTTCATGCTTATAATATAAAGAACTTTCAAAAATTCAATTTATAGGGAACACAATAAGAAGGCATAATTGGTGAACATTGCGCAAGCGCATAAAGTGTTCACGTAAACCAACCGATGATAGGTCGTAAGCCCTGTAGATGCCTTGAGTTACTGGTTCTCCTATAATATTCCATCTTTGTCTCTATTGGGATGCTAAAAATTTGTCATAAAATATCATTGACTCCCGACAGGGAAAAAGTCCAATGTTTGCGTATATGCAACTATGAAAATATTCGACAGTAATACAATTGAAATAAATTTTACGAATTCAAATGATTGTCATATGAAATATATCTGCTCATATAACAAAATTTAGTTTTTCGATCGACAATTCTCAAAACTCAAATATTAAAACATAAGATATATTATTATTCTAACGACGCGCGACGTTAATTAACGATGAATATTGTTCTATTTTTATTCTTTCACCTTTGACTATCATTTCCAGCTATATTGTTGGGGTCCCACATTTGTTGACACGCAGTGCATGTTCGTTTCTTGAATCGACTGTGGATGCGGACCTGGACAGGGGTACCAAGTTACATAGTCTCGTAGCAGAGATGAAATAATCCATGAGGTACCACAAAACTGATTTGTGCGGCTCTGTACGAGGCTGCCGCTGGATACCAGATGAAACTGTTCACGAATGTCAACATTTTTATTTATCACCATATATTTCATTCCGATGGAGGTTTGCGTCGGAAAATGCGAAACTAACTGAATATTAAAACACCTCCTTTGTTTGTTTCACAATATATGTAAGTATTTACCTATAGCTTTGACATTAGTCAATGCAACAAATTTAATACATTTTATCTTTTCTTATTCAAATATTGTTTTTTCCGTGTCAATATTTTTTTATTATTCCACTACTATGTACTACAACAGTGTCATGATTTTGAAAAATTCAAGCGAATTTTTTTACCTCAAATTCCCAAAGCATATAAATATAGACTGTGACTAGGATGAGTTTTATCATGGCGATTTCTGGTTGTTCAAAATATTCCTTGGGAAATTTATAGCAATCCTGTTTTTTTCGCGAGAAATGGCCATGGATAGAGTGCAATGGAGACGATTCTTTGAGGAGTCCAAGGCCCATCTTGAGCAGTGGAGCCACTGATGATGAAGATGTTTTTTCGCTTATATGTATGAAAACGATTATTTCGAATTATAAAACATTCTTCATGTTCTATGAATTATAAAAACTATGAATTGAATCTTTATTTTATTTATTTGTATATTTATTTTACTTCGTGTAGGTACAATAATGTGAACATGGCGGTTTTATTGCCATAAGGCAATTTCTTCCTCCAACCAACCAAAGCAACATGAGACCATAAATAGTGTAATGGTAGATACATTACATTTGTAACAAAAAATATACAGAAACATTATTGAATGTAAAATCGCAGGAAAAAAAGTAAGGAGATATAGGTTGTAGGATGTCAGAGAGGATGGGGACAGAATTAACAGCTTAAAGTCTTTTTTAAAAAGTTGAATCAATTGAGACGTCGAAATATAACTAAAGGTGTGGTGTCCAAAGAGGAAAAGAGCAATTCAGAACAACGAATAAGAATAGCTAGTGTGGTACGATCTGCTGATCGAAGAGGCAGTCCATAATTTGACAAGAAAATAAAAATTTTCGTAAGATGTCATGGTGAATAAGATATTATGTTGAGTTTATTTGATTTTTCTATACAAATTACATACAAAACTGGAAGAAATTGAAGCAATAACTAGATTCAATAAGAATGTTAAACTCAATCGTTTGTGTTTCTAAATAATCTTAAATGTTTTCTTTGTATAAATTCAATATTGTTCCAATGTAATCTGTTTTAAAAGAAAATAAACAATTATTACTATTATGAAGCTTTTGTAAAACAATTAAAAAAATGTTAATGGTAACAAAATTTCATATTAAAAGTAACCAAATAATAGTCACTTCTAAATATTTGGTTACTCAAACCAAAATCAAATGTAAGTGCACACAGCCAAGCAGTAAAGTTATAATAGCCAAACTCGAGTTACTGATAAGAAAAGTTTGATGAAAATATCGTTAGCCGAACAGTTTGGTAGGTAATCCTGTATTTTTAAGTATAAACCCATGTAAAATAAATACGTAATAGAGATACCTTGATATAGCTTTATCAAATGTAATAATTAATTATTTCAATCTGTCAACCAAAATTTCAAACCGTGGAATTCCAAGGGGGTAGCGACTACTATGAAGACCATAAAGAGATAAGAGGGAAAGAGAGGGAATGATCGACATCCTCATCCTAGGATCAAGACTTACTCCTGTAATACAGATCGTTGATCTTTTAAAAGAAGAAGCAGAGAAGACATTATATCCCTTATCAAAAATTAAAACCACGTCAATAACGAATAAAAATCAATATCATACGTCGGTTTATTTTACATACAAACCTATATATTATGTATGTATGTATGAGTTGATGTTGGTAAGTTCATATTTGTAACAAAGGCTGCAATGAGTCTGAGAGGAAGAAAGTTTAGCCCTAGGCGTACAAGTGCTGATCTAAACTTACCAGTTTTAATAACATCACCCATACTCCACACAACCATATCCCATGATCAGACTAGTTCTTGCTTAATTAGTGTTATCCTACCTCATATGTACATACTGTACCTTCATATACTACGCTAATAATTATCATATTCAACGAATATCTTCTCGTCTCATAACAATGCCGTAACTACATAAAGGTACTAGGGAATACCATCTTGAATATAATATGACGTTTCATTGAGCATAATAATGATTTGTTCAAAAATCTTGTAATATTATGAGCCGAACTATTTTATTCCGATACAAAATGCACGCTAAAAAAGGCTGCTTCCATATACACCTTCTGTTATTATTTTTTTATCAATCAAATTTACTAATTTAAAAATTAAACAAAATATTATTTTTTCATACCTACCAACAACATGATAAAATTTAGAAATACATACTATAATTTAAATACCTAAAAGTATTTATATTTGGCATTTTAAAAATACTTACGAAATAAACTTGATCTTAAAACTATTTTGAGTGTAGATTTATTACATACATTTGGTTAGTATGTTAGGTATATAAAATATTCAAGCTACATACAAAGTTGAACATTTTCTTGAAGGTACACCCACATCACTTGGAGGGTTCTGCTATGTCCTACTTTTCTATTTTCATAAACGACCAAGTTATTAATATTGCTTACAAGATTATGGCGATGGTGTATTGAATAGTGTGAAGCAATAAAGGTGTCGAAGGTGTTCAATAATACCCCTAAGTGGGTAATTATAATAAGAAGGTATCTGAACCCTTTGCCATCTCATATTATCTAGATTGATTATTATTTTATGCTCTATAAACTTAATTTTATTCAAAGCTTATGAGAAAGTAGCTACTTTAAGAAATGGGGTAAAACGATATGAAATTGAAATCATTAAATCTATTCACGTACATTTATTTTTATTTATTTATATTTTTTTGAAGACTAACCAGTAAGAAGTGTCCACTGATAGGCCATACCTTCAGTTGCAAGATAAAAAATATAACATAATATTAATATTTTATAAAATATTATTTATTGTCGATGTAAAAAAGGTGTCATTAATTTTTTGAAACTTATACAAAGTACAACATAACACGTACATTACTCATTTGTTGTTTAAATAATATTATGTAAAACATAATTATGAGATTCTGATCCGAATTGCAGAAAGCAACGTTCAAACCTGGATGAAAGGAAATATTCGTTAAAAGGCAAGACACAACAAAGAAACTATGTAATGGAGATCGCGCTGACTTTAAATTATAATTATTATTATTCAAAGATACAAAAATTGAGAGTGGGTGTCATTGCAGGCGAAAACTTTTCAAAATGTTTGCTATCAAAGCTTAGTAAGAGAGAGAGAGACATCAAAGGGAATTGCAAATTTCATCAGGCAGTTTACATCCTCATAAAATTAACTATTCTGACATTTCATGTTGAACTCAAATAAAACTCCGTTAGTCCTAACGGTGCGACAATTTGTCAATTCAGATCCAGTCACCGAAAAAGGTACAGGGATAGCTACAGCCCCAGAACTTCTAGACGAGGAAACACTAATAAAACATATTTAGTTGAATTAACTTAATGAACCCAATTAAATAATTTGCGTACATATGAATAGTTTTAGTTCAGTTGATTCATTAACAACTAACAACTATACTCACTATTTTGTTAACGTAACCTACCTATCATTACATTAAGTGGCTGGCATTCAAAGAACCAACGTTTATTTGTTTTAATGTTTATTCTAATCTAAAACCGTTTTTCTCCATTTCATCGTGAAATTCGTTTAGATATAGTGACGTTAACATTTTATATTTAAAACATCGAAAAAAACTATACTTTTTACTACTTTTTATATTCTATTAAGTTGGGTTGATTAATAATAAATATATAAATTAATAAATTCATCGCGGGTTGTAGTAAAAACTACTCGGGTCTGGTAGTGCAGAAGAAAACGACAGAAAAAGAGCTAACAAAAGACTTTGTTGCACAAGATTCAAACAACGAATACGAACTTCATACCTTGAACTTGCAAGTTCAAAGCGGAGAATTGGGAGAGTTTTGTATTCCTTCAGCACTGAGATGGAAACAGATCATACATGGATGCTCATTTGGAATGCAGAAGTTCTATCTAAACTCAAAACAGGTTACACTCCTAGACCCGAGTAACTTTAAACGACGAATGTAGCTAGTGATGACAATAAATTATTGCCGCCTCTGTGGGACACCTCCATGCACGGCTAGGCATATCTTGGTCGGCTGCAGGGTAGCACTATAGGAGGGAATGTTCTCATAGACAAGATAAGTTGCTTGAAATCGTGAGAGAAGTTTCCAGCCTTGCGGTGGCAAGAGCCATCAAACGATCAACTACATGGAAACAGTCAGTTGTAATATTTGCTAAACCGGGACAAGAAGTCAGACCTATAACATAGAAATTAGTTTCAATAATTAAGAAGTCAGATGACTGGAACACCCTTATGAATACGAGAGCAGAGAGATATACCTTTCCAAAGTAGATCTGCATCTCTTCTCTTAGGCCTGACTTGATAATATATTCTCAATGAAAAGAGTTATTTATGTGGAGCTGACTCTTCCATGGAACACAAAAATTCCAAAACCACCAATACAAGCTAAATAAGTACAAGGAACTGGTAGATAAAACAGATCAAAATGGCTTTAGCATAAATATATATGCTTTAGAGGTAGGGGCGAGAGGCCTGCCCGCAAAGTTTTTATATTTCTACTTAATAAAAGGGGTAAAATAAAAAAGCATCATTGTTCGCGTCCTATTGGATTAGGTTGCGCAGGGGAGTGGAATATCTGTCGGAAGTTGGTGGGTGATTGGTGAGCGTGACTCGAGCCATAAAAGGGCACCTCAAGCCCACGTACATTGTCACAAGCCCATGTGGCTCACCTATTCTGGCTGGTACTCTGGTCGCCTGTGCTCGTAGGCCTGAATTCGTGAATCCAGTGAAACCATGATTTCCTTTCTCCTTTGTATCTTATAATATCCTTGAAATAATGATCAATCTCAATAGTCATACATTCCCTAAAGTCACCTATTGTTTTTTGTCAATGGATTTATATCTGCAACTAATGGATTACTAGCCAACACCACTACCGTTCCACCAACGACAAATATTCCATCATGTATAAAGAAATACACAAAATAAGCGTTGTGCGAATAATAAAATATTTCGTCAGAAATGAAGAATTAAATAAAGTTACATTATTTTGTAGTATTTATTAGATCATTTTACTGTCAAATCCTCGGTTTTTTTATTATATCGTTATGTATAACACAATAAATTTGTCTTAATATTGGAAAACGTTGGTAGGTATATGTTGAATGTATCATTCACTCACACCACATCTTGTCTAAATAATATTTTTAGAGATCGTTTTCGTGTTAAGCGTCGTAACTACATAACGTACGTCTTAAATTTGGTATTGGAATGTTCTGTGGAAATGGCCATAAACACTCCGTGATGTTATTTGAAGGGCGATGGGCGCTAACGTTGTGATAAATTGGCGGTCATCACTATTAATGTGTAAGGTTTAAATTCTAACATCAATCTTCACAGGACAAGCCGCAAAGTCTTACTGCCTCGGTTTTGATGTCGGCTGATAGATGTCTATCTATCTATAAGATACTTTGACAATGTTCAAACCCCTTTTTCTGTTAAAACAATATATTTTCAATTCCAACAACGCTAATCCATGTTCGGACTACTTTGATATGATTAAATTATGTTCTCAAAGTATAATTAATTAAAATCATGCGGTAATTCTAGATTAAATGTTTCTTTACAGTAAGCTCTCTTAAATACGTTAAAGTGCTATGTCTGCAAGTTTTTCTGGAATCATATGTTATTCGTGTGTTGTTTTAGATTTCTTATAAAGTAGGTATATTAATATACATAGTAAAGTAACGTTTGTGTATTGCGTGACACAACAGTTTTTAAATTGACTCGAAAATAGGACATTGTATCGATATAGGATAAAACTCTCATGAACCGGAGCCACTAAGTTTTGATGAAACACTGTCCTTTTTGGAGGATTATTGAATTCTAAAGACATTATTCAAGAGGAAAAAATATATATAAATATTGCATACTGTGTTATATAAATATTTATTTTATTTCGGTCTCTGAAGAGGACTTAATTGGAATTTCCACATATTAAAAAAATAAGGAAAAACTGCTCTCAATGAAATTTCAAAATTTAACGACATCTACTCCATGTAGTGTTATAATAATGAGAGGCTCCTTCTTTTAGTGTGTGTGTGTGTGTTGGAAATTGTAGGCGAAATTCAGCCACCGTAAAACGTAGGCGATGAATCCATTTCACTATTGACTCTTCTTCCCACGATATTTCTTCGTAAGAAAACATTTATAACACGAAAGACTTATTGTTTTAAATGAGAATTTATTTTGTTAACAATAAATTTGATTTTCAATTTATTTATGTGACAAGATGTCCTTTACTTTATCAAGTCGATGTTGGCATAGGATGATCAAGTCTCGTAGGCGAAACGAATGTTTTCTTAAAAGTTACAAATAGACGTCTTGTGGTGCTTTTCCATAAACAAATAAAAAGTTCATAAAATACCTCAATTATCGATCGCGAATATATAACCCTAACTACGCGAAATCTCTACACCTGTTTGAAAAGGAAAGTTAAGAGAACAGAATAATTTTCTTGAATAATATTCAAGAAAATTCATATTATGTCGTTGTTTCATAATATACTGTAGGTACAATAAAATAGACTCACCTTACATTCTTTCATCGATCGCCTTAGACGTTCTATCGCTATCCACCCGCTCACCAAACACATTTCATATAAAAACGAGTGGGTTGTAGCCAATACTAAACTCTCCACTACATAGCAAGTGCACGTTTTTTTTTCTTGAAAGGTTGACAATCACTAAATGCATTTTTATGAAGTACATACATTTCTATTAGATTCTTAAACAAATATGCACAATACACCCAACACTGTACAAAAACACTGTCACAAAATTCATCTTATGCACTAACTACGTGATACCTGTTAAGAAATTTTAAGTAAAATTGCATTACTAGCAAGATGAGCACGTATGAGACAGTGTATCAATGTTGATGAGGCGATGTATATGTGCCAAGATAGAAGAATGCGGTGTTAGGTTCTCACTGCCTACCCCTTGAGGAAGATAGAAGTGGAGAGTAAAAATACACTTGTCTATAGAGACACGTACAAAATGAATATGGTCAGTCTGAAAAACAGACTGACCTTCATACCATCCTATCCTGACATATATACCTACATGTTAGATAGAGAAAAAAAATCTTATAATATGTATTAATTTGTATATAAGTGTTTATAGTTTGGTACGTATTCTTCAATTATGCATACTATCGCCATTGACAGTTGAATCTCATGTGTTACATGCAACTAGTCTAGATAATAATTTTATTTATTTTTCATCTCTCTAACTTTATTGTTCTTTTTTAGTTTTGTTTATTTGTTTATTATTTTTTTAACAGATTTTTAATTATCTCAATGGAGAGGAAGTTGGAATATTTACTGTAGGAGAACCGGGAAATCAAGGCACCTACAGGGCTTACGACCTGTCATCATTGTTTATTAATTATTTTAGTGCCAAGCATAAATTATGTAATTTTTCAAGTGTAAATTCGTAATTGGAATGCATTTATATTTTTAAATAATTATATGCAAAATGTTATGTAATATATCAACAAATAAAAAAAAATTATGACCTACATATCTAATCTATAAATAAATCATAACTGAATGCGGTAAGTATCTAGTATATACTGCAAGTTTAGCAATTAGTTTTAAACTGCATGATTAATTAAATTTTAAATTATCATTAAAATTTTCGATCGATTCTTGATACTTCATTTCAACATTTGAAAAAATTCAAATGAGGACACTATTATATTTTTTAATGACTACAATTGTTTAAAGAACATTTTCATATTGGAGGAATGTATAAGCGTCCTTGCATATGAGGACCCAAAGAAGGATATTTGCTAGCTGACGCCTGTATTTGTGGACTGGCTCGATGCCCTCGACCTCAATATATGATCATATATTTTTTATATTAAATGTGTATTTATTAATTAATTTGATTTTAATGTATTGTAAATTCACTATGTCATACGATAAATAAATCAACTTTACATATAGTCATGTTTACGTTGCATTTTAAATTATGTATGTCCATATCAACATTTGTTTATACAAACAAAACATACACGATTTGGACTTAGGTTTGATTCATTTTGAGGTACGTTTATGAGTTTATTCTCCAAAATTGATATTTGTAATTCAAATCAAATCTGAATTAAAAAATACAACTTTTATACTTGTGTTCAAAAACTATTGGAAAATTTTATTATGAGATTCTAAATTGAAGTCAATTTTAACGAGTCCAAAAAAATGACAAACATATTACGACATCAATTTCAAGTTGATTTGTCTGGGGAATTGATTATAGGCTAGAGACGCAGAAGCCATGGAAAACATATTTTATTTTCTTTTCAAATCAATTCAAAACGAATGTCTACATTTACATAAAACTACATAGATATTATATAATGTCATAAACATTTCATGTTTTTGGAATAAATAATATATTTTTTTGTATTATAAAATATTTTTGAAATTGACGCGTCTGCTTCGGTAAAATTAGTTTTTGTATAACTGTTGAAAAAAAAACAGAATAAATAGGTACAAAGAAGTCCTCTAAAATGCATGAGTTAAAAGTGTTGAAAAAATGATCACGCATAACGAGGCAAACGAATCATTAATTTAAAATTTATTATTGATTGGGATGATAATATTTTTTGAATATTTGCGACAGTCACACAAAATCTATTTGAAGAAAAATTCGACAGCATTTAGATTAATTAATTCCATTTGTTATTAAAAAAAACACATTCTAGGTTATTTTTTACTTTTTTACAATAGGACTATCGTTCACCTGGTTTTCAACGGGTGATCATTTGTTAAAAAGTTGGTTGCTCAGAGCAGCTGAAACAACCAAGTGAATCGTTGATCTGTTTAAACAACAAAATATAATATCTTTGATACAATTTTGTGAAATTTAATATCAAAAATAGAGTAAAATCATTAAAAAGTTGTATGTTATCAAAATGAATACCCATCTTCAATTTTATAATAAACTTTATTTACCTTAGGTAGGCAAGGATCTTGTTGCTAATTATATTGACGGCAATGGACATCAAAAGAAAATTCCTTTCTCTGTGATTAAAATTTTTACTTCAATTAAACACCAAAATGAAACACGAGGAACAAATTAATGACATTGTAGAGGTATCACATAATTTTTTTTATATTTTAGTCAGCATAAATTTAAAATTATATTTTTACTCTCCACACTAAAGAATAGGGGAGAGTCATGATTTCACAATTTTAAGCGTATTTTTTTACAATAATTTCTCAACGGGTATCATGTAGAGAGTGCACACTGTGAGTTTCGTCATGATGTGTTTGTATGTATGGCATATGGCGTACGGCGTACGGAAAATCCTTTTTGTGTCCTCTCTACAGCCCAAACTATAATTCCGATCGACTTCATATTAACATCATAATGTGTTTGTTTGTTTGTTTTTTTTATTTTTTTTGTTGTATTTCCTGCAGAAAATCATTTCTTAAATATGTATTCTTTGTGTAATGATGCTGAATGTATGACTGAATGAAAATTATGTACGTGCGTTCATGTGTCGGGTATGGATGATAATTCAATCGTCCAATAATTTCATACATTATATATATGTTCATAAATGCATGAAACCAGTGGGCTTCTAGCCTGTTTTTCATGCTTATATAAATAAATAAATAAATAAAAGTGCTAAGACCTAGAGCTGATTAGTTTTCCATAGACAAATTTTGATTTCTTCTCTATGAATTCATCTTTTCTAAATTAAAGGAAATAAATTCCAGTCAATATGCAAATTAATGTAGTTTTACAGCATTTCTTAACTTATAAAGCAGAATTTTTTTGTTATTAATTCATAAATCTCTGTTTCTGTACTAAGAGACAGCGCTTCCTAATCATGTATAGATTTTAATATTAATAACATTTAACAAATAGGTCACAATAAACACTTCTGCTATCTTTGCACCCTCCGCAATTGGCGAGCTTATTGCCATATTATACTGAAATAACTGAAATCAAAATTGCAAGTAGCTTAAAAGCCATTAATCCTTTGAATCCCCAAATTATTTCGGAGACGGCTATTGCATCCTCTATATTGACAGAAGTTCCAGCTGCTCCTGCACTTAATATTATCTTCTTCTTCTTCTTTTAGTGTCATGTCAGGTCCCCCCAACGTTGACTTTCACCCGAAAGAAAGCGTCCTTGTCATGGGCAGCCCGAAACAGCTCTCCAACACTTCTTATGTCCGTCCAGTCGCGTATATTGTGTCATGTCAGGTCCCCCCAACGTTGACTATCACCCGAGAGAAAGCTTCCTTGTCCTGGGCAGCCCAAAACAGCTCTCCAACACTTCTTATGTCCGTCCAGTCGCGTATATTGTGTCATGTCAGATCCCCCCAACGTTGACTATTACCCGAGAGAAAGCGTCCTTGTCATGGGCAGCCCGAAACAGCTCTCCAACACTTCTTATGCCCGTCCAGTCGCGTATATTGTGTCATGTCAGGTCTCCCCAACGTTGACTATCACCCGAGAGAAAGCGTCCTTGTCCTGGGCAGCCCGAAACAGCTATCCAACACTTCTTATGTCCGTCCAGTCGCGTATATCGTGTCATGTCAGGTCCCCCCAACGTTGACTATCACCCGAGAGAAAGCGTCCTTGTCCTGGGCAGCCCGAAACAGCTCTCCAACACTTCTTATGCCCGTCCAGTCGCGTATATTGCGGAGCCAGGAAATTTGTCTCCTTCCAACACCTCTTCGACCCTCTATCTTGCCCATAAAGATCAGGTGGAGCAATTCATACAACGAGACAAAGGAAATATACAAACAAGCTCCTTGCTTCCTCTGGCCGTTTACTTCAGGATCTTGTAATAAAACGCCAACTGTAATATCGATTGCAATAACATCAGCAGAAAAAAATCGGCAGATCTCGAGCAGACCGCGTGATGAATGGTAGTTCTAGTTTCGATAATGATGAAGAAATACGCCGCTTGATGATATTATAGAACCGGATTACATCGGCTTATGTATGTCTACGCCAGTAAAGCCACGGAAAAAAGGACAACAATTAGAAGTAAAGCAGAGCATCAATTACACAAAACTCATGACATAATTAGAACTCCATAAGATAATTATATCCATGATATGGGTAAACATGGAGGATTTTGATTCCATTGATATAGTGGGGAGTATTGAATTCGCAATTTTCAAGGAAAAAAAATATTGCAAATCATCAATAAGTATCATGTTGAGATTGCATTCAGAATGTTTCATCAAAATGTATCTTGTGTGTATGCTGTGTAATATGTGCTGCATATTTACTATATACCTACTATACAGCGTGTTTATTCTATTTTATCGATTATAGACTAGTACTCGTTCGAATATTTTCAAATTTTGTATTTGTCTATATTTAATAAACTTTCAAAGTTCTAGCAATTATGGTTTTTGTGTATATGAAAAATGAAATAAAAATTCCAATGTTGATATCCCCTGACTGGAACAAAAATTCTAAATTCTGAGTATGAAAGTTTTTTAGACCTTAACTTGTCTATATTTTAAATTTAAGGTCTTACTTCTTACTTACTTATCGAGTCCGGAACTCAGATTTTGCCACTCCAATGTGTGGCGGCGGAAATCGCCCTGTCGGTTAGTTTAATCAGGTCGTCCATGTGGCAACCCTCGTCCAATTCTGGGCAGGACAGCAGATGGTCGTCATCCTGCAAAATCACAGAAGGTATCATCCTCCGTCGAGAAGCCCCACCTGTGCAGGTTGCTCTTGCAGCCACTCACACCCACCCTCAGCCTGTTCAGTGTCCTCCATATTGGGAATGGCAGGCAGTGCGCCCTATTCGCCTTCTCGCTTGTGTCCATCCATGCAGAGATTGGGTCGTCCATCCACAACTCCTCTCGGCGTTGCTTCTGGGAGGTCTGCAGGTCGGCTGTGGACTTTAGGAAGCTATTCCTTGACTTGAGGCGAGGGTTTGGTGCTTTATGTTCATAGAGTGGGTGTCTTGGGTCGTGTATCTGCTTATGCCTCTCCGCATCTGCTGTCACTCTTCTTCTGATGTTAGGGGGTGCTGGATACAATTTGTTTATGGCTGTGGGTCTAAGACATCCTGATATAATTCGTGCCATTTCATTAACTGCAACATCCACTTGGTTGGCATGAGCTGATCCAAACCATACAGGGCAAGCATATTCGGCGGCAGAGAGGCACAGTCCCAGAGCAGAGGTGCGCAAGAGCTCAGGGCATGCTCCCCAAGTTGATCCGACAAGCTTTCTCAAGATATTATTTCTGGCGGAGACCTTCTGTTTCGTGTTTAGGCAGTGCTGCAAGTAAGTAAGTATTTAAGGTCTGTTAGAACCAAATGGATCAAATTTATAACTATTTTAATTATACTTCTTCCCTTCGCTTTCTATCCATTTTCCCTTTTTTACATTTTCATTATTTATATAAATTATGTTTTTTTTTCGTTTAAACATGTATTTCTTATAAATACATATTTTTGTAATGTTTTTTTTTCTCAAATACTTGCTACAAGTGTAGGTACTTACTAGTGTGGTTGACTGGTTGAAATTGCCTGCGGGCAATATGTCCACCACATTATGTAAAAATATTTTTACATAATAAACGTAAATTATTATTATTAACTAATATGGAGAATATTTTGATTTTCTAGTTGCTAATCGACAGTAAAAAGAACATTAAGACATACTCTACAATATTTTTTAAAATACTTTGAAACTTTTCAGTTTCGTGAGAAAATCTATATAAACACACCTAATAACAAGTTGTCACATTTTAGAGACTTATGTACGATGATAAGCGACATAAAAAGTATATATTTTTAATCTCTAAAAGTAAAAATTTATTGTTTTCGGCAAATAACGTGAGAATTTACGTCGTTAAGTAGAGCGAGGCGGTTTATAAGTTTGATCGCGAAGCCTCTAAGTTGATGTTTTTAGACTTCAATGTTGGAAAAACCATGAAAAATGTAGACCTGGTCATACAAATCTCGACTAGAAACTTTGTCGATCTATTCAGAGAAAAAAATCTCATCAACAAAACGACAGTTAGAAAATATTCAAATCAAAAATAATTTAACAAACTCATTTCAAGAAATTGCTGAAAATTTGAATACTTTGTGGAGTTAATTTGTAGTGAAGAGTGTAGCGTGTACCACAACCCATTCGTTTTTTTTATGTACATTCTTTTTATTGTTATTTAATTTGTTATATTATATGGATGTGCTTTTTATGTACGATTGATTTTGGCATTCACTATTGCAGTGTTACAGTTTCGAGATGCATTGGCCCCAGCACAGGTTTTTTCACAGGTTTTTTTCACATATTCTTGTGATGTATCAATATATGTAGATATGTATAAATACATAAATTCATGCATTCATTAAAAAAAATATGAATGTGGATCTAATACGAGTTTTGGTAAAATAATCATGGAATAGGTTTGATCAGAAATTATGCTTGATGGACGTTCTCTGATATGATGCAATGGAATGAATCTCTCTTGAAAATGGCGGAAAAATAATAATATCGGTTGGTAAAAGAGAGCCGCAAATTTCTATCAAAATGAAGTACCTTTGACCCAGATTTATACCTTTCATGTATGTACCTATATTATAATATTTATTAACGTGAACGATGAGCAAATTGAAGATAACATAATATTTGCATAACAATATCGTCTACAAACACAAAAAAATATTTTATATAAAAATATCCCGTCATACATAGTCCATATACAGCTATATCATAATAAAGATTTATGTAGATACGCTACACCTAAATTGTAAAAGATAAAACAATGTATTTATTCTTTGTTATAGGTATCCATTCAAAAATGGGATTTCGATAAAAAAAAACAAAAATCAGTCTTCGTAGTGCGCCCGAAGTCCGAGTTTGCACTACGTGTGTATTTTGCCTTTATAATTAATTACCTTCGGATATTTTATTTACTACGAGTGAATTAGTTGATCAGAAGAGATGAAAGGACAGCTGGACCTCCTAATCCAATGATAGTCTATCTTCACGAACAGGATATACCTATGACCTTACAAAATAAGAAGAAACCTGTTACACTCAGGTCAGATTTTGCAGGTCTCTTTTGAACTGACGTTTAATATTGACCCTATCAGTAAAGCCTAACGTAGAAAATTTTAAATGGCAGTAGTGTATACGAATATTTCAATAAACGTTTTCATACAAATTATTATTTTGTAAGAAAAATGTCATAAATTCAAATAACTGTGATGAATGAGTGTCGTGTAGACTAAGTATGAGATCCTTAAAAAACGATCTCATACTTAAACGAAATAATAACGTATAAAAATTAGATATAAGGTATTTAAACAAATTAAATACCTAGATACTTATGTATAAGGTATGATATTATATAACACTAATGCCTAATTAAATTAATGAAATACCTACTGTTTGTTTTGTAAAAATATCTCGTGTGGGTTAAATATCACAAATTGTATATTATGTAATGTTATATAACAAGTGGATGGCAATACGCGTTCCTAACGTATGTTAGGAGATTATGTCGCAAAATTAGGGATTTTCAGTTAATTTAGCATTAAAGGGATTTTCCGCCTAAATAAATTCGTTTCTCATTTAGAAAATACATATCCAACTGTTTGTTTTGCTGTTCTTATTTTTCCTTTACATCTGAATTATATATATTTACTAATGTTGAATGTCACGTTATAGATGGAATGAGGGAATAAAAGAAATTAAGACATACCCAAGGTTAAACAAATATACGGAGGTTTTTAATCAACTAGAAATATTCTTTTGATTTGAACGATTGAGACAGCTTATAGGTACATTGTAGAATTTGATATATCAAGATACTTCCCATTTGTACCTATCCTCATCTTCCTGACATACTAAAACCCCTATCATACCTACATCCATACCTTGATAGTGCCAACAATAATCTCGCCCTTTTCCGCGCACGAGTAGGCCCACCTTCTTCAGTCACATTCACGCCGGTGGCACTCTATTGGTAGCACTGGTTTTACTTTACGCCTACATCTCCAAAGGTGGCGCTATTTATTTTTTTTTATGTTGGTATTTTTGAAAATGCAATGTAAAATTTTCAGACCTTCAGCATACTTCAGTTGTGTTTTGTTGTTTGTTGTGACGCGAAACATTTTGATCCTTTAAAATCTTGAAGTAAACCAGATAATAAATATAACACGTGTGATTTTGTAAAATTCTTGTTGTTTTCGGTGTTCATCTACATACACACTATCACGCCATGTGATGGTGATGATGTTAATCTATTGCCAGCTTTTTGTGTTTTTCGATTATCTTCGCAAGATGGCTGACAAGTTTTGTTGTGTTTTGAATAAATTGTCAAGTGAAATACGTCGAAGTGAAGTTATATAGTTTTCCGAAAATCAGTATTAAATCTTTCTTTGTGGAAAATAAATTAAAAAAAACCTAATAATCTACAATGCACATTTTATTTAGAACAATGTATTTTATGAATTATTTGGCATGATTTTTGAAATATTGCAAATAAAATCCATCAAATGTGTTTTTTTAATAAATAATGATTGACAATGGTTATTTTTTATTTAAGTTATCCTTGAATCCATTCTTCAAAGCTGGAAACATTTTAAAATGGAAATATAAATTTGCCGTGGACCGGTCGCGTATTCATTGCCCCTATAGCGGAGATGCAAGAAACCTTATGATTATTGAGTGACACATCTGAAGTATACTGAAAGTTTACTTCCATATTATCTGTGGTCACATTATTCACTTCGTACCGTGCACAATATATATCACATCTAATAAGTCAAATAATTATAAAAGTTTTCAATTTGAATTTGCACATACCTATTATAGACAAGTATAGTGAACCATTGTTGAACCAGTGACGTGTAAGAAAGAAGAACTCTACGCGAAAGAGAGATAAAAGGCGGCTGGCACAGTTATCTGTTTTTCTTCTGCCGATATCTCACATGAACTGGAAAAAATCAAACAAAACGTTCCGCGAAATAATTATATTTTACAAGAAGAACGTTTCGCTTGAAAATGATTTTTTGTATTTTAAACTGATAAATAAAATTATATAATTATTATAAACTAGCTTTTATGTCCCGCCGTTGGCCAAGAATGTAAATTAGTGAAGGAATAAGCAATCGTTTATATAATATTGTTACAAAAAATATTTGCTAATTCGTAGTATGAAAAGTAGTTTGAAATTTAATTGAGTTTAAGCGATGTAAAATGTTCCTGTGATGGCCACAACCCATTTGTTTTTATATATAAGTAGGTACATACAATTTCTGCACGCATGGACTATGGTAAATGGTTTTAAATATGACTGATTATAAAGAGACAACGTTGTAAAGAGTTTGGTTTTGGCCACAACCCCTATTTTTATATATATTGTCATCGAACGCAAATGTGTTTTAAATATTTTGTAATTTTGGATGATGGGAAATGGCTTAAAAATTAAATAAACAAAAGTACCTACTGAAAAGATTCTAGTGTTGGTCACATCCCATTCGTTTTTATATTTTTCGTCAAGTGTGCATACCTATAGATTATTATATTTTTGCACAATAAAACTGATCTACATTACAGAAGAAGACTTAAATAGTTTTTAATTTGAATATAAACGTTGTGAAGAGTCCAGTAATGGCAACAACCCCGATTTTTTATTATATCGTCATCAAAATCAAATGTGTAGTTATTGAAAATTAAGCAATATATGATGATATAATAAATGGTGTAAATTTCGATTGAAAAAAAGTATTGAGAAGATTCTAGTGATGGTCACATCCCATTCTACTTAAATAAAAGAAGAATTTCAGTATAGGAAATAGTTTGTAGATTGAATGACATGTGTATTGTAGTTAACCTAAGATAGTATAATAATTTTCCTATACGAAATTAGTATATTGTTGGTTTTTAAGTAGTATTAGGTATGTAGGTACCTACCTACAATGATGTTCTAAATTAATTCGAATTTGATTTATAACAAATTTTATTTGAATATCAGAATGTGTCCGTTACCATAGTAACCATAGAACATGTAAAAAATATCAAATGGTTTGTAGACATTTTTTGAATAATATGTAGGTACCTACATTGGTTTGTTCGATGCCATAAAAATGAAAATTGTCCGAAATATCAAATATTCATAGAATTATAATATACTAGAATGATCATTTGCCTGCAGTAAACGAAGCCGCTTTTTGTTTTCCAATTTGGGTTACATTTGCCGTGAGGATATTCAGTAATCATTTGACCGCCCGCGTGAAACGTTCTCCGTATTTATTAAATAAAACGTGGTCAAAATGCCCAACTGTGCAGTGTCGAGTTGTAAAAACTATCCCAGAAATAATGGAAACATTATGGAAATCTCATTTCACTCGTAAATATCGTGTTTTTCTATTAATATAGTAAAAAAAGATAAATACGTTATATTCAAATACATCGACATTAAGAACATGACATTTCATCGAAAGTTGTTACCTCTCAAACATTTTTTCCCCATTTTTGTGATTAGTACATAATAATCTGTGTTATGAAAACGGCAGTTTAAAATAATTTAGATTTTTTTTCATGGCAGTGTTTACGAGTGTGCTATAATATTAATTTATTAACTTATGATGATACAATAATACTCTTAAAAGTAATTAATTTATTTTATTATTTTTATTTATTTATTTTATTTGGGTGGTAGCAAAGCGGTTAGCGCGCTGATTAGCGCAGTGGTCAATCCGGGTCACCACATAAATTTAACTCGGTTAATAGTTGAAAAATATATAAGACTTAGATGTTTTTACATTTATAAAGCAAAAAACCATAAACTGTTAGCATCATCCAAACGCCAAATATATAAAAAAAAACAATTACAATTTCAAGGTCTTTAGGTAATTCGTTTGTTTTTTTTTCATAGAGTAATAATAATTACAATTTCAAGTTCTTTAAGTTATTTTATTGTTTTTTACATAGAGTAGGTAAACTAAGTTTAAGTTTATAAACGATTCGTTTCGTTTTTTATTTATTTTTTTCAAGAGAACGAATATGTTCTTGTAACAAGTATATACATATACATTCCTTAAACCAAGCATAAATAGGCACTTGTGCTACATCATATTAGATAACGAAATCGGTCGTAGCAGGATTAGAACTCGCGACCATTGGATTACTAACCCAGCGCGATAACCGCTCTGCTGCCATCCGTCTATTAGGAAGACCACATAAGAGATGGAAGGCCAGTTTGACTTCATCATCTCAGGAAGCAGAGATGACCTTTCTGCAAATTTACACCTTGTTCTTGTTACTTTGTTTAGTATTATGTACTTGTAGATAATTTGTTCGTTTTGACTATTAAATAAAATAGACCATCGAATCCATTACCTACACGATATTTTATATTCCTACGAATTCCCTCTAATCCTAGTTATTTTTGTTAGTATAAAATAATTTATTATTTTTTAATATCTCAATTAATTACCGATTGGAGGTTTTGTATTGTAAATCCAATGTTTTATTTCATATTTGATCATATTAAAGATTTATGCATATTTCTTTTTCTCTCAAATCCCAATTATTAATATATTTACAAAAACCTGCGACAAAACAAGTTCTCTCAAGTTTGTATGATGTTGGCTTGTGACACCAGAATAATTAAATATTGAGGCAAGTAGGTATGGAAAACATCTAAAAACATCCAACGTCAAAACGGGCCTATTGGCTTAATTTGAATTTGTACATTTGTACACAATGTAACGCAAATAATACTATTAAAAATTTTAATAATTACAAGGTAAAAAAAATCGTCTCATACATGCTCCTCGATTATTCAATCTTCTTATATTTCCTTCTTTCAAAATATCATTCACATGGTCATGCCATCCCTTTCTGGGGCGGCCCCTGCTATTCACTCCATCTCTTACACCCATGTATATTTTTTTGGTCAGTCGTTCATCATTCATTCTTTAAATATGCATGGATGTAAAGGAAGCTAGGAATGTGTGCAAAAATAGAGGAGTATGGCGCTCGGTTCCCTCTGCTTACTCCGTAAGGGATATGGCGTGATGGTACATATGTATGTAAAAAATATATCGAATATTTTTATTATTGCATATGCGCAAACATTGGATTTTTTTTTTTTTTTTTTCTTTTTTCCCTGTCGGGAGTCAAAGATATTTTTTAACAGATTTTTAACTATCTCAATAGAGACGAAGTTCCTTATTTTCAAGCGAAAAGAATTTCAGTATTACAATATATAGAACTTTCAAAATTGAATTGATAGGGATCTCATTAAAAGGCATAATTGGTGAACGTTGCGCAAGCGCATAAAGTGATCACGTAAACCAGCCGATGACAGGTCGTAAGCCCTGTAGGTGCCTTGATTTCCCGGTTCTCCTACAATAAATATTCCAACTTCGTCTCTATTGAGATAATTAAAAATCTGTTAAAAAATATATATTTATTACTAACTCAAATAATGACATTAAAATTATTAACACCATTTATATAGGGAATTTTTTAACTGTTTGCAACATTATTTACACACACAGTCATACCGAGTGGTAATATACGTACAACGCTTACCGACAGTATTACACATACATAGACAAGAGTCGGCTTCTCTTATACAGCGAGAGTTTGTATGGGAATGAGAATTCTAGTATATTATAATTCTATGCAAATATTATATACAAATTATGCAATTTTATTATGCCTATATCTTTACTAATAATTAACAGACTTTTACAATATACGTCTTAAAACTTGCTGTAATGTCTTGTGTTTCATTTTATTATTTCATAATTTCATTTATTTCAAAGGTTTATTATTTTCAAGAACATATTCACTCGGTAGGAAAATGATATATTGTATGAAAAGAAATTAAAATGGCGGCATTTATGTACAAAACGCTTACTTTAAAAATAAGTTAAACATTATAATTATACAAAATATTCACCATGTTTTTCACTTAAACGCTAAGTTATACTTGAAAGTAAATTTTTTTCGTGTAAATACGTACTTCTAACTTTTAAACTAACAGATATTTGCGTGCAAAATGTACACTTTTTTGACAGATACGACTTGGAAAATTTTGTATGAAAAAAATAATTATTGAAATATTTTTAAAATTCAGCATTTTTATCGCATTATTTTTAGCGTGACACTGCATCAGGTATACAGGTACACGTTCGCCCATAAATTAGATTTTTAGATGCTCTTGGTTTTTCAGAAGGCGTGAGACAAACACACACACACACACACACACACACACAGACACTAACATTTTGATTGCTTTATTACATTAGATAAAACAAAAAAAAAAGTTGGTAAATTTATACAAATTAATAAAAGATGGAAATTACCATTTTATAAAATGACGTTGACCGGCAAAAAAATCGTTTATAAATAAATATAAAGTTTTATACAGCATTAAATCATGTTGAATTTTACCCGTACCAGTAGCGGAATTGCTTATAGAAGCCGAGAATCTTGGCCTATGAATACTACAAGATTAAAAATTGAACCGTATGTAGATATAATCTTGACAAGGCCACAAATGTAAATATTATTTTGGTATGTGATTTTAAAATATTTTCATGGCCACTCAAATGAACAGCGATGCTAAAAATAAATTTTCCACATTTCCCAATTTTCTTTCAGGGTTTGCCTAGTCCGAAGGTTCTAGGCACGCCCCTGATAACTACAGAGTTTTACCATCTAAATGTTGTCTCAATTGAAAGAAAAACCACTAGATAGACTGATTTTTTTGTTTGGATTTATAAAAACGGCATGTTCTTATTCGTGTTTTATTTTTTGAAAACGATTGTCTAAGATGCTGGAGACTTTTTATTTATGCAGAATCAACAATATGTAAGTTCTGCATAACAAAAAAAAATGCACCGCGCTGAAAGAAATTCCTAATAACTAACACAGGAAGAATGAAAAGTGATGCTTGCAATTTTGCCAGTTAAGAGTTGTAGACAAGAGAGGCGAAGGAGGTCGCTTTAATAAATCAGATTAAGGATCTTATCCACACCACTCTAAATGCTGTTATCGGCTTGAATCAGGGTCGGGAGGAATGATAGTAAACAACAAACAACCAAGATACATACATAGAGACTCATCTTAAGACCGCACTACTAGATTGTATGCATTATGTAGAAGCTACACATTTGTATTTTTCGAAGATAAATACTAAATTAATTATTCGAATATTTTTATTATTGCATATGCGCAAACATTGGATTTTTTTCCCTGTCGGGAGTCAAAGATATTTTTTAACAGATTTTTAATTATCTCAATAGAGACGAAGTTGGAATATTTATTGTAGGAGAACCGGGAAATCAAGGCACCTACAGGGCTTACGACCTGTCATCGGCTGGTTTACGTGATCACTTTATGCGCTTGCGCAACGTTCACCAATTATGCCTTAAATTATCTTAAATATAGCCATTAAAAGGCATAATTGGTGAACGTTGCGCAAGCGCATAAAGTGATCACGTAAACCAGCCGATGACAGGTCGTAAGCCCTGTAGGTGCCTTGATTTCCCGGTTCTCCTACAATAAATATTCCAACTTCGTCTCTATTGAGATAATTAAAAATCTGTTAAAAAATAAATTAATTATAATGTTTGATTAAATTTAAATTAAGAGATGTAAGATATAGATAATTTTTGAAATAAAGTAGAGCAAACAACATCAGACCTGCAAAGTGCAGACTGGCAAAAGTCGCTAACAGCTTTGTGGGGCAGAGTATTAAGCTGTATAATAAACTGCCACCTCACATACGGTCTTTGAAAGAATGTAGTTTTGAGAGAGAGACGAAGAAGTATCTCGTCGATAAATCATTTTATGCAACTGACGAAATGCCAAATGAAAGAGATTTTAATCAGCATGGAGTATTTTGTCTTTGTTTATGAATAGTATTTTTTTTTTGTTTATAATAAATGACGACTCCAAGTGCTCTGCTTGGGAGCCTATGGAGGATAAACCAATACAAATACAAGTGCATTGAAGTGGTTTTTGAATATTTAAAAACGAGTTGAAACGAAAAAACATATCGTCATCTTTTCAGCATTTTCAGCATTTTCATTAAACAAATTTGTAAAATTATTTTTAATTTATATACTATGTAAAATAGATAATGCTTCAATGCCATTTTATGAAAGTGATGTGCCTTTTTAGCTATAAGTTTCCTGAGCTTGGGGTTACTCAGAAATATTTGACAGTCCAAAAATTGAAAAGCACTGATTAGATATCCTTCAAAATATAAAGGGGTCTAAGCGAGTATTTTATATAGAAATTTGCAAACTTTGAAAAGAATCGAATGAGTAATTTAATCTATAATCGATAAAGTAGAATAAACACGCCATACGTAATACATAACACACACTGAGATACATTGTGATGAAATATTCAGAATACAATCTCAGCATGCTACTAGTAGATATTCGGCAGTAAAATAAATTACGTTTAAAATTAGGAATTTATAATTCACCTCTATATCCGCTTGGGGTAGATAGGAGTAAAAAATATCTACATAATATGTACCTATATGAATTAAAAAATTAAAACATAAGATGCAAAAATGTACCTAAAAAGTTTTCTAAAAATTATATAATATATTATTTCATCCTGTGTAATGTACTATACTAACTGGATCAAATCGTTTTCACTTTCTTCGATATACAAATACAAATCGGTCTTTTTGAATTAATTAACAAAGTATCAGCAACGTTTAAAGCGAGATTTACGTGAGAAATGAATTTTATTAGTAAATTAGTTACTAATAAACTTTATTTTCCCATATCGAAATACCTAGTCAATATATCGTCGTACTTATATAATATGATTTCAGCTATACTAGTAGCATATTATATACCACATGAGAGTTAACTGTTGATGGCGATAGCATGTGGGTATAGTTGAAGAATACGTAAATATCCATGTATGTGATAAATAAAAATAAATAAATATACCAAATTATAAAATCATAATTACAAATTATGAATATTTTAAAATTGATTTTTTTGAATATATTTTTAATTGCATATAGGTACCTACTCAAACATTGGAGTTTTTTCCCTTTTGGGAGTCAATGATATTTTACTGACAAACTTTTTAACATCTCAATAGAGACGAAGTTGGGATATTATAGAAGAACCAGGAACTCGAGGCACCTACAGGGCTTACGACCTGTAATCGGCTGATTTACGTGATCACTTTTCATTGTATACAAGTAAACCATTTTCTCAATAGATGGCGTTACAAAAAGGTTTCTTCGTTGCTTCATAGATGGCAATAGTAATAATGTCTTATTTTCAGGTGAATTGTTGCACATTATTCAAATATATAGAAATTTCAAAAATTACATTGATAAGATGGGTCGATGGCAGAGCGGTTAGCACGCT
This sequence comes from Molanna angustata, assembly GCA_963576475.1. NCBI lineage: Eukaryota > Metazoa > Arthropoda > Insecta > Trichoptera > Molannidae > Molanna > Molanna angustata. The sequence continues at coordinate 20,887,360 of OY754971.1, read as the reverse complement.
GGGCTAGTAATCCAGTGGTCGCGAGTTCGAATCCTACCTCGACCGATTTCGTTCACTTATAGCACAAGCATTTATGCTTATTTTAGGGAACGTAGGAAGATGTATATGTACTTATAACAATATAACAAAGACATATTCATTTAAAAAAAAGGGGGGAACTCAATAAGTAGGCATAATTGGTAAACGTTGCGCAAGCGCATAAAATGACTATAAAATTGAGTCACACGGAGATTTGCAAGAGCGACCTTCGTAGCAGAAAAATGTCACCACATTTTAGATAGATACGACTTAGTGAATAATTTTTCCGTTACACAGCAAGCAGCGCATGGGGAATTTAATAATTTTCCTTACCGTCCCGAGCTTAAGTAATTATTAACACGACAGAAAGCAATTAACACCCCACAAAAATAGGATAAGTGGGACTTTGAGTAGGACACAAATGAAAGAAATGTAAATATTTAGACAGAGATAGCCCCAGGGTGCCTGCCTGTAATGCTTCTAGGACTGTTCAAAGACGGAAATTTCATTAGTCTCAAATTCATATTCATGTATGATTTTGCACCTTCAACCATAAGTAGAATATTGTTTTACATACATACTTACGAAAAAGGGAACACCTTCTTCAGCTGCGAGCAGTGGCGGCTGGTGCCCTAAAATCTTAGAAGGGCTCAAAATTATAATTTTACCTAGAAGAGAAATTAACTTACAATAGGAATCAGGAAGCAGATATGTGACACAATATTATTTTCGTATATTAACATTATCAGTGTTTTCCATAATTATTTTGTTTATCGGAAATTAAAACGTCAACCTGATCATTTATGTTGTATTTGGTTGGGTTTTTAACAACGTTTATAATAAAATGCATCGATAAATTACAACATAATTTGTGACAGCTAATAAATTTTGAATACACAAATTCAAAAAAAAAACTTCTGGAAACAGCCGCAAGACTGCTTCTTGATTTTACACATTTTATGTCTAATATCATTTTTGTTTTTTTTTCGCAATATTATGGTATCAATTAATTAAAAAATAATACTAATATATTTCGGATGATTTATAGTTTAAACTATCTAATATTACGATATCAATTAATGTTAGCCTCAAGGAATTGCAACTGCTTACCAAGCGTTCCACCGTCACAATGTACAACAAAATTAGAATGAATGAAAATAATATACTATAATCCTTCGCGGGCACTGCCCCGTTTTGCTCGAAATCGGCATACATTCAGCGTGTACGGCGAGCTGCGGCGGCAGCGATCGGTCGCATGAATTGTATGGGTTCTCCGGGCACATGTCAACTGTGCCCGAGGAATGAAATATTTCATAGAATCTTGCTTACTTTACAAAGCATTTAGGTTTAAATACTTTCGCAAAATATACTACAGGCGTTTGACGGTAAAAATTAATCAGAAAAATAATGGGTTCTCAAGATTGAATTACATACATTTTTTGGAATCTTTTGAACAAAGTGTTTGGGAGGGCTGAGCCCGAGAGCCCTTTAGGAAGAGCCGCCACTGGCTGCGAGCAAATTGTACATAGCTAAATTGCCGAATATCATATACTTAGAAATATGGCTAAAAGTGATGAAAGGTGGAAAAAGTAAAAATGAAAGGTGGACAACAGAAAAACTCAAAAGAAAGAATGTTCGTTAGCAATTTTGCAATGAATGAAGCATTATGTAAAATGTATTGAAATATCCTGACTATATAAAAAATATGCTTTACAGTATTTTACCGGAAATAGGGAGTATAATTAATTTATTACCTTCATTTTAAATGTAAATATATTGTAAAAATAATGTCTTCATATCTGCTATTATTACTTTGTGGCAATTTTTTTTGCACATTATAAATAAATACAAATGATATTTCAATTTGATTATTATTTTTTTAAATAAAAAATTAATATGTCCTTGTTAAACAAGAACGTTCTACGTTCCCTATAATAAGCAAATAAATTCTTGTGCTCTAGGTGAACGAAATCGGTCGAGGCAGGATTCGAACTCGCGACCACTGGATTACTAGCCCAGCGCGCTAACCGCTCTGCCATCGACCCATCTAAATATATTATTAATTTATTTATTTATAAAAAGGGAACATCGACCGACATCCAGCTTATAATTTTCATAAAAAAAACAATATTGGTAGTTATTATGAGTTTTAATTTAGTTTTAACTAACTCCACTCTAGGTATATGTTTTTTAAGCTAACTTGTCCTTTTTTTATATTACGCATGTTGTGGGAACTATTTTGGCAAATTACTGATATTTGTTATTGTTTTTATTTATCGATTATAAATTGCTGCATGTATCCCCTTAAATTAAATAAATAAATGAGTGCTGGACTTCCAATTATGGATGCACACAAGATTACAAAATTACACGAGCTTATACTTAATTACAGAAGTAAAAGTTATATAAATGAGAGAAAAAGAAAAAAATAGGAAAATAGGTTACATAAATTAAGCAAAGAAAAAAAATTAAGAACATAAGTTATGCAAGTTTCACAAATTACTAGATAATGTTTTCACCAAAAATAGAAATATTTTTTTTACAAATCACTTATAGTTTAGTATGAAATTATTGTCAAATTTCATTGTATCTTGATGCGACGGATGATCTGGTAGGTACCTTACCTACCTACAGAGAATTGTTGTTTGAATATTTTACTGTTAATCGGATTTACCGAATTATCTTGGGATATTTTTCTTTTCATAGCGACCCTAAGGCGATTTAATGGGTTCGAAAACAATTAGTTGTATGTATACTTTGTTACCCCGAGTGTTTTCAAAGAATAATAATACGAAAATTAAGACAAGATCACAATCTATCATCGCAGAGTGTACTTGAAAGACAACAATGCTTTTGTGTTGTTGATGGTCTAACCTTAAAACATATTTGAATAATATTTTTAAATAATTTTGTACATATCTTATATTTGAACATTTTCCGTATCACATACACTGCGCCTGTCGTTCGCCGCGAACGAAACGTGTATAGCACAGGCTGTGACAATTTAAAAAGGTGTCTGCTGGTGGATTTCAACTGACCAATGTGTCTGTGAATGGAAGCCATAGTATTCCATAAAAATTCTGAAAATCACGTTTGAAACTAAAACTGACCTGTTTAAATAGCAATTTTCTTAACCTTTGCTACATGTTACTTGTCAAAGCCACCACAATTTTTTAGGGTTCATAGTACCCAATCGTTGTTACCATAAAATTATGTTAGCATAAAATTCAGCCTTTCTGTCAATTACTCTGACGACTGCTCCAGGTGTCAGACTGTAAGACGACGGCCGAGAACAGAGGGCAGTGGAGGTTGAAGTTAAAGAAGACCAAGGCTCGATATGAGCTGAAGCGCCATTGAAAGAAGAAGATTATGACATAAGTATGGCGGTCATGGGCTCTTGATCTTAAGAGACCACTTCGGCAATCGCCTGCTATGTAGATAAAAACTTATAATAGTTATTTTACAAAACTCTTGGAACTGATAAAAAAACACGTGAGGTGTCCGAGAACTCTTTCACTTTGAAGGTACGGTACCATGTGCCAAAGAGATCAACAAGTGTAGTTGAACTGACGTTTTTACTACACGGATTTGGTTGACTTTGAGGTTCTCAACAAAATGGAAACTGTTAATTCGTAACACACGGAAAGATCCTATAGCTTTGACCTGTTGATGCAGAAAAACATACCATCTAGAGTCGTTAAACATATAGCCATTCAAACTGGTCAGGGATACTGAAAGTAGTATAACAATAGAACTTCATAATTATATTATTTTATAATAGAAAACTAGGTACCTACTGTTAATCCATTCATACTGTGATACTAAAATATTGAAAACTATGTATAACGAAAACCTTAAAATAATGATGATTGCAAATCGAATAATATGATTTTTCATTGGCGGTAGTCAACAGTATTTTTGACTAACTATATATCTCAATAGAGACAAAGATAATAGTATTGTCACTCGTATATAAGGATAATGGCTTTCATTGTTTACGAACCAATTTCTCAAAAGATGTCGTGAGAAAAAGCCTCCTTATCTTTCTCATAGATGACAATATTGTTTTTGACCTTATTTTTAATCGATTAAAAAAATACTGCATAGCATTATACACATCAAATAGCGGAACTCAATAAAAAAGCATAATTGGTGAACGTTGCCCAAGCGCTTAGAGTGATCACGTAAACCATCTGATGAGTGGTCGTTAGCTCTGTTATCGCCTTGCATTAATTCGTCATATCCGTAGAGAAACATATTTCAAGTTATTTTCTATCGTATTTTTACATGATTAATACTCTTAAAATGTTTTAATAAAATTCCGAAGGTTTTCTTCCATTCAAAAGATTATTTTTACTATAATTTTTGACGAAGTATGAATTGATCCTTATTTCATTTGTTAATCATAATCGTAGGTATACATAATAACTATAACAGACATTTATTGGATAATGTGTTTCAATATTATTGTATTGATGTTCAATTTATTGCTTTATTAGATTACACTTTATCGTTATTGTGTGGTAATACTCTGTGTAGTGTAGATACAATCCCTTTAACATTATGTAACCATTAGAAATGGTTCGATCCTTCCGAGAAGAAATCTTATCATAACACATATACATTCATATAATGTTACGTAAAGGATAATACCATAGATAATCTGTTGATCATTACTCCTGTGAATTATATGGTTGGTTTAAGGAAAAAGGATTAATTTATATTATTACTGATTCATTCACACGATATTTGAAGAGTGGTATATTGAAAAACAATTACAGCGTTTTCAGATAAAGAAAAATCTTTTCATTATTGTAGACAAAAAAATATTTCTGTTTTATTGATGATTTTTACTCTAAGTTAATATTGTTTACTTTCTATGACAGAGATAATGTGAATTTTAGAATATTTTATTATTACAAATATTCATTTGATATTTATATGCATATAGAAAGATATGGCGTTCGGTTCTCTCTGCCTACCCCGTAAGGGACATGGCGTGATGGTATGTATGTATGTACCTAAATATAATATTTTATGTGTTCAAATTTAAATGTGTGGTAGTTGTATATTTATTTTTTTCTCTTTCTGTACATAGTATAAAGAAAATAAATTGTATAGGTATAGGCAATTTATATGTATGTAAAAAAAAACATTCATTTGATAAGGATAATTTCAAATATATGTATATATTTTTATGCATCACATTGCAATAGAAGCACATTCAATTTAAACAGAAGAATATACATATTTGTATAATATAACAAAGCATTAGCTTTATCCACACAAAACGAAGCAATCGTTCAATCTACTGCTACTGAAACTGACCTGTTTGTTTTTCATCTTTCTTGTAAAAATGTATATTTGAGACACATATGTATGTACATACTATATTTGTAACAAAGTATGCCTACGTTATAATAATATGACACTATATCTCCATGTGTTTGTCATGTTTTGGAAGAGATCGTATATTAAATAATTATTTTGATCGGAATATTCAACCAATGATACAATCAATACTTTGTTTTTCAATCTTTGAACATAAAATAAAATATCTATCAAAAATGCATTTAGTTCTCAATACAGTCACGATGTCCAAGTGCCCGAAACGTGTATTTTCTTTAAAGCTTTCCTTAACAAAGCTTCCCAGGATGTTTATAATAAGGAACTTAACGCAATTTTACCACTCTGATAGAAATAACAGTTGGTAATTAATTACTTGATCTTAACAATGGATTCAAATCAAATAACAAAACTATCAATATATAATACTTCTTCTTCTTGTGTCGTTCTAAACGGAGATTGGATTGGAAGCGGAGATCATCTCACCAAGCTCTTCACAATCTTACACCAACCTAATGAGTGACGCCACATTCGGATCCACTGTCTGAAATTTTAAGTCACGATCTTTTCTTAGCCCCATCATATCTCGGCCTCCCTCATATTTATCACCATGGAATGTGAGGCCAAAGTAAGCGGCTTTGCGTCTCTTGACTTTGAAAAATTACATTGAGGGAACTCAATAAGAAGGCATAATTGGTGAACGTTACACATGAACATGAAGTGATCACGTAAACTTGCCGATGAGAGGTCGTAAGCCCTGTAGGTGTCTTGAGTTCCTGGTTCTTCTATAATATTTCAACTTCGTTTCTATTGAGATGTTGAAAAATTGTCAAAAATATGTTTGAGATACGAAAGATGACACAAAACAGAGATTTATTTGATTCAAAGAAACTTGACAATAAATCTTTAAAAGACTGTCTCGTCCCTTGTCGTTTATTACGGCTCCTTATTTCAAAACGTATTATTATTATATTTAACGGTTTGATTTTTATAAAATATATTTTATCAAAAACGAAAATTCATACCATAAAAAGGTGGGTCTTTTTGATGTGGGTGAATTTACAAATATGTATGTTGTATGTGTATTTAGGCAAACAAATATTGATATGAATTTGTGCGAAATTTCTTTCATCTCACCCTCTCGCCGTACTAATTCACCAGAATCGTGAAATGGAACGGGACTTGGTGAACATGGACATTCCAAATGGAAACGGCAAAATTTCCATTGTTGACCTCAGCAACACCAACATGTATACGGTATATTTACGGTATTTACAGAAAACGGGCTGTGTTTCATGCCGGAAAACTTTCAACAATAGCCAATCAAAACAAGCGGACTTAATTATTTTGATATGCAACCCTAAATACGAATGCCCGACCATTGTAGGTATGTGTGATTTGGACGAAACAACCCTAGGACAACACGGGGCATTTAGTCGGGACTGGAACACAACATTGTGGTATCGTTGTGATCCTCACCGTCTATTGCGTCATTCAAATATTACTGAACAAAAAGGCAGAAAAATTGTGATGTTTACTAATTACTAGTGCATGTAGCACATGAGATCCAACTGTCGATAGCGATAGTGGGCCTAGGTTGAGGCTCTAAGGGCCTAGGCAGTAAAGGCGGGGGTGGGCGGCCGACGCTGTTGTGCCCTCGTCAATTCTGTACTTAGAGAAGAGCAGGACGAACGTTTTTCGGCTAACTGTGGCGAATGTTGTTGTGTGGTTCGGGCACACCGCCGGCGCAGACGTCGGGTCAGACATCCTGTGTTGACAACTAGACGTCAAATCTGACAGGTGATGAATGCCCCCGGTGTTAGCCCGCGGAACCTTCGGACGCCAACACGAGGACCGAGGGGTCGGGGTACAAGCCCCTCCGACATGAAACGGAGTGTACATAGCGGCCGATTTTGAGACCAATCGGAGGCCCTGACGTGTGAGGTTGGATTCTCGAGGGCAGTGGTTGAACCCGATGGATGGTGGATATTTTGTGTTTGTCCGATGTTGCGGCTGCGTCCGGTGGCGAACAGGGCCAATGGGCTCTATAGCGTCGCCGGCGTGGAAGTGGATCGCGATCTCCCTCGATGTCGATAGCGATAGTACCTTTGTATAGTTGAAGAATAAGTACCAAACTTTAAAACCATAAATCCAAATTATTGAATATTTTAAGATATTTTGTTTTCTATACAAAACATGAATGTCAAAATGTTGAATGTGAACAAAATATGTATGTCTTTTATTGACATGTTTTTTCCTAGCCCGATTTTTTTTTATTTAAAAAAAAAATAAATAGACCTTTACATTTTTAACAAATTGATACAAAGGTTTATGAATCACGGAGTACAATACATGCTTACATAAGTACAGTAAAAAATAACAAGAAAAAATAAGGGAAAAATTTCAAACAAAAAATAGAAAATGAAGGAAAAGAAGTAAGAACCCAGAAGTAATATCGTCTTTAAGAAAAAACTCTTTTTATATTTGTATATTGAACAGCAAAAGATTTCAATAGAGTCAACTCATTTCCAAGTTTATGTAACCTCTGAAAAGGTGAGTGAATATAATAATCCAACTGTCGATTTGTTCAAGAGAATTTTATTCTCTTAACATATCGACAAAGTATCAAGCCAAGATACGCGAGATTTGTATGCAGGGTCTTTATTTTTCACGGTTTTTCCAAGTCAAATAACACCAACTTAGAGGTTTCGCACTATATATGTTCAATATACAGGATGTCCCAAAAAGTATGGATAATCGGTAAACCAGGGATAGAGGACCCCTTAGGGCTATCCAAAAACCTCAATATATGTTCTACGATTTTTTGTCGTTTTCGAGTTATAATTTTTTTTCGAATTTTTTCGAAAAACTCCGACTGTCACGACATAATTGGTCACAGAGACGCTATTTATTGAGATACACCCTTCATTATTTTTTTCAAAATTGTTGAATAGTGTACGTTTTAGATTTAATAATTTTTTTTATCCAATTTGATACCATAGCTTAAAAAATGTTGTATCTCAAAAATAGTGAAACCAGAAAATTGACTAAAATGTTTGAGGTCGATTTAAAAATAGAAAGTCACATAAAAAAAATTTCCAAACATTTTTCAAAAACTTCCTTATTTTATCTAGTATCAATTCAATTATAAGTAACGGCAAATATCTTGACAATTTTCGGCGTAGTTAACAAATTTCAAGTAAAGCCGAATTTTTTTGTTCTGTGCAGACAACTTCATTATTCAAGATGTTTGGCAGTGAATCTAAACATCGACTATAAATAAATCGCCCTAAATTATATTTTACATATGAAGAGGGTTGTATTTAAAAACATAATATGGCTTAACAAACATAAAAGTAGAAATTTATACCTACTAATTGCATAATGTGGGTCAAGTAAGTCCAACATATTTCTTGAATAAAATATACAATACCTAATTCCTTGTAAAGGTTTCCAGCGAACGAAAAACACAATGAATTAATTTATTGTTAATTCTCATTCGTGGGTCATCATGGTGTGACGCTGACTCATCATTTACCTACACAAAATTGTATTTCACGATGAAAAAATTCCCGAAAATGTTTGTTCTGAGTAGTTATGTCAAAATATTTTCAAAAATAATATTCATTGGTTCGACAGGGGATTCAATAGTACGTTTTTACCAAACATCGGAGTACGAGTACATAGACTAATTCATCACCTGTATCATCATCCGTTGGATTGGTTGATAAGCAAAAGAAAAAAAAATAAGTGAATGCAGACGAGGAGCAAAAAAGTCAAAATAATGTGCCATAAGAAAGACATGTATCAATCTGATTGAGATCACTTACATCACAGAGAAAAAAAGTAATTGGATGTCAATAAATCGAGTCGTGTAAATTGGCGTTGAATTACTTTAACTGTTTAAGACGATTTTTTTCAAGCCAACAATTAAATAAAAAATTCTTTGGAATGATTTTGTATCAAAAACATTATAAATAAGGAGTAAAAGTACCTAAACAATGTGGACATAAACACCTCAGAGAGGATTGGAATAGGAGAGGCGAGGCCTATGTGATGCAGTGGTAGAAGACAGGCTGATGATTACGAAAGGCATAATCAATTCCACAAGATGATTATGAACATTTAAGCAATAGTTATATTAACGAATGTAATAAATAAAATAGAATTGAAGATTTCTGAACCAATCTGATTTTTTGTGGTATTATTGCAGTGATACTCTATGTTAATAACGATAGTACAAATACTAAAGGAACCGAAGAAAACAACGCAAAACGATTTCCAAACACTAATTGATAATAAACCATATATACCTAAGAGGTGATAAGTTTCATGAATGGATAAAGTTAGAACGTGTGAAATCAGCAGAGGTGTCGCCTTGCTCTCTCGCTCTCTTCATATAAATATATGGAAACTTTGAGGCAAATAAACTTGAACTTCCGAACAAATTATCCATCTTGCGCTATGAGGAAGACCCACCGAGGTCTTTATTAGGAAACTTGCGCAAAATACTGATGGGGTTGATGCAAAATAAACATATCCATATCATAAAACTATGCCTGCTGCGAGAAAACGCCAGATGGTATTGCCATAATACAACTCGGAAAAATCAGAAATTGAATCAAACTTTAATGAAAAACAAACACCCAAGAGAAAGCCAAAGAAAACATAGAGGGCTCAATGGATACCTAAAATAAGATAGTGTTTGTTTAAATTGCCAGAGATTTTGATTCGATGCATGACGTAACTAACATACAAAAAAACGATAAAATGTTGTTTATAAATTAACTTTGAACACATTATCGTAAGTTGTAAGTTTATTTCAATTCGCACAAACCGTGCCAAAAAATTTAGTTCCGTTGTGTCTAAAAATATCTTTTTTTTTGTTTTTATTTGCTTTATAACATTTCTCTTCGATTAAAACATCTAGAAGATTTTATTCTGTTCAAAATAGTATTTGTCTTTCAGTCCTTTTATTTTTCCTTAATAATAATCTTCATTTTGCACTAACAACACGTAACAATGACGTGATATAAACATTGTTAGACTGGCAAGATTGACTTTGTTTGACATATCTTTTGAAATAATGCATTTCACAGAAATTCGTCGATTTGCTCTTGTAAATAATTTTCTTCTGTAATTTTATTTCATTCGAACTTCAAATATTAAGTTTATTCGACTTATCTATATCCAATCATTGCTCATTGTTGGTGCATCTTTCATACAACACGCCAATATTCACTTAGTTATCAGTTATAAATATTTTATTATTAATATACGATAAAGTATCAATTTACAAAACTTAATTTCACACCTCATATCAATATAAGTAGTTTGCATACAACAATATTGCACTTATCAATGTCATTTTAGGTACTTTACAAACTCTATTTACGTCCTAACGTAGAGGCGTTCACTTTGTGAAAATTCATTTTAAATATAATATATTTTAAAATAAATTAATAAACTTTGTTTCCACTAGTTATAAAATTTTTTAAACACAACATGTTTCGATAACCTCCGTTATCTTCCTCAGGTGATAGGTGAGTTAATACTAACTGAAAACTAATTTTGCAAGGTGTGTGGCAGTGTCAAGGGTGTTGTAGATAGCGGGGGCAAGGGAGGGGGTGAGCGTTGACCTAACGGGAACATGGACAGTAGTGGTGAAGTGTAGGGTTACGTCTGATTATTTATTATTTTCTTGGATTATTAATTGCTTTGTGTATTTCTAATGTCTCTAGATTGTTTTGTTTCAGTCCGTATGTGTGTTTATGTAATAATTGGGTGTTTGTATTGTCAAATGTATGATTTTCTTGTATTAGGTGGTTTGCAAATTCTGAAAAACCGAGTCCATTTAAACAGCGTTTATGTTCTTTAAGTCTGGTTTCAATTGTCCGTCCCGTTCTTCCTATGTAAATGCTGTCACAGTCTCCACATTGTAGTTCGTAGATTCCACTATGTTTCAAATAACTTGTTTAACAACACAGAAAAAACATACATTTGACAATACAAACACCCAATTATTACATAAACACACATACGGACTGAAACAAAACAATCTAGAGACATTAGAAATACACAAAGCAATTAATAATCACAAGAAAATAATAAATAATCAGACGCAACCCTACACTTCACCACTACTGTCCATGTTCCCGTTAGGTCAACGCTCACCCCCTCCCCTCCCTTGCCCCCGCTTTCTACTACACCCTTGACACTGCCACACACCACGCACACATTAGTTTTCAGTTAGTATTAACTCACCTATCACCTGAGGAAGATAACGGAGGTTATCGAAACATGTTGTGTTTAAAAAAATATAACTAGTGGAAACAAACAAAGTTTAATAATTTATTTTGAAATATATCTAATACCGTTCCTTATGCTAATGATATGATATTATGCTAATGGTTCTTTAAGACTTAAACGATTAAAACAACCTATCAGAATATTGCAGACAAAAAAGGCTCGACTTAAACGTTTCCAAATGTAATAAGATTTATTTCAAAACATTATATGTTTCAATGATATTTCTCAGATAAACCCTGAGGGTTTCGATGGTTGACTGTATCTTTGAATTGTATATGTCATTATATATAAAAAAAAAAAATTGAAATATATAATGTATATTGATTCTCCTGATATTGTGAAGTAAGTTGCATTCCGTGTCGCAATTTTTTATTTATTTATTTATATTTTTGTACGTAATATAAAAATATGTAATGCACACTGGCGGGCATATTGCCATTAGGCAATTTCTTCCAACCAACCAGATAACAAAGTATGTCAAAATTATACATGTACATCAACAAAAGAATGAAAGTGGAAATAAAAACAGAGAAAATATACATTAAACTAAGGTAAATATTAAAAAAAAAAACAAAAAAACATCTTCACGAAAAAAGACCAGGGGACAAGTCTGGTCTAACCGGCGAAATCAAAACCCTCGTGATTAACCATATCATGGATATAATTATTATACCTATGGAGTTCTATGACATCTAAAGATATTTGAGAACTCCATATGATAATTATATCCATGATATGGGTAATCGTGAGGGTATTGATTTCGCCGGTTGGACCAGACTTGCCCCCCCCCCTAAGAAAATTTGAATTGGATTTTCCTATTTGATTTTAACAAATATCGATGCCTTATGCGGCAGACACCTTCATTTCCTTCTTAGTCCTTCATTTACTATCAAAATCTTCTACACACTATATGTTCAGTGTTGAAACTGTTGGAACAAAACCTTTCCTCACTTTACTCCTTTCCCCACCCATCCAGGCCTGACCATGTCAAGGCTGTATCGAATCAGTCTGCGTCCGAATGCGCTCCAGTCGACACGTCGTGCGTGTGACGTAATCTCGTGGATTATCGCAGCGAAGCGTAGTTTTAGAGACTAGTTGCATGTAACACATGAGATCCAACTGTCGATAGCGATAGTATGTATAGTTGAAGAATATGTACCAAACTATAAACCCATAGATACAAATTATTGAATATTTTCAGATATTTTGTTTTCTATACAACATATGTAGGTATGTATGTCAAGATAGGATAGTATGGAGGAAGATCCTTTTTCCTACCCAGAATATGCAAATTGCATGATGGTATGTATGTATGTTTGGAGATGAAGTATCCAACTATTAAGTCTTCTTACATATTGTGTATAGGCGACTGCCATACAAAATGTATGAAGCGATGTCGTCACTAAATTCAATTTTTAAAAAAATTGTTAAAAAAAAATTGAGATCTTCTACAACAATGTTAATATTTTTAATAGAAAATTAAATTATCTAGTTGGGGTGTTTCGGCTTTTTTTGATAATTGTAAAAGTTTTGGAAATATAGGCAGTTAAACTCATAAATTTATCATAAAAAAAATATTTTTCTTAATAAAAAATGTTTGAGAAACCCTGGAATTTTTTTGAAAAAACTCATTTGAGATTTTGTATTTGTCTATGTTTGTACCAATTTTCAGCGTTCTAGCGTTTATGGTTTCTGAGATATATGGAAAAATAAAATAAAAATTCAAAAGTTGATAACCCCTGACTGAAACAAAAATTCAAAATTCCGAGTATAAAAGTTTTGTAGGCCTGCAACTGTTTATATATTCTGAAATTTTAGGCTCTGTAAATTGAGCGGATCAAAAGTTATAAGGGGGGGACGGACACACAGACACACACACAGACACACACACACACAGACACACACACAGACACACACACACACAGACACACGAAATGTTCTACTCCGAATTCTGAGTAAATCCGTGTATGGAACATATATGCTGCGAAGCCTCTAAGTTGGTGTTTTTTGACTTCAAAGTTGGAAAAGCCGTGAAAAAAGTAGACCTCTCCATACAATTCTCGCGTATTCTGGCTTGATACATTGTCGATATGTTAAGAGAACAAAGTTCTCCTGAACAAATCGACAGTTGGACTATTCTTTTTTGTTTTGATAATTTTAATATCTTTTTCTTTGATTTTATTTTATTTTATAACGTTTTTCTTTTCCATTTTTTTTGTTTGTTGATCATGTTGTTCTGATTTATGAAGATTAGTTTTGGCAAATACGTAATTTTATTGTTTTGTATATTATTTAGTTGTCGTTGTTTTCTATCCGTAATAAATAAACAAATATATACCTAAATCATTCCTAAATCTAATAACTGCAATTAAACTTTGGTTCATTTGATTTTAATAATTGAAGAACACATCTAATCAATACCATTTAAAACTCAATATAAATTGATTGTTTTTTCCTTAATCCCAGTTGAGTTGGTACAAATTAATTTACTTACTTTCTGACATGACTTATATAAAGAAAACTTTATCCCGTTGGACTAATACTTTAACTTACAAATAATGTTATTTATTACAATTAATATATAATGTCGTTTAATATACCTACGCACAAGTATCTAAATAGGTACACCATTTGGTATTTATGTATAATGAGATGAAAATTTGTAGGTAACATACCAACAATTTATTTTTACGACCATCAAAATATGTGAGGCATATTTTATTTTCAAGATCAAAAAATAATTTAGGCTCTGTAAATTGAGCGGATCAAAAGTTATAAGGGGGGGACGGACACACAGACACACACACAGACACACACACACACAGACACACACACACACAGACACACGAAATGTTCTACTCCGAATTCTGAGTAAATCCGTGTATGGAACATATATGCTGCGAAGCCTCTAAGTTGGTGTTTTTTGACTTCAAAGTTGGAAAAGCCGTGAAAAAAGTAGACCTCTCCATACAATTCTCGCGTATTCTGGCTTGATACATTGTCGATATGTTAAGAGAACAAAGTTCTCCTGAACAAATCGACAGTTGGAATATTGCCGGCCGCGAAGCATCGTGTGTTTTTCCCGACGCCGACGGCAATCGGAATTTGGTACCATCCGGGCTGCTCCTGGAAGGTCAGAAGACTCGTCGAACCTCAAGACAGCAGAGGAAGAGAGTGTCATCTGGAAACCGGCGACGGAAGACAGGTTAGTCTTTATTCCTTTCGTCACAATCCCGCGACCCTCATAGGGACACGACACTATATTGTTATACTAGTTACATGTAACACATGAGATCCAACTGTCGATAGCGATAGTATTTATAGTTGAAGAATATGTACCAAACTATAAACCCATAGATACAAATTATTGAATATTTTCAGATATTTTGTTTTCTATACAACATATGTAGGTATGTATGTCAAGATAGGATAGTATGGAAGAAGATCCTTTTTCCTACCCAGAATATGCAAATTGCATGATGGTATGTATGTATGTTTGGAGATGAAGTAACAAACTATTAAGTCTTCTTACATATTGTGTATAGGCGACTGCCATACAAAATGTATGAAGCGATGTCGTCACTAAATTCAATTTTTAAAAAAATTGTTAAAAAAAAATTGAGATCTTCTACTACAATGTTAATATTTTTTATAGAAAATTAAATTATCTAGTTGGGGTGTTTCGGCTTTTTTCGATAATTGTAAAATTTTTGGAAATATAGGCAGTTAAACTCATAAATTTATCATAAAAAAAATATTTTTCTTAATAAAAAATGTTTGAGAAACCCTGGAATTTTTTTGAAAAAACTCATTTGAGATTTTGTATTTGTCTATGTTTGTACCAATTTTCAGCGTTCTACCGTTTATGGTTTCAGAGATATATGGAAAAATAAAATAAAAATTCAAAAGTTGATAACCCCTGACTGAAACAAAAATTCAAAATTCCGAGTATAAAAGTTTTGTAGGCCTGTAACTGTTTATATATTCTGAAATTTTAGGCTCTGTAAATTGAGCGGATCAAAAGTTATAAGGGGGGGGGGACACACAGACACACACACAGACACACACACACAGACACACACACAGACACACACACACACAGACACACGAAATGTTCTACTCCGAATTCTGAGTAAATCCGTGTATGGAACATATATGCTGCGAAGCCTCTAAGTTGGTGTTTTTTGACTTCAAAGTTGGAAAAGCCGTGAAAAAAGTAGACCTCTCCATACAATTCTCGCGTATTCTGGCTTGATACATTGTCGATATGTTAAGAGAACAAAGTTCTCCTGAACAAATCGACAGTTGGACTATTCTTTTTTGTTTTGATAATTTTAATATCTTTTTCTTTGATTTTATTTTATTTTATAACGTTTTTCTTTTCCATTTTTTTTGTTTGTTGATCATGTTGTTCTGATTTATGAAGATTAGTTTTGGCAAATACGTAATTTTATTGTTTTGTATATTATTTAGTTGTCGTTGTTTTCTATCCGTAATAAATAAACAAATATATACCTAAATCATTCCTAAATCTAATAACTGCAATTAAACTTTGGTTCATTTGATTTTAATAATTGAAGAACACATCTAATCAATACCATTTAAAACTCAATATAAATTGATTGTTTTTTCCTTAATCCCAGTTGAGTTGGTACAAATTAATTTACTTACTTTCTGACATGACTTATATAAAGAAAACTTTATCCCGTTGGACTAATACTTTAACTTACAAATAATGTTATTTATTACAATTAATATATAATGTCGTTTAATATACCTACGCACAAGTATCTAAATAGGTACACCATTTGGTATTTATGTATAATGAGATGAAAATTTGTAGGTAACATACCAACAATTTATTTTTACGACCATCAAAATATGTGAGGCATATTTTATTTTCAAGATCAAAAAATATATCGTTTTTTTTCAAATAAAATATATAATTTCAAAAAGATGCCTATAAATATTCTGAATCGTATTTATACAAATTGCAATCTATAATCGGATTTGAATGATGTTCCTATACGTATATTCAAAGAAAATTCAATCTTCTGAAATATTTCTAAAAGGTTATATAATATTTGATGTACACTAAGGTATCATATAACTTTTCGTTTGATCTAGAAAATAATTTCCTTTCTTTTGTGGGTCGTTTATATAAAAAGAGATCTATTTTATATTAAGTAATTCAAAATATATTTTTACAGATAGGCACATAAATGAAAAAATATTGAAAAAAATATAAATTAAATTAGTAATTTAATAGTACCTAACTAAGTAGGTACTTCTTATCATACACTTCATTATGAATAAAAAGTATTTATTGTTATGTTCTTTAATTTCAATAAAACATAATAATAATCATATACCTCATATTATAACGTCTGTATGGAGAGTTGGAAAGTTTATGATTCATTATATATCAGTTTAATTAAAATAATGTTGTTTAACTTAAAAAATAACTAAGACTATTCCATAATACAGGGACTATACCTAGGTTCTTGGGGAGCGAAAACACAAACTGACATCAAAACGTAAGAGAGTGTCGATTATATTATGGATGTGTACTGTGTAAGTGTATTTTTCTTTGTCTCTGTTTTAAGGGGGCGACTGCTGCCAATGTACCTATTTTTCAATTTGATATACCATCATTATTTCTAATCAAATCGTTATGAAACAAATAATTTATATAGTTTGGGTATTAATAAAGAAAAATGTTCTGTATAAATTCTTGTACCAGAATATCTGTACATGCCTGACTGAACAGGCTAAGATGGGCCGGACATGTGCAGAGAATGCCGTCATCACGGGTACCAAAAAGGATCCTGGAAGGGCACCCAGGTGGAAGAAGAAAGGTCGGGAGGCCAAGGCTGCGGAGGGAGGACGAAGTTAGGAGGGATGCTGCCGAACTGCTCCAGGCAACAAATTGGAAGGCCGAGGCAGGAGATAGGAGAGGTTGGAGGCGAAAACTCATGGAGGCCAAGGCTCGATATGGGCCGTAGAGCCATCGAAGAAGAAGAAAATTCTTGTAGAAAAAAATGGCATACCCCGATTTTCAACGTTTATCTTATATTTTTTAAATTAAAGAAGACAGAAATATCTGGAAAAATATGTCGTGACGTAGCATTAATGAGAAAGCTGATGAAAAAGCAATAGAATATCGTGAAGATTATTATTATCTAGTTAGCAAAGAAGTGAGCTTGATTATTAATTCAATCAATTATTTCTTATAAAATATGTTGCTGGGAAGGGTGCACTAACTGCACTTGCTCCGCTTGGTATAGCACAAAAAACTTTTTTAAAAATTATGTAATGTTTTATCCGACAAAAATATGTTTTGGGAAAGAACAATTCTTGACCAGTTTTTAAAGGACGGATATGTAGTTCCAAAATATAATAATAAATACGGTAAGAGAACGTTAGAGTATAATGTACCTAAATTGTTTAGTATGATGCCGGCATCTATTAAGAAATTCAAAAGCAATGTGAAAAGACTTGTTAAGGAATGGGTATTGAGGTGTGGCTTTATAATATATAATTAACAGATCTCACACGATTTTTTTTTATTTCATTTATAGAATAATAAATAGATAAATTTTGCACCATAGGAAGGAGTATATATTTAGGAGACCATCTTTGTGTGTGTGTGTGTGTGTGTGTGTGTGTGTGTGTTTTTTTTTTACTGTAATGTTGTTTGTTGTTATTAGAGTATACATAGATATTGTCTTGATAACACACCGACAAGTCTATAAATTAAGACGAGATGGCGTGACTCAGAAACAATATTTTATGTTTTATGATTTTTTTCAATAAAAAAAAATCATACCACTGACAAATTATCGTTGCAGTTATCACCACAAGTACCCAACTGTGAGTAACTGAGTCATGGTGTTATAATTCTGAGATCATTTTTTGTATTTAATTGTATTTTGTTAATTATGTTTCTCTTTTTGTTTAAATTTTGTTATACACTGTCTTTACTATTTTATGATAAATCGCCGACCTCAATACAGGCCAGTCCTAGTCAGGTGATGATTATATATATTTTTGTATTATGTAACCTGTAGAGATAATAACATAAATAAATAAAATAATAACAGAGTTATCTAGATTTATGTATAGCAAGTTATTTTAGTAATATGCCTTTACAGTGCTGGGTTCAGGATGTGCATTTCATAATTGTATTTGCAGTAGAGTTTGCAGGAAAACTAATTATTATCGGTATATTGTATAGAAAATGCCCATCACTGTGTATGTAATTAAAACAAAGTCCGTGTTTACTCGCACAAAAGGTCCTTGTTATGTTTTTACAAAGAACTATACTGTGCTTGCTTGATGAGAGGTCATTGAATTATCTTTATGAAGTAGAATAACATCTAAACATATTTTGACTATGGGCCGTAACAAAAACTCTTCAATTGAATTTATATTAAGTAACACTGCAGCCTTTTTATTCTATAAAAGTGCTAATAACAATGAAATCACGTAAATGAATGAAAATAAATAAGTAATCGCAAAATGTAAATAATGTGAACGTTATATTTTTATTATTTAAAATAACTAATTAATATATTTACAAAATTGACAGTAATTGATACTCTTTTTGTTTTATTACATATTTATTGTTTGATATTGCTTGGTCAAATGTTCATTTACCTTACTACACTGAAGAGTCATCGATCGTTGAAAATAGGTATATTACGTAATAGGTACAAGGTAGGTACGTGTTATTTTTATACTTCGTACGCTATTGTTCAGGAGGTTAAAGCTCTACCGGAGTTGTTTTGGCCATCGGAAGTAAGTAAGTAAGAAAATAGATAAAAATAAAATGCATTTATATTATGTTGATAATAGTGGGAAAATCTGGATACATAATGATGTACCTACTAGAAAGAAAGAAGTCATGGGGTATGTATGCTCAACAGCAGTTGATTATGGCCTTATGAGCCGAAACGGTCGTCGGAAGTTGAATAAATTATTTGTAGAATATATGTGTTCATATTTTTCATAATTAATATACATACATACATAGGTATGTATATCCCTTAAATGCATGATTTTTATTTTATCGAAAAAAATATATTCAAATTAATTTTAGAACTGTGATACAGGGAAAAATGGAAAAAAATATTTGGAAATTTTTCATATATAAATTCAATAAAAAACACTTTGTCGTATATTTACGACACTATGCACTAAGGCCATTAAGACAATACATATATAATATAACTAGTTGCATGTAACACATGAGATCCAACTGTCGATAGCGATAGTATGTATAGTTGAAGAATATGTACCAAACTATAAACCCATAGATACAAATTATTGAATATTTTCAGATATTTTGTTTTCTATACAACATATGTAGGTATGTATGTCAAGATAGGATAGTATGGAAGAAGATCCTTTTTCCTACCCAGAATATGCAAATTGCATGATGGTATGTATGTATGTTTGGAGATGAAGTAACAAACTATTAAGTCTTCTTACATATTGTGTATAGGCGACTGCCATACAAAATGTATGAAGCGATGTCGTCACTAAATTCAATTTTTAAAAAAATTGTTAAAAAAAAATTGAGATCTTCTACTACAATGTTAATATTTTTTATAGAAAATTAAATTATCTAGTTGGGGTGTTTCGGCTTTTTTCGATAATTGTAAAATTTTTGGAAATATAGGCAGTTAAACTCATAAATTTATCATAAAAAAAATATTTTTCTTAATAAAAAATGTTTGAGAAACCCTGGAATTTTTTTGAAAAAACTCATTTGAGATTTTGTATTTGTCTATGTTTGTACCAATTTTCAGCGTTCTAGCGTTTATGGTTTCTGAGATATATGGAAAAATAAAATAAAAATTCAAAAGTTGATAACCCCTGACTGAAACAAAAATTCAAAATTCCGAGTATAAAAGTTTTGTAGGCCTGCAACTGTTTATATATTCTGAAATTTTAGGCTCTGTAAATTGAGCGGATCAAAAGTTATAAGGGGGGGACGGACACACAGACACACACACAGACACACACACACACAGACACACACACAGACACACACACACAGACACACGAAATGTTCTACTCCGAATTCTGAGTAAATCCGTGTATGGAACATATATGCTGCGAAGCCTCTAAGTTGGTGTTTTTTGACTTCAAAGTTGGAAAAGCCGTGAAAAAAGTAGACCTCTCCATACAATTCTCGCGTATTCTGGCTTGATACATTGTCGATATGTTAAGAGAACAAAGTTCTCCTGAACAAATCGACAGTTGGAATATTGCCGGCCGCGAAGCATCGTGTGTTTTTCCCGACGCCGACGGCAATCGGAATTTGGTACCATCCGGGCTGCTCCTGGAAGGTCAGAAGACTCGTCGAACCTCAAGACAGCAGAGGAAGAGAGTGTCATCTGGAAACCGGCGACGGAAGACAGGTTAGTCTTTATTCCTTTCGTCACAATCCCGCGACCCTCATAGGGACACGACACTATATTGTTATACTAGTTACATGTAACACATGAGATCCAACTGTCGATAGCGATAGTATTTATAGTTGAAGAATATGTACCAAACTATAAACCCATAGATACAAATTATTGAATATTTTCAGATATTTTGTTTTCTATACAACATATGTAGGTATGTATGTCAAGATAGGATAGTATGGAAGAAGATCCTTTTTCCTACCCAGAATATGCAAATTGCATGATGGTATGTATGTATGTTTGGAGATGAAGTAACAAACTATTAAGTCTTCTTACATATTGTGTATAGGCGACTGCCATACAAAATGTATGAAGCGATGTCGTCACTAAATTCAATTTTTAAAAAAATTGTTAAAAAAAAATTGAGATCTTCTACTACAATGTTAATATTTTTTATAGAAAATTAAATTATCTAGTTGGGGTGTTTCGGCTTTTTTCGATAATTGTAAAATTTTTGGAAATATAGGCAGTTAAACTCATAAATTTATCATAAAAAAAATATTTTTCTTAATAAAAAATGTTTGAGAAACCCTGGAATTTTTTTGAAAAAACTCATTTGAGATTTTGTATTTGTCTATGTTTGTACCAATTTTCAGCGTTCTACCGTTTATGGTTTCAGAGATATATGGAAAAATAAAATAAAAATTCAAAAGTTGATAACCCCTGACTGAAACAAAAATTCAAAATTCCGAGTATAAAAGTTTTGTAGGCCTGTAACTGTTTATATATTCTGAAATTTTAGGCTCTGTAAATTGAGCGGATCAAAAGTTATAAGGGGGGGGGGGACACACAGACACACACACAGACACACACACACAGACACACACACAGACACACACACACACAGACACACGAAATGTTCTACTCCGAATTCTGAGTAAATCCGTGTATGGAACATATATGCTGCGAAGCCTCTAAGTTGGTGTTTTTTGACTTCAAAGTTGGAAAAGCCGTGAAAAAAGTAGACCTCTCCATACAATTCTCGCGTATTCTGGCTTGATACATTGTCGATATGTTAAGAGAACAAAGTTCTCCTGAACAAATCGACAGTTGGACTATTCTTTTTTGTTTTGATAATTTTAATATCTTTTTCTTTGATTTTATTTTATTTTATAACGTTTTTCTTTTCCATTTTTTTTGTTTGTTGATCATGTTGTTCTGATTTATGAAGATTAGTTTTGGCAAATACGTAATTTTATTGTTTTGTATATTATTTAGTTGTCGTTGTTTTCTATCCGTAATAAATAAACAAATATATACCTAAATCATTCCTAAATCTAATAACTGCAATTAAACTTTGGTTCATTTGATTTTAATAATTGAAGAACACATCTAATCAATACCATTTAAAACTCAATATAAATTGATTGTTTTTTCCTTAATCCCAGTTGAGTTGGTACAAATTAATTTACTTACTTTCTGACATGACTTATATAAAGAAAACTTTATCCCGTTGGACTAATACTTTAACTTACAAATAATGTTATTTATTACAATTAATATATAATGTCGTTTAATATACCTACGCACAAGTATCTAAATAGGTACACCATTTGGTATTTATGTATAATGAGATGAAAATTTGTAGGTAACATACCAACAATTTATTTTTACGACCATCAAAATATGTGAGGCATATTTTATTTTCAAGATCAAAAAATATATCGTTTTTTTTCAAATAAAATATATAATTTCAAAAAGATGCCTATAAATATTCTGAATCGTATTTATACAAATTGCAATCTATAATCGGATTTGAATGATGTTCCTATACGTATATTCAAAGAAAATTCAATCTTCTGAAATATTTCTAAAAGGTTATATAATATTTGATGTACACTAAGGTATCATATAACTTTTCGTTTGATCTAGAAAATAATTTCCTTTCTTTTGTGGGTCGTTTATATAAAAAGAGATCTATTTTATATTAAGTAATTCAAAATATATTTTTACAGATAGGCACATAAATGAAAAAATATTGAAAAAAATATAAATTAAATTAGTAATTTAATAGTACCTAACTCAGTAGGTACTTCTTATCATACACTTCATTATGAATAAAAAGTATTTATTGTTATGTTCTTTAATTTCAATAAAACATAATAATAATCATATACCTCATATTATAACGTCTGTATGGAGAGTTGGAAAGTTTATGATTCATTATATATCAGTTTAATTAAAATAATGTTGTTTAACTTAAAAAATAACTAAGACTATTCCATAATACAGGGACTATACCTAGGTTCTTGGGGAGCGAAAACACAAACTGACATCAAAACGTAAGAGAGTGTCGATTATATTATGGATGTGTACTGTGTAAGTGTATTTTTCTTTGTCTCTGTTTTAAGGGGGCGACTGCTGCCAATGTACCTATTTTTCAATTTGATATACCATCATTATTTCTAATCAAATCGTTATGAAACAAATAATTTATATAGTTTGGGTATTAATAAAGAAAAATGTTCTGTATAAATTCTTGTACCAGAATATCTGTACATGCCTGACTGAACAGGCTAAGATGGGCCGGACATGTGCAGAGAATGCCGTCATCACGGGTACCAAAAAGGATCCTGGAAGGGCACCCAGGTGGAAGAAGAAAGGTCGGGAGGCCAAGGCTGCGGAGGGAGGACGAAGTTAGGAGGGATGCTGCCGAACTGCTCCAGGCAACAAATTGGAAGGCCGAGGCAGGAGATAGGAGAGGTTGGAGGCGAAAACTCATGGAGGCCAAGGCTCGATATGGGCCGTAGAGCCATCGAAGAAGAAGAAAATTCTTGTAGAAAAAAATGGCATACCCCGATTTTCAACGTTTATCTTATATTTTTTAAATTAAAGAAGACAGAAATATCTGGAAAAATATGTCGTGACGTAGCATTAATGAGAAAGCTGATGAAAAAGCAATAGAATATCGTGAAGATTATTATTATCTAGTTAGCAAAGAAGTGAGCTTGATTATTAATTCAATCAATTATTTCTTATAAAATATGTTGCTGGGAAGGGTGCACTAACTGCACTTGCTCCGCTTGGTATAGCACAAAAAACTTTTTTAAAAATTATGTAATGTTTTATCCGACAAAAATATGTTTTGGGAAAGAACAATTCTTGACCAGTTTTTAAAGGACGGATATGTAGTTCCAAAATATAATAATAAATACGGTAAGAGAACGTTAGAGTATAATGTACCTAAATTGTTTAGTATGATGCCGGCATCTATTAAGAAATTCAAAAGCAATGTGAAAAGACTTGTTAAGGAATGGGTATTGAGGTGTGGCTTTATAATATATAATTAACAGATCTCACACGATTTTTTTTTATTTCATTTATAGAATAATAAATAGATAAATTTTGCACCATAGGAAGGAGTATATATTTAGGAGACCATCTTTGTGTGTGTGTGTGTGTGTGTGTTTTTTTTTACTGTAATGTTGTTTGTTGTTATTAGAGTATACATAGATATTGTCTTGATAACACACCGACAAGTCTATAAATTAAGACGAGATGGCGTGACTCAGAAACAATATTTTATGTTTTATGATTTTTTTCAATAAAAAAAAATCATACCACTGACAAATTATCGTTGCAGTTATCACCACAAGTACCCAACTGTGAGTAACTGAGTCATGGTGTTTTATAATTCTGAGATCATTTTTTGTATTTAATTGTATTTTGTTAATTATGTTTCTCTTTTTGTTTAAATTTTGTTATACACTGTCTTTACTATTTTATGATAAATCGCCGACCTCAATACAGGCCAGTCCTAGTCAGGTTGATGATTATATATATTTTTGTATTATGTAACCTGTAGAGATAATAACATAAATAAATAAAATAATAACAGAGTTATCTAGATTTATGTATAGCAAGTTATTTTAGTAATATGCCTTTACAGTGCTGGGTTCAGGATGTGCATTTCATAATTGTATTTGCAGTAGAGTTTGCAGGAAAACTAATTATTATCGGTATATTGTATAGAAAATGCCCATCACTGTGTATGTAATTAAAACAAAGTCCGTGTTTACTCGCACAAAAGGTCCTTGTTATGTTTTTACAAAGAACTATACTGTGCTTGCTTGATGAGAGGTCATTGAATTATCTTTATGAAGTAGAATAACATCTAAACATATTTTGACTATGGGCCGTAACAAAACTCTTCAATTGAATTTATATTAAGTAACACTGCAGCCTTTTTATTCTATAAAAGTGCTAATAACAATGAAATCACGTAAATGAATGAAAATAAATAAGTAATCGCAAAATGTAAATAATGTGAACGTTATATTTTATTATTTAAATAACTAATTAATATATTTACAAAATTGACAGTAATTGATACTCTTTTTGTTTTATTACATATTTATTGTTTGATATTGCTTGGTCAAATGTTCATTTACCTTACTACACTGAAGAGTCATCGATCGTTGAAAATAGGTATATTACGTAATAGGTACAAGGTAGGTACGTGTTATTTTTATACTTCGTACGCTATTGTTCAGGAGGTTAAAGCTCTACCGGAGTTGTTTGGCCATCGGAAGTAAGTAAGTAAGAAAATAGATAAAAATAAAATGCATTTATATTATGTTGATAATAGTGGGAAAATCTGGATACATAATGATGTACCTACTAGAAAAGAAAGAAGTCATGGGGTATGTATGCTCAACAGCAGTTGATTATGGCCTTATGAGCCGAAACGGTCGTCGGAAGTTGAATAAATTATTTGTAGAATATATGTGTTCATATTTTTCATAATTAATATACATACATACATAGGTATGTATATCCCTTAAATGCATGATTTTTATTTTATCGAAAAAAATATATTCAAATTAATTTTAGAACTGTGATACAGGGAAAAATGGAAAAAAATATTTGGAAATTTTTCATATATAAATTCAATAAAAAACACTTTGTCGTATATTTACGACACTATGCACTAAGGCCATTAAGACAATACATATATAATATAACTAGTTGCATGTAACACATGAGATCCAACTGTCGATAGCGATAGTATGTATAGTTGAAGAATATGTACCAAACTATAAACCCATAGATACAAATTATTGAATATTTTCAGATATTTTGTTTTCTATACAACATATGTAGGTATGTATGTCAAGATAGGATAGTATGGAAGAAGATCCTTTTTCCTACCCAGAATATGCAAATTGCATGATGGTATGTATGTATGTTTGGAGATGAAGTAACAAACTATTAAGTCTTCTTACATATTGTGTATAGGCGACTGCCATACAAAATGTATGAAGCGATGTCGTCACTAAATTCAATTTTTAAAAAAATTGTTAAAAAAAAATCGAGATCTTCTACTACAATGTTAATATTTTTTATAGAAAATTAAATTATCTAGTTGGGGTGTTTCGGCTTTTTTCGATAATTGTAAAAGTTTTGGAAATATAGGCAGTTAAACTCATAAATTTATCATAAAAAAAATATTTTTCTTAATAAAAAATGTTTGAGAAACCCTGGAATTTTTTTGAAAAAACTAATTTGAGATTTTGTATTTGTCTATGTTTGTACCAATTTTCAGCGTTCTACCGTTTATGGTTTCTGAGATATATGGAAAAATAAAATAAAAATTCAAAAGTTGATAACCCCTGACTGAAACAAAAATTCAAAATTCCGAGTATAAAAGTTTTGTAGGCCTGTAACTGTTTATATATTCTGAAATTTTAGGCTCTGTAAATTGAGCGGATCAAAAGTTATAAGGGGGGGACGGACACACAGACACACACACACACAGGCACACAGACACACACACAGACACACACACACACAGACACACGAAATGTTCTACTCCGAATTCTGAGTAAATCCGTGTATGGAACATATATGCTGCGAAGCCTCTAAGTTGGTGTTTTTTGACTTCAAAGTTGGAAAATCCATGAAAAAAGTAGACCTCTCCATACAATTCTCGCGTATTCTGGCTTGATACATTGTCGATATGTTAAGAGAACAAAGTTCTCCTGAACAAATCGACAGTTGGAAAATATTTTTTATGAAACAATGTGATTTTTTTGAAGCACAGTGTCACACCACAAATTTTGCACATAAATCTAGACCGTTTTATGCATTGATTTTGGCACCCTGGCATTTTACTTCGATTCTGAGAGTAGGTGGGCCAGTAAGATGTATTGTATCGTCTTATGTCTTTTACTGATCGAATAAGTTGAATGCCCTTTTTTGAAATCTGTTGAATGACAAATTCCAGGTTGTTTGAAGAGCGTCTGGCTCGTTTATTTCCTCCACTCGTCTGCAGTTGGCACAGACATGAATCTATGTTGGTTCAAAACTTGGATAATTTTATAGATGCTCAACATTGTTTTTCCTGGTAAACTCTCTATTACAGAATCCAGGAATCAATTACGATGCCAACAATGTGGTATATTAGCCATTTCTTATTCTTCATCCAGATTCGATATCTCCTGATATGAGCGTCCATCAGTTCTACCCCGCCCGTGTGGGAATTAGAGTTCTTAAATATCTGTGCTCAGGTATCATAACATTTTTTTATCAAACCATATTATCGTTCCATCATGAAGGGTGCCAACATATGATGAGATCAGGTGAACCAATTTATTGTCTTTCAACATTTTCCTCATTGAGACATTATGGTTCTTCTTCTTCTTGGTCACCAAGCACGAAGAAGAACAAGCTCTACATCTCTCCACATATCTCTGTTGTCCACCAGCCTCTTCATCCCTTGGTAGCAGCTACAGCACACATAATTGAACACCTGATAAATATAACTGTCCTTAGGGTGGCCACCATGGTTTTTGCCTTTCTTCATTTCTTCGGCGATAGTAACGAGCAGACCCGATGCCTGATGTTATAGCCTAACCATTTGGATTGTTGTTGGGCAACCCCCTTTAGGAGTTGTCTCATTTCTCCAACTCTGCTCAGTACCACGTTGTTTGGAATGTGGTCTGACCAATGGATCCTAGTCCTGTGCCTGTAGCATCACAATTTTGTCATAGACATAAGATATCCCGCCAAAACGTAAATGTATTAAATTCATGACACCATGCTTTTAAGGGATATACTAATATAGAAAACACTACAAACACAATAAATTAAAGGAAACAATAATTTCTTCACTAGCATATCAAAAACTGTTGAATAATGACATAACATAGTTAACATAAAAAAATTTAAATCGTAGGAACTGTGAACATTCTCCTCGCAAAATTGACAATATTTTTATGACATTTTTTTAATATCACAATATAGACAAAGACGAGACGAAGTTTGAATATTAAGGGATAACCGTGAAGTCAACGATATTTATCAAAAATATATCATTGATGGAAAAAATCCAATGTTTGCGTACTTACATATATGCAACTATAAAAATATTCGACTCAATATCTTCTTGTATAAAGATTTTTATTGGACCGACGTCACGAAAGAACTGTGGTGGTAGCGATATATAAAGAATAGTCTGAGAGGTTTTCTCATGTCCCCACATAGCATCGGTACGACAGCAGAGGAATATATATTAGGAAATATTTATTTAAATATTTATTAGTTCCATCAACGGCTAAATAGCCTTTTACAATTACATACAAAATAAAATAGTACAAACACGTTTAATACATACAATAATATTATAAACTGAAAACAAAAAGAGATGTATACCTATCATATGTACGAACATTAAAAAAAGAATGAAACATAAAAAACAGTTGGAAAATACGCATAACCCAAATAATGAAGCCTTGCTATTGGCGAATAATATTGTTGTAGTGTACGTGCGTTAGAATAGTAAAAAGGTACCGTTTGCCTGTTAGAACGTACTGGCGCATGATATACAATTTGTTCAACAAGAGCAGGGCTTTCAAAACTTGAATGTGCCATTTTGTGTAGTGTCATTAAATCAAAAAATATTCTACGGTCAGATAACTTATTATCTAAGATAAGGATATATCAGTAAATTAATATCTAAACATATTTTAGAAGAGTGCAAAAAAACTAAATTTGAGTTACGAGCAGCCCACGTGATTTTTCAAGATGTTTTTCTATAACTATTCTAGTTTATACGAAGCCAACTACAGAATACGACATTTATATAAGTATACATATGAATAATTCAATTATTCTCGAAAGTTTTACAGTTTGAAAGATAAAGAAATATCGACATTATCGAAATCGTTTTTGGATTCCCACCTAAAAATTTCCCAATGGTTCGTTTAACAAAGAAAAACTCCTTTGAGTCCCGACATCGTTTACCGATCACACAATACTTATGGGACATGATATATGATCAACCCAGTTATAATACTATGGAGCAACATCACCTATTCAAAGACATTTATCCAACATCGCTGCCTTTGTATCGAATCGGATTTGCTTCAATGGCCAGGAAATTTTCTTGTATCGAAATTCTCTTGTTACCACAGCTGAATTTTATTTAACTAAACGACTGTCATCAGTGGATAAAAAATGTTATATTTTATATTGAAGTTGAAGAATACAAGAATTGATTAAGAAAATTATTTGAAATTGAAAGGAACAATTTATATTTTATTGACAAATCTTATTGACGTTTGTTTAACGTTTAAAAAAACTTTGTTATTTACATAATTATACTATTTCCATTATCGAAACCTTCTCGTATTTTTTTGATGTATTTCTTAAGTTGTTTCATTGCTTTTGCTGTAATTATGTATTTATTTTATTTCGGTAACAATATTCATCAAGAAAAAAACATTAATTCAGAATACTTACTCATTGCTCACTATCCGCCTTTGTGGCTCAGTTGGTAAGTATCTGACTGCTGATCTAAAGGTCCCGGGATCGTTGAATTAGTTTTTTTATTGTGTTTTCAGTCTGGATCTGTGAGATGATTAATATCGTAAGTCTCCAGAATGTGGCAACTTGTTATTGGGTGCGTGTTAAATTAATATTGGCAGATTATGAGATGGGTCGATGGCAGAGCGGTTAGCGCGCTGGACTAGTAATCCAGTGGTCGCGAGTTCGAATCCTGCCTCGACCGATTTCGTTCACCTATAGCACAAGCATTTATTTTCTTATTTTAGGGAACGTAGGAAGATGTATATGTACTTGTTTTACAAGGACATATTCATTTAAAAAAAAAAAAAAAAATTGTCATAGTACCAGCAGGGCTACTCATGAAATTGATTACAGTAAAATTATAATTAGCTTCAGATTTTAGCAATCTTTGAGGTTAAATTTAATGAAATAATACTATGAAGTTACACAACAATTCGTGAAAATTTCATACTAAACGTAGATATCAACAAATTCTCATGATTAAATAGTAGTAATAATGTAGAGAAAGATAAATATTGGATTAGGATCGTGTACTGATTTATACACTTTTAAGATTAAGGCAAGTTAAGATCGTAATAAGAATGTGCCCCCCTGTTAGTTGCTCGAGAAGAAATGTAAACAAAATAGGTTATGAAATTGTTTTTATACTCTTCTTCATCTTGGTTTAAATCATAAGTATGGCCTGTTTGTGAAGGAGGACAATCCTAGTAGGAGATTCAGCTGCCCTTTTATCTTTTCGGTGGTCTTCCGAGAAATCTTCTAATAATAAGGTTTTTCATATTGGTTATTTTAAAGATTATATTGTCCATCCATACGATGTTATTTTACCAATACTTGATGAATTTCATGAAAAAAGTCATTTTCATCAAAATCCTTTAAATATTAGACATTTGAGTGGAAAACGCCTGTTAAATCGACTTGGGATAAAACAAGAATTGGTCTTGTGAATATCGCTTTGTTTGAAAACTGTCGTTTGCATATATTGTCCAAATTACCGGCATCTCGAAAATCTATTTGAATTCGTACGACTGGATTTTATTACATATATTTACATGTGAACGTCTTCGAATAACAATAAAGGCGCACAATTTCAATACATATTAAATAAAATGTAACAACACTTATTGACTTCCTCAACTGGGACATGTTTATTTAAAACCAGTTCTTTTTAAACTTTTTCAATAATATCCCATATTTATTTAAGAGGAAGCTTTGCAGTAGCCCCCATACCAGAAAGACTCATAGAGAACCGACTCAGATGGTATGGACATGTATTGAGAAGGCAAAATGATCATGTGGTACAAACTGCTTTAGCACTCCCAGAAAACAGGAAAGGAAGAGGACATCCACTATCCACGTGGTGGGGTAGTATGTGAAAGCTCATGGATAAAACCCAAATACAGACAGATCATCCCTGTGCCGAAGGATTAAGAAAGCCGACCCTACCTAAAGTAGGACAAGGTTAAGAAAAAGAAAGAATCCCATCTTTATATTGTAAACACCTATTGTATATTTAATATAAAATAACCTTGTAATTTGTACCTTAGTTGGATTGATATCTGAGTACTGAGCCAAAGGTCCATGGTTCGATTCCTGGTGGAGACACACTTTGTGTTTTCAGTTTGGATCTGGATCATAAGTCTCCAGTATGTAGCTACTTGTTATCGTAATATTTGACATAGTTGGTACTTACCTGTTACATAGATGCCCGAAAACCAATAGGAGTATGCGAATTAAATTATCAGTCATCATGGCTTAGATAGTTTGATATTTGACCCCTGATCTAAAGCGTGTAAACAGATCATTTGTATCAAATATTTCTTCAACAAAACAAAACGAGTGGGTTGTAGCCAACACTTAACTCTCCACGCCATAGTAAGTGTTAATTTTTTCTTCTTGAAATGTTGACAATCTCTAAATGCATTTTTATTAATTGAGGAAGATAGAAGTGTCAATATAAAGTTGATGCAATATCATACAGAACAAGAGCTATTTTACTTCTATTATATACATTTTTCATACAAGTGTGAAATTTATTTCACATTAATATGGCAGACCATAGATTTTTTTCTTTAAATTTTGACAATCATTGAATGCATTCAGATAAAAACATAAAGAAAAAATTAATGGATATCTATGGAAAATTAATCAGCGTCAAGTTTATGGACTTTAAGTCAATCGGATCGGATCAATGAAAATTGTGAAATCATGACTCTCCACTATTCCATAGTGTGGAGAGTAAAAACAATTTCATAAAGCACATGATCATTTTTAAAAATTTAACAGATGTAATCAATAAGAAGAAAGAATAAATACCTTTTTCTTCTTCTTCGTTTTCTCTGTTGTGTCCCCCCCCCCCCAACCTTGGCGATCTCTCTCGATTATATGCAGCTCATCATTACATCTGTCTTCTGCTGGGTCTTCGACGTTATTCAACTTTACCTCTCAAAATCACTTGCAAAATAATAACCCAATCAGATTTAATTTTATATTCTGATTACTTTGGGTTAAGAGGATATTACCCACAAATACATTGTAGTGCTGGGTAAGATTATCCGAAACTAATGAATTTCAAATTTCTTCATTTGAGAAACCCTGTGACGAAGCATCACTTTATACGTATTTAACATAAAATAAAATTGTTTTTTTTTCGAGATATACCATACATTCATTTTATTTATTTCAGAAAGCTATTTAGCTGTTGATATAAATTATTATTAGTTCTTCATTGAAGGTATATCTAAGGTAATGATACTTATTGCTACGATAATACTTACCCTATAAAACCTATATAATATCCATATATAATCTAAGATAATATCACTATATTTAAGCAATGTGCGAAAAATAAAACAAATTTGAAAAATATCAAACATCAACAAGTTTTCACATATGGAAAATTAAAACGGTTAATAACTAATCATTCTCGAATCTCATTTATTAAATACGATATTTTTTATCTTGCTTTTTATAGTAATTACTTATTAAATTCGTTAGTGCTACGACCTTTCAAGGATTTTGGCCTCCACAACAAGACGTCGCCATAACCCTCTCATCCAGTTATTTACCTCTAGGCACAGAAGAGAGAATCTATATAGAATAGATTTTCTCTTCTGTGCCCCTAGGCTACTCAGGTTTCTCTCCGCACCGCACTGTCCAGCTATTTAAGCTTTGGTTTTCTTAGACTTTTTTCCTTGTTGCTATTGATTGAAGTATTATTTAAGTCAAATGTTCTAAGGTAGAGGCGTTCACTTTGTGAAAATTCATTTTAATTATAATTTAAAATAAATTAATAAACTTTGTTTGTTTTCACTAGTTATATTTTTTAAAACACAACATGTTTCGATAACCTCCGTTATCTTCCTCAGGTGAGAGGTGAGTTAATACTAACTGAAAACTAATTTTGCGTGGTATGTGGCAGTGTCAAGGGTGTAGTAGAAAGCGGGGGCAAGGGAGGGGGTGATCGTTGACCTAACGGGAACATGGACAGTAGTGGTGAAATGTAGGGTTGCGTCTGATTATTTATTATTTTCTTGTGATTATTAATTGCTTTGTGTATTTCTAATGTCTCTAGATTGTTTTGTTTCAGTCCGTATGTGTGTTTATGTAATAATTGGGTGTTTGTATTGTCAAATGTATGATTTTCTTGTATTAGGTGGTTTGCATATTCTGAAAAACCGAGTCCATTTAAACAGCGTTTATGTTCTTTAAGTCTGGTTTCAATTGTCCGTCCCGTTCTTCCTATGTAAATGCTGTCACAGTCTCCACATTGTAGTTCGTATATTCCAATATGTTTCAAATAACTTGTTTTTTCTTTGTTGTTTTTCAGTATTAGTCCTATATTATTGTCTGTATATAAAGCTGGTTTTATGTTTGAAGGAAGTTGTCTTGTTATGTACAGGTATGGACAGGTGGACAGGTACTGACAGACAATTACAAAAATTCCCAACACATCTAAATACTCTACACAGTAAAATCAAATTTACAATAGAAACAGAAAAAGACAGAATGTTAAACTTCCTAGATCTTACCATAAAAATAGCTAATAATACCCTTACCTTTGACATATTCAGAAAACCAACATACACGGATAATATCATACATAACACTTCACAGCACCCAATCACACACAAAATGGCAGCATTTCATTCAATGATCACTAGATTACTCAACGTACCATTGAATAACACAGACTATAACAAAGAATTACAAACAATAGAAACAATAGCCCTTAACAACGGTTACAAAAAAGACATAGTTCATAAAATATTAAACAGAAAAATACATACGAACATCATACATAAATACATTTACAAACCAAAACCACGAGAAACAGGTAAAAATTGGAGAAAAATTATATATCTGGATAAAATTACACACGACATAACAAGACAACTTCCTTCAAACATAAAACCAGCTTTATATATATATACAGACAATAATATAGGACTAATACTGAAAAACAACAAAGAAAAAACAAGTTATTTGAAACATAGTGGAATATACGAACTACAATGTGGAGACTGTGACAGCATTTACATAGGAAGAACGGGACGGACAATTGAAACCAGACTTAAAGAACATAAACGCTGTTTAAATGGACTCGGTTTTTCAGAATATGCAAACCACCTAATACAAGAAAATCATACATTTGACAATACAAACACCCAATTATTACATAAACACACATACGGACTGAAACAAAACAATCTAGAGACATTAGAAATACAAAAAGCAATTAATAATCACAAGAAAATAATAAATAATCAGACGCAACCCTACACTTCACCACTACTGTCCATGTTCCCGTTAGGTCAACGCTCACCCCCTCCCTTGCCCCCGCTTTCTACTACACCCTTGACACTGCCACATACCACGCAAAATTAGTTTTCAGTTAGTATTAACTCACCTCCCACCTGAGGAAGATAACGGAGGTTATCGAAACATTTTGTGTTTTAAAAAATATAACTAGTGAAAACAAACAAAGTTTATTAATTTATTTTATATTATAATTATTATTTAAGTAATTACTGCCTATTTTTAATGAAAACTAAATATTTATGGGAAAAAGGATGATAAATTTAAAACTTGTACTGACCTGTTAAAGGAAAGATTTTTTTATAAATTCTAACTCTGTTATTCTATTCCAATTAGTGTTAATATCTATCTACCAAACTGCAAGTGATCCTGCGAGTTATTACTCAAATATTTGATAAATTTATTTATTTGTTTTTTATTTATTTGTTTGTTTGTTTATATCTTTAATTATTTATTTATTTAATTAATTATTTATATATTTATTTATTTATTTATTTATTTATTCATTTATTCATTTATTCATTTATTCATTTATTCATTTATTCATTTATTCATTTATTCATTTATTTATTAATTTATTTTTTTTATTTATTTATTTATTTATTAATTTTTTTTTTTATTTATTTATTTATATTTATTTATATTTTTGTTTATTTGTTTTTTATTTACTTTTTTATTTATTTATTTAAGGAACAAATACCGACATAAAATAATCAGAAAAAAATCACAATGTAATGAAAAAGACAGTCTAATTACTTATATCCACAATTGATGTACTTACTTACATTAAATAGTCATAGAAGTATGTACCTTACTCTACAACAAAAAATAAATGAATGAATGAATGAATAATATACTTCCAATATAATAAATAAATATTACATATATAAATATACTTATAATTCTTACATATTCATATATTTCACACAATATTTGCCCGTGACGGGAAAGGAAGAGAAGGAAAAAGAACCTAATTTGTTACTGCTGTGAAAAATAACAGAATCTGCTAGATAAAAAAAATCAAAATCAAAATAAGTACCTACTTACACAAATGTTTTTTTTAACAAATCACTATGAATGAAGTATGATTGAATGAATGAATGTATATGAACAACATGTCTGGTACAGAATTAAACATTTTTTTTATTCACATGTAGCAAAAACGTACATGAACGAAAGTATCGATACAAAACCACAAATGAAATCAACATAGCAACATTTATCCATTACGTTTATACAAGTAGGTTTATTATTTGTATACTACTTTAATTGATTTCAATGTAATTCATCATTTACTACCATGGATCATAATGTGACATTTAAATACATTAGTTGGTACCAACACACAAAATACAGTGAATATTCATTATCATTAAATTATACAATTTGATATGTAAATATTTACAAATTAACATTTATATTTTACTATTGAAACTTTGTACTCGTAAATTACAATAAATCTGTAATGTCGTATGTTAGCTTCTGAGAGAATGATTGTCAGAAAAATTTAAATGGTTCTCTTAGATATGAATCTAAATGGTTCTCTTAGATATAATGGTCTCCACAATTTGATATGGGTGAAAATTCAACCGATTTCGCTGATTATTATTGTTTTAAGAAATAGTAACTTTATGGATAGATTTATATTAATATTGTCAAGATTTTATTATGATGGGATTCACGACAAATCATGGAACTCTTCACTTCGTAAGTGCACATAAATTATTAAACTTGGGCAAATCTGTCAGCTTGCATTTTAGGAGCCGGTTTTGAATACGTATTCTCTTGCCAGTAAATACAGTCATAGATTAGGACGAGTATGATAATGTAAATCATTAAATTTTACAGGTATTTTTTAAAATACCAAAAATCCATTTAAAGAACGGATTTTAACAAAACTTCAAAATGTAACGAGATTCTCCGCGTCATGGGTTCTGACTATGTACATTAGCGTGGGGATTCTAATTCTTCTTCTTCTTCCCCTTAGCGCTTTTGTCCCGTTTCTATCGGGGTACGCTTTGACCATGATCCTGGAATTGGCATACCTGGTTATTACATTGAAGCGACTGCCCTCTGACCTTCGTAACCCTTAGATAGGGGAACCAGACAAATTGGATCATGGCCACACATAGCTAGTGATATAAATCCGCACATAGATTTTTTTAAAATCCAGAGGTGCGCGCCCCGCCCGGATTCGAACCGTCGACAAAACGCATGGGAAGCGACGACCTTACCACTGGGCTATCACAAAGCGTGGGGATTCTAATTAGTATAATTTAATAAACGAATTGTAATGAAATGAGGTATAATTCATTGTTATTTATAAAATTAAATCCATACCAGATCTTTTGCTTCTGCTGGATCCATTATCGTCCGGCTAGGACACACGGTAGAGCATTTCTTTGATTCTCAGAGGGAATACAGGTGGATAATTGAGAAACAGCGAGCGTGACCAGAACAAAACTGTATATTCTTTTGTGTAAGAGAGACAAAATTTAATTAGAGATATAATGGTACATATGGGTTAGTGTGATATGAGTTAATGATGGTGATGTTTGATGATTAAGAATAGTCTTACTTTCTAGGGTGGCCAACTAATTAAAATAAACAGTGATCACTATTGTACATTTATATGAGCCTTAAGTATTTGAATATTTCAAAAGTCAGTTCCAGATTAAATTTATTTTTCAGGCCGAAGGCCCAACACTGAGTAATTAAGGAATTTCTTTTTTTTTTTACCAAACTTAGTTCTAAGGGTATGTCGATATCAGTAATTCTAAGGACGATTCACGAAAAGGGGGTGTGCGAAAGTCAATGATCTCAAACCTTTAGTCCGACGGTGGGGAGAAATTGCCTTATCACGTACTCAACAAGGCCTGATGTTTCCAACCGTGATGGAGGTGAAGAAGAGAAGCGGCAGGGGCGATCTAATGTTGAAGGCGTTCCAGACTTTCTCTCATCAAGGGGAGAAGCCTAATCCGAGGTGATAACAAGGTAGTTGGCATACTGTCAGTTGTATACATCCCGTGTGGCAGACATAGGTGTTAACACTTCGTTATGTGTTCATACAACTACGCGAAGTCACTTTGAAGATTAATAAACATTACAAAACTGTCACGAAGTAAGTCTTGCGACCCTTTACTCAAAAGATAATGATCCTACGTAGCAGATTGCGGTGTTAACACTTCGCTATGCGTTCATACAACTACGCCAAGACACTTGAAAATTAATGAAATTGAAAAACAGTCACGAAGTATGGCTTGCTACCATTTATTCAAAAGGTATTGCTCATACGCAGCAGATTGAGATGTTAACACTTCGTTATGTGTTCATACAACTACGCGAAGTCACTTTGAAAATTAATGAAATTGAAAAACAGTCACGAAGTATGGCTTGCTACCATTTATTCAAAAGGTATTGCTCATACGCAGCAGATTGAGATGTTAACACTTCGTTATGTGTTCATACAACTACGCGAAGTCACTTTGAAAATTAATGAAATTGAAAAACAGTCACGAAGTATGGCTTGCTACCATTTATTCAAAAGGTATTGTTCATACGCAGCAGATTGAGATGTTAACACTTCGTTATGTGTTCATACAACTACGCGAAGTCACTTTGAAAATTAATGAAATTGAAAAACAGTCACGAAGTATGGCTTGCTACCATTTATTCAAAAGGTATTGTTCATACGCAGCAGATTGAGGTGTTAACACTTCGTTATGTGTTCATACAACTACGCGAAGTCACTTTGAAAATTAATGAAATTGAAAAACAGTCACGAAGTATGGCTTGCTACCATTTATTCAAAAGGTATTGTTCATACGCAGCAGATTGAGGTGTTAACACTTCGTTATGTGTTCATACAACTACGCGAAGTCACTTTGAAAATTAATGAAATTGAAAAACAGTCACGAAGTATGGCTTGCTACCATTTATTCAAAAGGAATTGCTCATACGCAGCAGATTGAGATGTTAACACTTCGTTATGTGTTCATACAACTACGCGAAGTCACTTTGAAAATTAATGAAATTGAAAAACAGTCACGAAGTATGGCTTGCTACCATTTATTCAAAAGGTATTGTTCATACGCAGCAGATTGAGGTGTTAACACTTCGTTATGTGTTCATACAACTACGCGAAGTCACTTTGAAAATTAATGAAATTGAAAAACAGTCACGAAGTATGGCTTGCTACCATTTATTCAAAAGGTATTGTTCATACGCAGCAGATTGAGGTGTTAACACTTCGTTATGTGTTCATACAACTACGCGAAGTCACTTTGAAAATTAATGAAATTGAAAAACTGTCACGAAGTATGGCTTGCTACCATTTATTCAACAGGTATTGTTCATACGCAGCAGATTGAGATGTTAACACTTCGTTATGTGTTCATACAACTACGCGAAATCACTTTGAAAATTAATGAACTTAAAAAAAACTGTCTCGAAGTATGACTTGCGACCATTTATTCAAAAGGTACAGCTCGTACGCAGCAGATTGAGGTGTTAACATTTCTTTATGTAGTCACACGACAACGCGAGGTCACTTTAAAAATTAATAAAATTAAAAAAAACTGTCACCAAGTATGTCTTGCGACCACATATTCAAAAGCTATTGCTCGTACGCAGCCGATAGAGATTTTAACACTTCGTTATGGATTCACACACCTACGCGAGGTCACTTTGAAAAATTAGAAAATTAAAAAACGAACCGAAGTATGTGTTGCGATGTTGTTTTATACGCCTCCTTCACGCGTAAGGCGGTATACTCAGAGATCCGACTCGGATTTTTAGATAACTAGTTTATAACAACATTCTCTGTTTAGTTACAATGCCTTACATCGATTTCAGGCATAAAACACAACGAACTGAGTGAAATTCGCTAATTGATGGCGGATGAAAAACAAAGCGTGGTGTTATGAACGTTAGAACAGACGCAGACTGACAGCGGGAGTTGACGGGGGCGACGGTAGGTGTTTTGAGGGGAGCGGGGCGGGCTGCTTGACACACAGCTGCGTTTTTAGCGAGACCTTGAACTAGTTCAAGACGTAATTACTGCCGCGAAATTTAAATTTAAAAAATTAAAAATTTAAATACGTAGCGAGCGTACCGCTCGCTACACTCCAATCAAAGTTACCCAAACAAAAAGAAAAAGAAAAGAAAAAAAAATTCCGTAAGCCGGCCTGTGCAAATTGGGGAGAATGAAAGACCCTAACTGTAATGAAGAGAAGTAACGAGAGAAACTTATAACCACGACCAGATTCTTAGTTTATGAGGAATGTGGTGAGTTGCGTGTTCTCGGCTGGTCACACCAGTACATCGCAACCACCTCCAGTAGTGAGACCGACCTAGTGACTCTTGGTCATCGTAGGTTTGTCGAGGGTGTAGGCAATGGGTAACATACTTAAGGTATGTGCCCCCCTACTCAAGATCAAGGTTTCGTACGTGAATCATAATTGATTATAGCATTCAGAAGGAATACGCCCTAATTGTGCGAGTTCGGAATCATACTAATGTTCAAACTTCGTTGAAACCTAGGTTAGACTCGAATAAGGACTCCTACTCGCGATACGACACGATCGGGGTTATATGTTGGGTTGCGCAGCGGTGTGGTACAGATACCAATGTTCGGCAACTAGCTTCTACCTATAGCTATGATTAATTCTAGGAAAACACTCCATTGATGAACAATACAGGGGGGGAGCACCGAAAGAATTAGAGTTGCCAATCTAATAGGCGAACTCTCTTCAGCCTTACCCAAACAAACTTAACAATAATTGGCGAACTCGAAGCTAGTCGCTTTCCTACACGCATGTGAGTTGAGCAATCAGATATCTCACTCAGGGGAACCGACTGGAAACATAAGTATAATGTCGCGGAGCAAGCGTGCTTGAACAGTCCGCTTGCTATGTGCGAAACAACAAAATTAATGACTTACATTCACAAAAGGAAAATAACAATCTTGTAGCTACAGAGTTTGTGACCACACTGGATAGCTGGTCAAGCGATCCATCACGATGGACGCGAATCGATGCTTGCCAATTCTCAACACGACTCACAAGTGAAGACAAGTGATCAGGCTACTACCTGGGATTCCTTCCTAACCACAGTTTACAAATACAATGAATATAAGGACAAGGGGCCTATCACGACAGACGCAAACTGAAGTTATTATTCACTTGCAGCGACAGTTCACAAATACAATGAATATCAGGACAAGGGGCCTATCACGGTAGACGCGAACTGTAGTTTGCACAGCCTCAAAATGACTCCTCAAGTGAAGACTTGGCATCAGGCTACTACCTGGCATTCCTTTTCAACGACAGTTTACAAATACAATGAATATCAGGACAAGGGGCCTATCACGACAGACGCAAACTGAAGTTATTATTCACTTGTAACGACAGTTCACAAATACAATGAATATCAGGACAAGGGGCCTATCACGGTAAGCGCGAACTGAAGTTTGCATAGCCTCAAAACGGCTCCTCAAGCAAAGACTTGGCATCAGGCTACTACCTGGGATCCTTTCTCAACCACAGTTCACAAATACAATGAATATCAGGACAAGGGACCAATCACAATAGACGCAAACTGAGGTTCTTCACGCAACCGCTTGGTACTACCACTCTTGCTTAACTCTACACCGGTCAAGTAGTACCCAACCGAAGGGAATCAAGCCAAATGGCGAGTTGACAATCCAGTATTCAACTCGTTAATAATACACAAGAAAAGGGCGAGTTGACAATCTAATATTCAACTCTGGGATAATACACACAAAACAAGGGAGAGTTGACAATTCAATATTCAGCTCAGAAACACTTATATATAATACAAGGCGAGTTGACAATCCAGTATTCAACTCTGAAATAATACACACAAAACAAGGGTGAGTTGACAATTCAATATTCAACTCAGAAACATTTAAACATAATGCAAGGTGAGTTGACAATCCAGTATTCAACTCGGAAATAATACACACAAAACAAGGGTGAGTTGACAATTCAATATTCAACTCAGAAACAATTAAACATAAAACAAGGACGAGTTGTCAAT
Organism: Molanna angustata; assembly: GCA_963576475.1. Classification (NCBI taxonomy): domain Eukaryota; kingdom Metazoa; phylum Arthropoda; class Insecta; order Trichoptera; family Molannidae; genus Molanna; species Molanna angustata. The sequence continues at coordinate 20,845,523 of OY754971.1, read as the reverse complement.
TCAATATACAATTCGGGAACTTATGTATTCTAACAAGGAAATCTTTAGCGAGAACTCCTAGTAGTACACAAGGGGAGGGAAGGGGTTATATACAGTTAGGGCTACCACTTAGGATGCCTGTCAGAAGGCGGCTAGCTCCTTCAGGAATGGAGACAGGATCCTAGCAATCATGCATTGGTCACAATTATTTATACACATACCCTTGCATACATCATTCTTTTACAGATGGTCCTTACAAAATTCATCGTTCACACTACTTTAATTTCACGCAATATTAATTTATCAGCGCAATTTATGACGAGTACATGACTGCAGGGCATAATTGAAAAGGGGGTTACATAATTCATCCAGAATGAGAAGTGTATCGTTAGGCGCCACTGATTTTTTTTTTTTTTGCGGATCAAACCAGAAACCAAGTTTACAATTTGCAACTTATCAATAGGTTTATTGCTAGGTAAGGGTCCCAGCACAACAATTAATACTTAATTAAACTTAATCAGGTCCTTGATATGGTACCTGCCACTATGTTTACCCTCGCAGTCGCGAACCTCGTAAATGGAGTCCGAAATTTTATTCGATACGACGCATTTGATGAATCGAGGGGCGAGCTTGTTTGAGAAGTACTTTCCAGCGTCAGATTGGGTGAATGCCCTGCGCCAGACCACTGCGCCTACGGACAGTGAGCAGTGTTTCCTACGCAGGTTGTATCGTTTCGCGTTTACTTTGAACGCAGTCAATAGTGCGCTAGATACCTTCTCGTAAAGTTGCTCCATGGTTGAAAGGCTCGTTCCATAAGAATTATCCGTGCTCGCTGGCTCCTCCGAGCTATTGGTGACCTGTTCCATTTTGTCGTGAAATGAAGCATGCGGACAGGGGTGGAACCCGTGCGTCAGGAAGAACGGTGTGTAACCGGTGGCGATGTTCACGCAATTATTGAGGCAGGAGCAGATCTTAGGCAGCATTGTGCACCAGGTTCGCTGGTTCTCCCCCACTAATATTGACAGGGCGGTTACGATGGTAGAGTTGTATCTTTCCACAGTATTGTTCTGGGGGTGATAGTACGCGTTATAGAATAGGTCTCGTATACCGAAGCGATTAGCGAACTCCTTGAAATCCTTGGATATGAATTGCTTGCCGTTGTCCATAATTAAAGTACGAGGTACACCGTAAGGCAGAAAGATCTTTTCTTCTATCAGTTTGGTGATAGCCGGGGCTGTGGCACGTCGCAACGGCAGTGCCCATAAGAATTTCGTGAAGTTATCGACCACCGACAGTATGTAAATATTTTGTTTATGTGAACAGGGAAGCGGCCCAACAAGGTCTACGCTCAATGACTGCATGGGATGATCTAGACGTTTAGGCACGCTCATCAAACCCAGAGGTGCTTGGTTGTTATGTTTATATGCCTTACAGGTGTCACATTTTGATACAACCTGTTTAACCGTGTTCGTAATGTTTTTCCAATAGAAGGTCCGTGAGACCACCTCCAAAGTTTTTCTGATTCCAGGGTGGCAAAAGTTAGTGTGGAAGTCCTGTACGATACTTTCCTGTTCTCCGGCGGGCACCACGACCTTCCAGGAGCTATTTCTGAATGGAGGGTCAGTTTCGGGAACAGTTTTACAGTATTTGTAGAGGTGTCCGTTACTTATCATATAGTTGGGTGTGGAATTAGCATTGGTCGAACATTCCTGGAACAGACGTAGATAGGCTGGATCAGTAACATTCTGAAACGGTGTAGGGAACGTTAAACTGGATACTTCAATTCTGCTTAGTGCGTCGGCCAAGTTGTTCTCGCATCCCTTTTTGTATACAAAGTCGAAGCTGTATTGTGAGAGGCGGCAGGCCCATCTGGCCAGGCGTCCCGATGGTGAAGACAAGTTGTTCAGGTATTTAAGACAGCCGTGGTCGCTGATCACTTTGAAGTGCGTTCCGTCTAAATAACTCCTAAAGTGGTGTACCGAGTCCACAATGCTCAAGAGTTCCCTCTCGGTGGTGCTGTAAGACCTTTCGGCAGGTAGCAGTTTCCTGGAAAAATATGCAATGGCGTGCTCTGAGCCGTCCGGGCTCCTTTGGGCCAGGAAGCTCCCAATGCTCACGCCGCTGGCGTCACAGGTGAGTACGTATGGTAGGGAATAGTCGGGGGGCTTCAACACCGGAGAAGATATCATTGCGCTTTTTAGGCTTACGAAGGCTTGTTCAGCTTCGTCGTCCCAAGGGAGATTATTCTTTGTGATTTTCTTGCTGGTGAGGCGGCATAGAGGGGATGCAATACGAGAAAAGTCCTTGATGTGTCTTCTATAGTATGCACATAATCCAATGAACCCGCGAACCTGTTTGACAGTTGAGGGCCTAGGGTAATTGACCATCACGTCAATCTTTTCGGGGTCGGTCCTGATGCCTTCTCGGTCGACTATGTGGCCGAGATACTTTAAGCTTTGTTTGCAAAATTCAGATTTTGCTAACTTAATGGTTAGGTTGGCCTGTTTTAGTCTGTCACACACAGTTTTCAGTAGCTTGCAGTGTGACTGGAAGTCCGGGCTGCAAACCAGTATGTCATCAAGATATACAAAGACGTGGTCTCCCAAGTCTGTGAACAGTCCATCCATCATACGTTGCATTTCGGCCGGGATATTTTTTAGTCCGAAAGGGGTAACCTTGAACTGGAACTGTCCTCGGCCTTCTACGAAGAAGGCGGTCTTTGGCTTGGATTCCTCGTCCAGTCTCATCTGCCAGAACCCGTGGGAGAGGTCCAGGGCTGTGAGGAACTTAGTGTCGCGCAGATTGTCCAAGATGCGATGAATGTTGGGCAACCGGTAAGAGTCAGAGCGAGTGATCGAGTTAAGGCGACGTGGATCAAGTACGAAGCGCCCAGAGCCGTCTTTCTTGGGAACAATGAAAACATTGTTCAACCAGGGGCTCCGCGCCGGCTCTATTACGTCGAGTTTGATCATTTCATCCAGTTCTGCGATGAGTTGTTCGCGTCTTACGTGAGAAAGGGGATTAGTCTTTTGTTTAACCGGGGCGTGATCACCAGTGTCTATGATGTGGGAAACTAGGTCGGTGCGGCCTAGTCCCACCTTTTCATAAGCAATCTGGTCGAACTCTTGTTTGAGCAGATCCAGTTGTTTCAATTCTGCAAGAGAAAGGTCGGCTGTAGAGTTTAGACAGGAAGGGGTCGACAGCGGTGAAATGTACAGGGGAGGCATGTTGATAGCATATAATGATGACACCTTATCTGGGAATAGGGTCGGGGTTAGTCCGGACTTCCTCAAGAAGGGTGCCCCCAAAATAAACCCTTCTGCAAGAGACGGAGCTACAAGAAATTCAACAAAGGTTTTTTGCTTATAAAATCTGAGGGGCAGCGTGAGGGAGCCCAGGATCGCATGGGGATGGCCGTCCGCTGTGTGAATGGAAGTGTCGCCCGGCACTAGGTCATAACCCAATTCGAGGAAATTCTTGTATAATGTGCCACCCAAAACATTAACTGCAGCTCCGCTGTCTAAGAGCGAACGGAAGGCGATGTTGTTGATTTTGAAGTGTAGGTATGGACGATCGTCTCGCGCATTCGTGATGGCTGATACATGTAGGTATTTAGTATTGTAGAAGAGTTTGACCGATCTCAACCAGTCCTCCCACTCTGTCTTTTGTTGAGAATGGGACGGTCTATAATAGGGCTGGGTGGTTATTCGTTTTTTGGCAACTTTTGGAGGAGAGGTGGGGGTCTAGAAACGTCTGGGAGGTTTCTGGGGGTTGTCGGAGGGTGACCTTGTGGGTCAGTTCTCTGGTACTTTTGAAAGCGGGGAGAGGTTCGTCTTCCGAGGGGATTCGCTCGTGACCGATTAGGGCACAGTCTTGCAAAATGTCCGGTTCTTCCGCAGGAGTAGCATTTGGGACTGTACGGACGCGGTTCAGGGTTAGACAAGGAGGCTGCAGCCTTGGTGCACCGGGGCCGGCGGGGGGAGGTAGGGGCAGTCTCGTCCTTGTGGCCAAGCGACATCTGTTCGAGTGTAAGACACAGTCGCTCCAGATCCAATACTGTCGTGGGTTGTGAGCCGATGATAATAGGGAGGAACTTCTTGTCGAGTCCTCTTTTGAAAACTTGAAGGAGCTCGTCCTTTGGCAAGGGTGAGGACAATGAGTTATTTTTGTTGATGATTCGGCAAATATAATCGGCCGCAGATTCAGAGACCTGCTGTCTAGAGGACCAAATTTCTAGCTTGATGTCGGTAGAGTAGGTTTGTGACTCAAAACGGTCGAGAAAGAGTTTCTTCAATGTGTTCCAGTCGCAGTTCTTTCTAGGGTTGGTTCGATAAAATAATAACGCCCGTCCTGCGAGAAATTCAGGAATGATTGTGGACAATAAGTTGGTATTGAACCTACGGGAAGTAGCGATCTCTTCCAGGCGTACGAAGAATTCTCGGACGTCATTTGTTCCATCAAACTTTGGGACAGGCCACGTGGCGAAGTTTGTGTTTATAATTCCTCCAGGATCTCGATCGCCACGTGAGGTATAACTCGACGAGTTGGAGAGCGGAACGACGGGGGATTGGGGCAACAAGGCGACAGTTCCTGGGGGAGGGGCGCTCTGGGTTCTGGAGCTCGATTCGGAACTGGATGAGAATGGGCTGGCTATTAGATCATTCTCGGCGGTGTGGGAGCTCTCGGAAACCGACGCCAGTTCGGGGGCGTTCTCAAGTGAGTGGTACGCTACAGACCTACTGGGGATGGCTACGTTGTCTGTATTAAAGGGACGGGAGGCATTAAAAGCATTGGCCTGGGAACGCAAGGAGGCCAAATTGTCGGTAGGAACGATGTTTCTGTCGCGCAATGCTTTAGCAAGGGTTTTTGCATTTGCAAGGTTTATTCTCTCGATTAAATCCATGACGTCGACTATTGCGAGACAACAGAGGAAACGAGGATTTCCGTTACGACGTGGTTACAATATAAGAGGCTGTCAGAATAAAGGGGAAAAAATAAAACACAAAAGAACAAGCAGTTTCGAGTGAGGGTCCGCTCGCAGATCTCATTGAGCAGGCTGTCATCAAAGGACAAGTGTACGTGTCAATTGATGAGAGTCATAGCCCCACGTTGGTAAACGTCAGTGTAATGAAATGAGGTATAATTCATTGTTATTTATAAAATTAAATCCATACCAGATCTTTTGCTTCTGCTGGATCCACTATCGTCCGGCTAGGACACACGGTAGAGCATTTCTTTGATTCTCAGAGGGAATACAGGTGGATAATTGAGAAACAGCGAGCGTGACCAGAACAAAACTGTATATTCTTTTGTGTAAGAGAGACAAAATTTAATTAGAGATATAATGGTACATATGGGTTAGTGTGATATGAGTTAATGATGGTGATGTTTGATGATTAAGAATAGTCTTACTTTCTAGGGTGGCCAACTAATTAAAATAAACAGTGATCACTATTGTACATTTATATGAGCCTTAAGTATTTGAATATTTCAAAAGTCAGTTCCAGATTAAATTTATTTTTCAGGCCGAAGGCCCAACACTGAGTAATTAAGGAATTTCTTTTTTTTTTTTACCAAACTTAGTTCTAAGGGTATGTCGATATCAGTAATTCTAAGGACGATTCACGAAAAGGGGGTGTGCGAAAGTCAATGATCTCAAACCTTTAGTCCGACGGTGGGGAGAAATTGCCTTATCACGTACTCAACAAGGCCTGATGTTTCCAACCGTGATGGAGGTGAAGAAGAGAAGCGGCAGGGGCGATCTAATGTTGAAGGCGTTCCAGACTTTCTCTCATCAAGGGGAGAAGCCTAATCCGAGGTGATAACAAGGTAGTTGGCATACTGTCAGTTGTATACATCCCGTGTGGCAGACATAGGTGTTAACACTTCGTTATGTGTTCATACAACTACGCGAAGTCACTTTGAAGATTAATAAACATTACAAAACTGTCACGAAGTAAGTCTTGCGACCCTTTACTCAAAAGATAATGATCCTACGTAGCAGATTGCGGTGTTAACACTTCGCTATGCGTTCATACAACTACGCCAAGACACTTGAAAATTAATGAAATTGAAAAACAGTCACGAAGTATGGCTTGCTACCATTTATTCAAAAGGTATTGCTCATACGCAGCAGATTGAGATGTTAACACTTCGTTATGTGTTCATACAACTACGCGAAGTCACTTTGAAAATTAATGAAATTGAAAAACAGTCACGAAGTATGGCTTGCTACCATTTATTCAAAAGGTATTGCTCATACGCAGCAGATTGAGATGTTAACACTTCGTTATGTGTTCATACAACTACGCGAAGTCACTTTGAAAATTAATGAAATTGAAAAACAGTCACGAAGTATGGCTTGCTACCATTTATTCAAAAGGTATTGCTCATACGCAGCAGATTGAGATGTTAACACTTCGTTATGTGTTCATACAACTACGCGAAGTCACTTTGAAAATTAATGAAATTGAAAAACAGTCACGAAGTATGGCTTGCTACCATTTATTCAAAAGGTATTGTTCATACGCAGCAGATTGAGATGTTAATACTTCGTTATGTGTTCATACAACTACGCGAAGTCACTTTGAAAATTAATGAAATTGAAAAACAGTCACGAAGTATGGCTTGCTACCATTTATTCAAAAGGTATTGTTCATACGCAGCAGATTGAGGTGTTAACACTTCGTTATGTGTTCATACAACTACGCGAAGTCACTTTGAAAATTAATGAAATTGAAAAACTGTCACGAAGTATGGCTTGCTACCATTTATTCAACAGGTATTGTTCATACGCAGCAGATTGAGATGTTAACGCTTCGTTATGTGTTCATACAACTACGCGAAGTCACTTTGAAAATTAATGAAATTGAAAAACTGTCACGAAGTATGGCTTGCTACCATTTATTCAACAGGTATTGTTCATACGCAGCAGATTGAGATGTTAACACTTCGTTATGTGTTCATACAACTACGCGAAATCACTTTGAAAATTAATGAACTTAAAAAAAACTGTCTCGAAGTATGACTTGCGACCATTTATTCAAAAGGTACAGCTCGTACGCAGCATATTGAGATGTTAACACTTCGTTATGTGTTCATACAACTACGCGAAGACACTTTGAAATTTAATGAAATTGAAAAACTGTCTCGAAGGATGACTTGCGACCATTTATTCAAAAGGTACAGCTCGTACGCAGCATATTGAGATGTTAACACTTCGTTATGTGTTCATACAACTACGCGAAGACACTTTGAAATTTAATGAAATTAAAAAACTGTCTCGAAGGATGCCCTGCGACCATTTATTCAAAAGGTACAGCTCGTACGCAGCAGATTGAGATGTTAACACTTCGTTATGTGTTCATACAACTACGCGAAGACACTTTGAAATTTAATGAAATTGAAAAACTGTCTCGAAGTATGCCTTGCGACCATTTATTCAAAAGGTACAGCTCGTACGCAACAGATTGAGATGTTAACACTTCGTTATGTGTTCATACAACTACGCGAAGACACTTTGAAATTTAATGAAATTAAAAAACTGTCTCGAAGGATGCCCTGCGACCATTTATTCAAAAGGTACAGCTCGTACGCAGCAGATTGAGATGTTAACACTTCGTTATGTGTTCATACAACTACGCGAAGACACTTTGAAATTTAATGAAATTGAAAAACTGTCTCGAAGTATGCCTTGCGACCATTTATTCAAAAGGTACAGCTCGTACGCAACAGATTGAGATGTTAACACTTCGTTATGTGTTCATACAACTACGCGAAGACACTTTGAAATTTAATGAACTTAAAAAAACTGTCTCCAAGTATGACTTGCGACCATTTATTCAAAAGGTACAGCTCGTACGCAGCAGATTGAGGTGTTAACATTTCTTTATGTAGTCACACGACAACGCGAGGTCACTTTAAAAATTAATAAAATTAAAAAAAACTGTCACCAAGTATGTCTTGCGACCACATATTCAAAAGCTATTGCTCGTACGCAGCCGATAGAGATTTTAACACTTCGTTATGGATTCACACACCTACGCGAGGTCACTTTGAAAAATTAGAAAATTAAAAAACGAACCGAAGTATATTGTTGCGATGTTGTTTTATACGCCTCCTTTACGCGTAAGGCGGTATACTCAGAGATCCGACTCGGATTTTTAGATAACTAGTTTATTACAACATTCTCTGTTTAGTTACAATGCCTTACATCGATTTCAGGCATAAAACACAACGAACTGAGTGAAATTCGCTAATTGATGGCGGATGAAAAACAAAGCGTGGTGTTATGAACGTTAGAACAGACGCCGACTGACAGCGGGAGTTGACGGGGGCGACGGTAGGTGTTTTGAGGGGAGCGGGGCGGGCTGCTTGACACACAGCTGCGTTTTTAGCGAGACCTTGAACTAGTTCAAGACGTAATTACTGCCGCGAAAATTAAATTTAAAAAATTAAAAATTTAAATACGTAGCGAGCGTACCGCTCGCTACAGAATGTAAATACAAAATAAAAAAATAGAATATATAAGGCAGATTGAATCATTAATTATAAATTAATGTTCTATTATCTACAAATTTATTGAAAATTATGAATGAAAATATTGGTTATTTAAGTATAGAAGTATGATTTACAAATATTCTCTTGTCTAAAAAATCAAACAAATCACTAATCACTATCTTTAGTTAGTAAAAGATTGGGTTCACACAAGTCACTAATAAAATAAAATATAATCGGAAATAAAAATTTTGAATATAGAGATTAAAAAAACACTTCCTAGCACCCTGCGTAAAAAAAAGGAAGTTTTTAGAAGAGGCCTACATCCAGCAGTGGAGAGATGGCTGAGAAAGAAGGAGAGAAGAAGAAGCATCCTGCGTTAAGTGCTTTCGTGTTTTCTTTGTGCTACGCGGAGTTTCTTCACAGCTGACTTGATGAGTGTAAGCGTTTCTGCTCCGTATGTTAGTACTTGCAGTACACATTGGTCGTACATTTTGTGTTTAAGGCTTTGCGGAATGTTGCTGTCGAAGAACATCTTTAAGTTACCATTCGCTGCAGATGTTGTGGCCGAGATATTTGTTCTCATTGACCTCCTCTATGATCTGTTTGTCAATGTCTACAGTACCGCCGGGGATCAGATTTGTCATGATTTTTGTCTTGCTTGTGTTAATAAGAAGTCCAACTTTTTTTGTCTGTTCTGCGAGCTCTTGTAGCATAGCGTTCGCTTCATTCAGGTCTTAAGATATTAATACGATATCATCTGCGAATCTTTATGAGTTGCTATATAATTGTAAATAAATGAATCGTAGATAAATATTTATTAAGTGAAGAAAATTACGTATGTTAAATAAGGTTATGAATTTTGGTTGATAATACGAAGTTGAATACAAGAGAAGTGTTATCTGATTAGGTATATGTTTCAGTCAAAAGGAAAAGTTTTACCACCCCAGGGCGGTTATGAGGCGTTAACACCATGAAGGGATGAAAGGTTCAAATTAAACTTGCTTTAAATGACTTTTATTAAAATATAACCAGAAAATAAGGATAGACACTTCACTCAATTTATATTTTTGAATTTATTATAAGGCATCAAAATAGATATTTCTTTATTTATGGCAATACCACTTACACAAAAATAATTTTAATATATCGACAAAAAAATATGGTGTCTTCAAATTAAAATTATTAGAATATGTTTTTCAATACATATAATATGTAAATATTTTTTCATATCCATATGTCATGTATATTTATATTATTCGCCCTAAAAACTATGTCCCTTTACATTCTACAGTACCTACCTAGAATTTAATATCCGTGACCAGCCCCCTAGTCAAAGTGTCATTTAGCGATCGAAAAGAAACGTTAAAGTAACTCAATGTATGAAAGTGACCAGTGGCGGCTCCCCCAAAGGGGCTCTCGGGCTGAGCCCTCCCAAAATTTTTTTCTATAGATTCCAAAAACATGTGCTAAATTAATTCTGGAAATTCATTATTTTTTTTAAATAAATGTGTTTCCACCTTACGGTTGTAATAGTAAAATACTGCAATAGTTCGTTTCATACAGCGAGATTCTATGAAAAATTTTGTTCCGCGGGCACAATGTGCTTGCGCCCGAAGAACTGTATGTAAACTCATAGAATTGATTTTAATGCCGCAGTGCAATATGATTCGAAATGTATGGAGCTCTCGGGCACGTTCCTATATATGTTCATGAATTCACCGGAATATACTACTATACAACAATGCCCCCAAGTCAAATTGAAAACGCTGTTCGTTTTCGCCAAGCGCTAATTTTTTTTGTATGGGATTTGACGTTTGTTGTAGAAATTTTTTCTACAATAACAAACAACAAACGTCAAATCCCATACAAAAAAAAATTAGCGCTTGGCGAAAACGAACAGCGTTTTCAATTTGACTTGGGGGCAATCTCGTATATTTTGGTCTAAACGATTAAATTGAATTAGTGTGTTTATGAACACGATTAATATTAGTATGTTTATGAACACGTCTGCGGCGTCTGCGCACTTCGGTCAGCTCGTCAGCTGAGAGCTGAAAGCTGTTGATGGCAGCGCGCCATTTTGCATGTTGTTTTTGCAGAGTGACGAATTGCGGTTAATGTTTTTTATGATAATTTTTGACAATAGTACACGGTGAATAGTATACAAAAATTAATTTCGCGTTACTTTAATTACGATGATCGTGTGAATGTGAAAAAATAAGGGCCTCGCGGACATTCATCTCATTATCTCAAATTAGTAGGTACTTGTAAATCACGTAAATATATTCGAAGTTTTAATATACCTAAATATGTATCAAAAAACGTCATGGCTTTGCAGATGTAGTGAAAAGAATGCGTATTGCGGGTGTAGTGAATGTTGTTTTCCGTGTTTACTTTTTGACAATAATTCTGATGTAGGTATTAATTCTGACTCTGACAAAAACAACTAAATCCAACATGTATGATATATGATCCACCGACCCCCTTTTTTTCAGGTATTGTAATTGCAGCTTAACAGGAGAATGATGATAAACACTGATCATATGCATGAAAATATTTTTTTCACCTGTGTCGATATTTCACAAGTGTAGGTACTGAATATTTTCTCCTTTCAAATACTCATTTCCTTTCAAGAAAAAAAATCGAGCCCCTCTAATATTTTAGGTCTTCAGCCGCCACTGAAAGTGACAGACACTCAAGATAACAGTCACGTGACAACTGTTACTTCTATATATTGACCTATATTTTATTTTCCTTTCCACCGTTAATAGACACGTTGACTAGGCTCCCAGGATAGACTAATTCAATCACAAACCATCAAACAATCACCCAATCCAATATATTACGCTTTCATTTTATTGTCCTCCAGTACATTCATCCCACCAACACGTTACAGAATACTATTCATCTTCCTTCACTATTCATGCTGCCCGGCTGTGGAACAATTTAGCATTTGATATTAGAACTGCCACATCACTTCCAATTTTCAAATCTCGTCTTAAATGCTCACTCTTCCTCTCAATTTCATAACGAACATATATCCCAATTTCACTTTCCATCCCTTTTGATTGCTCTTCATCCTCTTCCTTCCTTTTCTAATTTTCCTCTCCTTTCTGAATTTGTGTAATTTCTCACTTTTGTTTTACTGTCTTATACTGGTTGTGTTATTGTGTTATTATGTATATCGTCGTTGCATATTAAAAATGACACATGTGCTTACAACCTACTTTGGAGAAAACATGAAAAAACCTTTTAAAACAATGTCTACATAAAAATTGGTTATTTAACTATTATAAATAAATAGATACACACTTCACTTTTATTATAAGATAATGAAAAAATAAAAACACTACCCCAAATTCACACAAGATATAATAATTTAGTAAATTAATTTCATGTGTCATTTTCTATATGTATTTACAGGCACATGGATTATTTTGTGTATGACACAACTAAGTACTACCTGTATACTACCGAAATTAGGTTATGTACTTTTGATCTCAGATGTTTGACTGGAAGAAATTGTCCGCTATGTCCGCCATTTGTACTACCTATGTGATTTTATGTATGTACAAAAAAGTGTTAATAAATAAATATGTACATTCCTTCATTTCTTCTAGGTATATACAATTGTGTCATTTCAGGAATTCATTATTATATTTTTAGAGTACCTACCTAAAATTTTTTGGTGTAGGTACCGAATATTTAAATGTAATTGTAACTAATAAATTAGTAAAAATTAAATATTTATATTATAATAATAATTATTAAATATAATTGAATTTTACACAATTAAATATTATAATCCCTCCATAATATTTTAGAAAGTTATAGGTATGTATTTATGTTTGTATGTGGGTATATTTTTATGTGTCACTAACCATTATAAACTAGAAAACTTTGAAGTTAAAATATTCTGCAAATCGCTTCCTTCGTGAGCATTGAGTAACATGCAAATAAAAATCGACATTTTAATGTTTTACTGTCTTCGAATATTTTTTTAATTGCATATACGCAAACATTGGATTTTTTTCCCTTTCCCGAAAGTTTTACTGTCGTTGAATATTTTTTTAATTGCATATACGCAAACATTGGATTTTTTACCCTTTCCCGAAAGTTTTACTGTCTTCGAATATTTTTTTAATTGCATATACGCAAACATTGGATTTTTTCCCCTTTCCAGAAAGGGAAAAAAAATCCAATGTTTGCGTAGGTATATGCAATTAAAAATACATTCGATTTACATACACATTGGTACAAGTAGGTAAACAAGCCAAAAATGAAATAATATTTCTGGCGCAGTTCAGGGGTGACATCTGTGCGAGACACCTCATTTATTAGGACTGTTGCTTTCATTGTTTACAAAAAAACTAATTTCTTAATTTCTCAATAGATGGCGTTACAAAAAGGCTTTTCCGTTACTCCATAGATGGCAATGGTATAGTTCCTTATTTTCAAGTGAATTTTTACACACTATTCAAATATATAGAACTTTCAAAATTACATTGATAAGGGAACTCAATAAGAAGGCATAATTGGTGAACGTTGCGCAAGCGTATAAAGTGATGACAGGTCGTAAGCCCTGAAGGTGCCTCGAGTTCCTGGTTCTTCCACTATATCCCAACTTCGTCTCTATTGAGATGTTAAAAAAATGTTTGCCAATAAAAATATTTTACTGTTTTCTTCTTCCGCTTTAGTTAAGACAGTGTCCTGTTAATCTAGACGTCCAGCTATCCCTGTTAGACGTCCAGCTATCCCTCCATCGCTTGAGTGGTCTTCCAGGGAGTCTGCTATTTGATATCTCCCTATCCGCTGCTATCCTCACCACTCGATCTGGACCTGCACTCTCCACTTGATCTCTCCAGAATCGTCTTCGTGCTCTTCCCCATCGAACAACATCTTCGACATCATATATTCTCCTTATTTCCGAGTTCGTTGCTCTGTTACGAAGTGTTACACCTGCGATGTGTCGTAGAGTCTTCATCTCAGTGGTTCTTAGAAGACTTTTTGTTCTGGCGGTGTCAGCTCTTGTTTCTATGCCATATGTCATGATCGGTCTTACACAAGTCTTATAGATCCTTACCTTACTCTCCTTCAGCTTTTCTCTGATACCAGCATTTTTCCAAGCATCCAGCCACGACGGCGGTCTTATTCGCTTGCTCTCTTACTTCGTCAAAGAGGTTATTGCTGCTGGACGCTTCGACACCAAAGTACTTACTGGGTTTGATTCCCGGCAGAAGAGAAATTTATTTAAATTCATTTCTCATGCAAACATTGCTTCTCTGGGTTGGAAACACTGGTTAGTTGGAAGTAATTGACATACGGTAATAAAATCGCCACTTGCGCAGGGTGCAAGGAATTATATTATTATTATTACTTAAATCGCATCACTTGTTCTATGGTTTTATTTTCGATTGCAAGTTTGTATCGTACTGGATGTCTTGTTTTATTGTGTTATTTTTATTTTTTTCGTAAATTTTCCTACAAATTTTGTCTATAATGAAACGATAAAATATGTATGCAATTTTTCGTAAGCAAAATTGTGTTTATTTAAAAGTCAGAAGTGCGTTTCAACACGAATAACATATGTTTTCTTGTATAACTTAACGTTTGGTTGAAAAACATTGTGAATATTAATTTTAATTTTATTGTTTTTTGTATAATAACAGTAAAATTGTAAAAGGAAATTTGCCATTTTATTTATGAAAAAATAGATCGAATTAACATTATCATCTAACGGGAATCGGGAAGAACTAAATATTATATAAGAAATATAGGTATTTGTTCAATGTCAAAAAACGTACTTATCATGTCAGAGGTACATTTTTACACGAATAAAATATATATTACCAAGTAAATATAACTTAGAATCTGACTAACTTTGAATGATTTTCTTGATACGTTAGCATATTGCTTCACATTTACCTTCTCGATCAACGCCGGGTATAAAAAACAAGTTATTATAAAAATTAAAAATTTACTCAACGAAAAATTTATTTCAATTTAAGCATCACAAATATCTACATTTTATTTTTCACCTATAAACTTACTAAATCCGTGTACATATTTGTGTACGAAATAATGTAGATGACTGGCATTTATTAATGAATAGTGTACTTGTAGATGTTACATTATAAGCGGTTTCATAAATTCCCTTAACTGAGCTCAAGGGTGGATATGAACACAAGTTCTAATGTACTGCCGTGCCACCAACATTATCTATTTAGTAACCATTTACGATAATTTATATACATATTTAAATTCAGCTCCAAATTTTCTAGTTTTTTCATAATTTATATACTCTTCTTCTTCTTCTTCTTGTGCCGCTCTTAACGGAGTTTGGCGACCATCACACCAAACACATCCCGATATTATTATATATTCACCTCTCAAACTATTTATGACGTATAAAATTTTTCGTTAATTTTATTCCTATTTAAACATGATATGGTGATTGTTTTCCTCTGAAGATGGGATGGGACAGTCGCAAATTAAATAGTAAAATTTTAAATGAATAGTTTAATTTAAAAAAAAACAAATCTATGAAATTTCATCGAGATTATTGTCCGTTGAGAAATTTATGATAATATAAAGACAGGTACTTTAACACTTTTGCAATTTATTATTCTCTACGATTAAACAAAATCAAACTATTTACATGTGTAATAAGATTTTGTATGATGGTCTTGTTTAGTTAAGACAGTATATGTACTTCTAACTAAAGTGTACACCTACACATTGTTATAACATCTTATTCCTGTGTGATTCGAAATTGTCTTACTCATAATGCATAACATTATTACCTACATACCAATGTGAGAACATTGTTAGATTGTGTGAGAATCTTATTATTGTACAATATAATATAATCAATTCAGCAACGTCTCACAAAACAGTACAGCTACAATAGATTGTTAGACAAGGCATGACAAGTTGTTTGCGTTTTGAATAAACACTATGTTCAAAACATTATGATATGATTACTGTCAGTACACTTGAAACTAGAAGTGATTATCACCCTTTGAACAAGATGAACATCTCTTGATACTTAGCTATAGAAAGACTCGACATTGTTTTGTGTAATGATGATCCATTATTTTGTAACTATGAAAAAAATTAATATTTAAAATTTTACTAATCAAATATTTAAATAATATATAAAACTCCTAGACATATACATAAAATTACTATTTCAAATAAAAATCGCGTATTTAAAAAATACATCATTTTTAAAGAGATCTCTCCTTACAAGTGATTTTACGATTTGAATATCGTTTTTATTTTTTTGGGTTATGTACACTTTGTTGGCCAAAATTTACGAGGATAGTTTGTAAAGACTATGATTGAATCAAATCCAACTATCGATTTGATCAGAAAATTTATTTCTCTTAATATAGTTTAGTTTATTTTGATAATCCTTTTTGTATCAAGCATTAAATTTGTAATATTTCACGTATAAATTCGTAATTGTAATATATTTATATTTTAAAAATTATGTGAACAATTTTATGTAATATATTCTGTGAATTTACCAACAAGTAAAAATAAGAAATACAATAAAATAAAACATATCCACAGTTTTAAGCCAATTTTTTGTATATTCGCGGGTACTACAAGGAACATAAAAACATCAAATAGAGGCTTCCCAACATATTTATAATGTTGTATGTATAAGGATGAACTCAGGATTCGGAATAGAATATTAGTGTGTGTGTGCCCTCATCTATATATTTTTTGATCCGCTTGATGCACAGAACCCAAACATTCAGAACATTATAGGCCTATAAAACCTTAATAATATAATAACTCAAACCATTTAAATGATTAAGATCTAGGGTTTCTTAAACCTTGTTTACTAAGAAAAACATTTTTTATAACAAATTAATGAGTTTCACTGCCTATATTTTTTGCCTTCTTCTTTTCTTCCTCCTTTTGTAGATCTATGATCTGTTTCTTCAGGTCCTGGGACGAGGATGTCCAGCTCTCCCTCCATCTCTTTGATGGTGTTCCTGGTGGTCGGCGTCCCTCTGATATCTCGCGTATTGCAATCTTTGGCAACCTTTCTGGATTCATCCTCTCAACATGATCTCTCCAGTATCGTCATCTTTGCCTGCTCCACCTCACAATTTCCTCCATATTGCAGGTTCCGCGGATCTCCTCATTGAAAATTCTGTCTCTGAGGGTTCTACCCAAGATAGGTCTTGTTGATCTGATTAGCTGTTTTGTTCTCACCATGTCTACCCTTGCTACAACTCAATTTTTACTCTCCACACTATGGAATAGGGGAGAGTCATGATTTCGCAAAATTTAAGCGTATTTTTTTTACATCAATTTCTCAATGGGTATCATGTAGAGAATGCACACTATGAGTTTCGTCGTGATGTGTTTGTGTGTATGGCGTATACGCTGTACGCCGTACGCCGTACGCCGTACGCCGTAGCATTTATCTTTTTTGTGTCCTCTCTACAGCCCAAACTATAAGTCTGATCGACTTCATATTAACATCATATGTGTAAAGTGCAAAGACCTAGAGCTGATTAGTTTTCCATAGACAACTTTTGATTTCTTCTCTATGAATTCATCATTTACGTTGTTTTTTTTTTGTGTCCTCTCTGCAGCCCAAACTATAAGTCCGATTGACTTCATATTGATATCACATGTGTTAAGTCCATAAACTTAGAGCTGATTAGTTTTCCATAGACAACGGTTCATTTTTTCCCAATGTTTCTTTATGATTTCATCTATTAAAACTGAAAAAATGCTCTCACGACCTGGAAATTAGAGATATTTTAATTTGGTTTCAACTATTTATACAACACCAAGAATCTTCATAAAATTGTATTCAAAGTTGGTCAATGTTAAAAGAAAAATATTCAACGGTTTCAAAAATTATATTTTATTTAATGGATATTTGTATGAAACTTATATGTAACAAGAGAATTTTTTTATATTTGGCAATGTTCAGTTCATTGATTTCATATTGATATAAGAATATTAATAGCTTGAACTTAGAACTGATTAGCTTTTCATAGATATCATAAAATTTCTTCATATGATATCACGTGTCAACATTGTCAAAATGCTCTAACGCTCTTTGAAACAAAATTTATCTGCTTTTTTTTAAATATTTCATACAACATAAGCAGTCTTCACTATACTGCATTAATAGTTTGTCTATCTTAACATAAAAATATACTATCGGAAGAAAATTTATATTCCTGTTAGTAACATTTAGTATGAATAAAAATGTAATTAGATAAATTTCTATTTATGGAAACGTTCAGTAATTTGATTTCATGTTATAATGTAAAGAGCTTGAACATAGAACTGATTAGCTTTCCATAAATAACAAAAAAAATCTTCATATGATATCACCTGTCAAAATTTGGAAAATGCTCTCGCGTTCTTTAGAACAAAATTTATCTGCTTTTTTTAAAATATTTCATACAACATAAGCATTCTTCACTATACTGCATTAATAGTTTGTTTATCTTAACATAAAAATATACTATCGGAAGAAAATTTATATTCCTGATAGTAACATTTAGTATGAATAAAAATGTAATTAGATAAATTTCTATGTATGGAAACGTTCAGTAATTTGATTTCATGTTATAATGTAAAGAACTTGAACATAGAACTGATTAGCTTTCCATAAATCAAAAAAAAATCTTCATATAATATCACGTGTCAAAATTTTGAAAATGCCTTCGCGTTCTTTAAAACAAAATTTATCTGCTTTTTTTAAAATATTTCATACAACATAAGCATTCTTCACTATACTGCATTAATAGTTTGTTTATCTTAACATAAAAATATACTATCGGAAGAAAATTTATATTCCTGATAGTAACATTTAGTATGAATAAAAATGTAATTAGATAAATTTCTATGTATGGAAACGTTCAGTAATTTGATTTCATGTTATAATGTAAAGAACTTGAACATAGAACTGATTAGCTTTCCATAAATCAAAAAAAAATCTTCATATAATATCACGTGTCAAAATTTTGAAAATGCTCTCGCGTTCTTTAGAACAAAATTTATCTGCTTTTTTTAAAATATTTCATACAACATAAGCATTCTTCCCTATACTGCATTAATAGTTTGTCTATCTTAACATAAAAATATACTATCGGAAGAAAATTTATATTCCTGATAGTAACATTTAGTATGAATAAAAATGTAATTAGATAAATTTCTATGTATGGAAACGTTCAGTAATTTGATTTCATGTTATAATGTAAAGAGCTTGAACATAGAACTGATTAGCTTTCCATAAATAACAAAAAAAATCTTCATATGATATCACCTGTCAAAATTTGGAAAATGCTCTCGCGTTCTTTAGAACAAAATTTATCTGCTTTTTTTAAAATATTTCATACAACATAAGCATTCTTCCCTATACTGCATTAATAGTTTGTCTATCTTAACATAAAAATATACTATCGGAAGAAAATTTATATTCCTGATAGTAACATTTAGTATGAATAAAAATGTAATTAGATAAATTTCTATGTATGGAAACGTTCAGTAATTTGATTTCATGTTATAATGTAAAGAGCTTGAACATAGAACTGATTAGCTTTCCATAAATAACAAAAAAATCTTCATATGATATCACGTGTCAAAATTTTGAAAATGCTCTCGCGTTCTTTAAATCAAAGTTTATCTGCTTTTTTAAAAATATTTCATACAACATAAGCATTCTTCACTATACTGCATTAATAGTTTGTCTATCTTAACATAAAAATATACTATCGGAAGAAAATGTATATTCCTGATAGTAACATTTAGTATGAATAAAAATTTAATTAGATAAATTTCTATGTATGGAAACGTTCAGTAATTTGATTTCATGTTATAATGTAAAGAACTTGAACATAGAACTGATTAGCTTTCCATAAATCAAAAAAAAATCTTCATATAATATCACGTGTCAAAATTTTGAAAATGCTCTCGCGTTCTTTAGAACAAAATTTATCTGCTTTTTTTAAAATATTTCATACAACATAAGCATTCTTCCCTATACTGCATTAATAGTTTGTCTATCTTAACATAAAAATATACTATCGGAAGAAAATTTATATTCCTGATAGTAACATTTAGTATGAATAAAAATGTAATTAGATAAATTTCTATGTATGGAAACGTTCAGTAATTTGATTTCATGTTATAATGTAAAGAGCTTGAACATAGAACTGATTAGCTTTCCATAAATAACAAAAAAAATCTTCATATGATATCACCTGTCAAAATTTGGAAAATGCTCTCGCGTTCTTTAGAACAAAATTTATCTGCTTTTTTTTAAATATTTCATACAACATAAGCATTCTTCCCTATACTGCATTAATTGTTTGTCTATCTTAACATAAAAATATACTATCGGAAGAAACTTTATATTCCTGATAGTAACATTTAGTATGAATAAAAATGTAATTAGATAAATTTCTATGTATGGAAACGTTCAGTAATTTGATTTCATGTTATAATGTAAAGAGCTTGAACATCGAACTGATAAGCTTTCCATAAATAACAAAAAAATCTTCATATGATATCACGTGTCAAAATTTTGAAAATGCTCTCGCGTTCTTTAAATCAAAATTTATCTGCTTTTTTTAAAATATTTCATACAACATAAGCATTCTTCACTATACTGCATTAATAGTTTGTTTATCTTAACATAAAAATATACTATCGGAAGAAAATTTATATTCCTGGTAGTAACATTTAGTATGAATAAAAATGTAATTAGATAAATTTCTATGTATGGAAAAGTTCAGTAATTTGATTTCATGTTATAATGTAAAGAGCTTGAACATAGAACTGATTAGCTTTCCATAAATAACAAAAAAAATCTTCATATGATATCACCTGTCAAAATTTGGTAAATGCTCTCGCGTTCTTTAGAACCAAATTTATCTGCTTTTTTTAAAATATTTCATACAACATAAGCATTCTTCCCTATACTGCATTAATAGTTTGTCTATCTTAACATAAAAATATACTAACGGAAGAAAATTTATATTCCTGATAGTAACATTTAGTATGAATAAAAATGTAATTAGATAAATTTCTATGTATGGAAACGTTCAGTTATTTGATTTCATGTTATAATGTAAAGAGCTTGAACATAGAACTGATTAGCTTTCCATAAATAACAAAAAAAATCTTCATATGATATCACCTGTCAAAATTTGGAAAATGCTCTCGCGTTCTTTAGAACAAAATTTATCTGCTTTTTTTTAAATATTTCATACAACATAAGCATTCTTCCCTATACTGCATTAATAGTTTGTCTATCTTAACATAAAAATATACTATCGGAAGAAAATTTATATTCCTGATAGTAACATTTAGTATGAATAAAAATGTAATTAGATAAATTTCTATGTATGGAAATGTTCAGTAATTTGATTTCATGTTATAATGTAAAGAGCTTGAACATAGAACTGATTAGCTTTCCATAAATAACAAAAAAAATCTTCATATGATATCACCTATTAAAATTTGGAAAATGCTCTCGCGTTCTTTAGAACAAAATTTATCTGCTTTTTTTAAAATATTTCATACAACATAAGCATTCTTCCCTATACTGCATTAATAGTTTGTCTATCTTAACATAAAAATATACTATCGGAAGAAAATTTATATTCCTGATAGTAACATTTAGTATGAATAAAAATGTAATTAGATAAATTTCTATGTATGGAAACGTTCAGTAATTTGATTTCATGTTATAATGTAAAGAGCTTGAACATAGAACTGATTAGCTTTCCATAAATAACAAAAAAAATCTTCATTTGATATCACCTGTCAAAATTTGGAAAATGCTCTCGCGTTCTTTAGAACAAAATTTATCTGCTTTTTTTTAAATATTTCATACAACATAAGCATTCTTCCCTATACTGCATTAATAGTTTGTCTATCTTAACATAAAAATATACTATCGGAAGAAAATTTATATTCCTGATAGTAACATTTAGTATGAATAAAAATGTAATTAGATAAATTTCTATGTATGGAAACGTTCAGTTATTTGATTTCATGTTATAATGTAAAGAGCTTGAACATAGAACTGATTAGCTTTCCATAAATAACAAAAAAAATCTTCATATGATATCACCTGTCAAAATTTGGAAAATGCTCTCGCGTTCTTTAGAACAAAATTTATCTGCTTTTTTTAAAATATTTCATACAACATAAGCATTCTTCCCTATACTGCATTAATAGTTTGTCTATCTTAACATAAAAATATACTATCGGAAGAAAATTTATATTCCTGATAGTAACATTTAGTATGAATAAAAATGTAATTAGATAAATTTCTATGTATGGAAAAGTTCAGTAATTTGATTTCATGTTATAATGTAAAGAGCTTGAACATAGAACTGATTAGCTTTCCATAAATAACAAAAAAAATCTTCATATGATATCACCTGTCAAAATTTGGAAAATGCTCTTGCGTTCTTTAAAACAAAATTTATCTGCTTTTTTTAAAATATTTCATACAACATAAGCATTCTACACCATACTGCATTAAAAGTTTGTCTACCTTATCATAAAAATATACTATCGGAAGAAAAATTATATACTAGAAAAAACAGTTTATTATTATTATTACTCTCCACACTATGGAATAGGGGAGAGTCATGATTTCGCAAAATTTAAGCGTATTTTTTTTACATCAATTTCTCAATGGGTATCATGTAGAGAATGCACACTATGAGTTTCGTCGTGATGTGTTTGTGTGTATGGCGTATACGCTGTACGCCGTACGCCGTACGCCGTACGCCGTAGCATTTATCTTTTTTGTGTCCTCTCTACAGCCCAAACTATAAGTCTGATCGACTTCATATTAACATCATATGTGTAAAGTGCAAAGACCTAGAGCTGATTAGTTTTCCATAGACAACTTTTGATTTCTTCTCTATGAATTCATCATTTACGTTGTTTTTTTTTTGTGTCCTCTCTGCAGCCCAAACTATAAGTCCGATTGACTTCATATTGATATCACATGTGTTAAGTCCATAAACTTAGAGCTGATTAGTTTTCCATAGACAACGGTTCATTTTTTCCCAATGTTTCTTTATGATTTCATCTATTAAAACTGAAAAAATGCTCTCACGACCTGGAAATTAGAGATATTTTAATTTGGTTTCAACTATTTATACAACACCAAGAATCTTCATAAAATTGTATTCAAAGTTGGTCAATGTTAAAAGAAAAATATTCAACGGTTTCAAAAATTATATTTTATTTAATGGATATTTGTATGAAACTTATATGTAACAAGAGAATTTTTTTATATTTGGCAATGTTCAGTTCATTGATTTCATATTGATATAAGAATATTAATAGCTTGAACTTAGAACTGATTAGCTTTTCATAGATATCATAAAATTTCTTCATATGATATCACGTGTCAACATTGTCAAAATGCTCTAACGCTCTTTGAAACAAAATTTATCTGCTTTTTTTAAAATATTTCATACAACATAAGCAGTCTTCACTATACTGCATTAATAGTTTGTCTATCTTAACATAAAAATATACTATCGGAAGAAAATTTATATTCCTGTTAGTAACATTTAGTATGAATAAAAATGTAATTAGATAAATTTCTATTTATGGAAACGTTCAGTAATTTGATTTCATGTTATAATGTAAAGAGCTTGAACATAGAACTGATTAGCTTTCCATAAATAACAAAAAAAATCTTCATATGATATCACCTGTCAAAATTTGGAAAATGCTCTCGCGTTCTTTAGAACAAAATTTATCTGCTTTTTTTAAAATATTTCATACAACATAAGCATTCTTCACTATACTGCATTAATAGTTTGTTTATCTTAACATAAAAATATACTATCGGAAGAAAATTTATATTCCTGATAGTAACATTTAGTATGAATAAAAATGTAATTAGATAAATTTCTATGTATGGAAACGTTCAGTAATTTGATTTCATGTTATAATGTAAAGAACTTGAACATAGAACTGATTAGCTTTCCATAAATCAAAAAAAAATCTTCATATAATATCACGTGTCAAAATTTTGAAAATGCCTTCGCGTTCTTTAAAACAAAATTTATCTGCTTTTTTTAAAATATTTCATACAACATAAGCATTCTTCACTATACTGCATTAATAGTTTGTTTATCTTAACATAAAAATATACTATCGGAAGAAAATTTATATTCCTGATAGTAACATTTAGTATGAATAAAAATGTAATTAGATAAATTTCTATGTATGGAAACGTTCAGTAATTTGATTTCATGTTATAATGTAAAGAACTTGAACATAGAACTGATTAGCTTTCCATAAATCAAAAAAAAATCTTCATATAATATCACGTGTCAAAATTTTGAAAATGCTCTCGCGTTCTTTAGAACAAAATTTATCTGCTTTTTTTAAAATATTTCATACAACATAAGCATTCTTCCCTATACTGCATTAATAGTTTGTCTATCTTAACATAAAAATATACTAACGGAAGAAAATTTATATTCCTGATAGTAACATTTAGTATGAATAAAAATGTAATTAGATAAATTTCTATGTATGGAAACGTTCAGTTATTTGATTTCATGTTATAATGTAAAGAGCTTGAACATAGAACTGATTAGCTTTCCATAAATAACAAAAAAAATCTTCATATGATATCACCTGTCAAAATTTGGAAAATGCTCTCGCGTTCTTTAGAAAAAAATTTATCTGCTTTTTTAAAATATTTCATACAACATAAGCATTCTTCCCTATACTGCATTAATAGTTTGTCTATCTTAACATAAAAATATACTATCGGAAGAAAATTTATATTCCTGATAGTAACATTTAGTATGAATAAAAATGTAATTAGATAAATTTCTATGTATGGAAACGTTCAGTAATTTGATTTCATGTTATAATGTAAAGAGCTTGAACATCGAACTGATTAGCTTTCCATAAATAACAAAAAAATCTTCATATGATATCACCTGTCAAAATTTGGAAAATGCTCTCGCGTTCTTTAGAACAAAATTTATCTGCTTTTTTTTAAATATTTCATACAACATAAGCATTCTTCCCTATACTGCATTAATAGTTTGTCTATCTTAACATAAAAATATACTATCGGAAGAAAATTTATATTCCTGATAGTAACATTTAGTATGAATAAAAATGTAATTAGATAAATTTCTATGTATGGAAAAGTTCAGTAATTTGATTTCATGTTATTATGTAAAGAGCTTGAACATAGAACTGATTAGCTTTCCATAAATAACAAAAAAAATCTTCATATGATATCACCTGTCAAAATTTGGAAAATGCTCTCGCGTTCTTTAGAACCAAATTTATCTGCTTTTTTTAAAATATTTCATACAACATAAGCATTCTTCCCTATACTGCATTAATAGTTTGTCTATCTTAACATAAAAATATACTAACGGAAGAAAATTTATATTCCTGATAGTAACATTTAGTATGAATAAAAATGTAATTAGATAAATTTCTATGTATGGAAACGTTCAGTTATTTGATTTCATGTTATAATGTAAAGAGCTTGAACATAGAACTGATTAGCTTTCCATAAATAACAAAAAAAATCTTCATATGATATCACCTGTCAAAATTTGGAAAATGCTCTCGCGTTCTTTAGAACAAAATTTATCTGCTTTTTTTAAAATATTTCATACAACATAAGCATTCTTCCCTATACTGCATTAATAGTTTGTCTATCTTAACATAAAAATATACTATCGGAAGAAAATTTATATTCCTGGTAGTAACATTTAAAAAGTTCAGTAATTTGATTTCATGTTATAATGTAAAGAGCTTGAACATAGAACTGATTAGCTTTCCATAAATAACAAAAAAATTCTTCATATGATATCACCTGTCAAAATTTGGAAAATACTCTTGCGTTCTTTAAAACAAAATTTATGTGCTTTTTTAAAAATATTTCATACAACATAAGCATTCTTCACTATACTGCATTAATAGTTTGTCTATCTTAACATAAAAATATACTATCGGAAGAAAATTTATATTCCTGATAGTAACATTTAGTATGAATAAAAATGAAATTAGATAAATTTCTATGTATGGAAACGTTCAGTAATTTGATTTCATGTTATAATGTAAAGAGCTTGAACATAGAACTGATTAGCTTTCCATAAATAACAAAAAAATCTTCATATGATATCACGTGTCAAAATTTTGAAAATGCTCTCGCGTTCTTTAAATCAATATTTATCTGCTTTTTTTAAAATATTTCATACAACATAAGCATTCTTCACTATACGGCATTAATAGTTTGTCTATCTTAACATGAAAATATACTATCGTTAGAAAATTTATATTCCTGGTAGTAAAATTTAGAATGAATAAAATATTTCATTGTCAATATTTGTGGTGTGGAGAGTTTAGTGTTGGCCACAACCCACTCGTTTTGTCTATATTTGGTAATATATGTAGTAAGTAATTAGATGGGTCGATGGCAGAGCGGTTAGCGCGCTGGGCTAGTAATCCAGTGATCACGAGTTCTAATCCTGCCTCGACCGACTTCGTTCACCTATAGCACAAGCATTTATTTGCTTATTTTAGGGAACGTAGGAAGATGTATATGTACTTGTTTAACAAGGACACATTATTTTTTTTTTTAAATAATGAAAAACATAATATGAAGATTCATATTCTGATCGCATGTAAGTTTTTGCATTTCTATCAAAGTGAATCTACGTGTCCCAAAAATACGGTAGATAATGGAGAAAACATAAAAAACAATGATTATTGTTTAAAAAAAAAATAGAATAATACATTCGTGCATTTATTTGTATAACTACGATCCTCAGTGAATAATTCGACGTTATTAGTATTGAAAAAGGATTGGCAACCAGAAACATCGATCTATAGTGTAATACGTTAATTTAATTAGGTATAGGTATATAAAAACTTCTTCAGTTTATCGCAAACTTTCCAGAGAAGAAAAAAGAAAGGTAATGTAGTCGCAAATAATTTATTCAAATATACTCAGTATTCTCAACAAAAAGACTTACTCCTTTAGAAAACAGAAAACTTGTCAATTACAAGTACGTGAAACATTTTTGTAACGTAGGTAGGTACAATAATAATAATTAATCAAAACTTTTGTCACGTAGTCAACGAAAGAAAATCTTTGAGATTTATTTGAAAGCTTTCAGAGATCGGGTTATTATTTTTTTATCAACTGAAATTTTACCAAATTGTTTAAAGGTTGTCTTAAAATGACGAACCTAATTACGATTTTTATATCTATATTTGGTTCTGGTTTTGTACATATATATATATATATATATATATATATATATATATATATATATATATATATATATATATATATATATATATATATATATATATATATATATATATATATATATATATATATATATATATATATATATATATATATATATATATATATATATATATATATATATATATATATATATATATATATATATATATATATATATATATATATATATATATATATATATATATATATATATACACTTGACGGTGAGCTTTCAGTGTGAGTAGACGTGTGTCGCGCGCGTGCTTTTCGTTAAGTCCTTGAAAATGCCTGGTGATATTCAGGCGAAACGTCGGAAGACAAATGGTCTTAGTCAAGACCTACTGACACGGGAAAACCGAGATAAAAATATTATAACATATATATATATATATATATATATATATATATATATATATATATATATATATATATATATATATATATATATATATATATATATATATATATATATATATATATATATATATATATATATATATATATATATATATATATATATATATATATATATATATATATATATATATATATATATATATATATATATATATATATATATATATATATATATATATATATATATATATATATATATATATATATATATATATATATATATATATATATATATATATATATATATATATATATATATATATATATATATATATATATATATATATATATATATATATATTGTTTTTTGTTTTCCCACAAGCTGTATATAAATGTCTGTTCCCAGAATTAAATAAAATAAATATAATTTAAATAACTATATATGTAATCTATGTGATAGGTGATTATGATGCATAGTAACAAACTTTCGCTTTTTTCGTGTGCGTCTTAATAAGATCCTATGTATATTAGGCTTTTACGTGAAAACAATATGTACTTTATTCGTCTATCAGTGGTAAAAACAGAGGAATTTTTAAGAGGTTTATGATATATCTACCCTTAATATCAATTATTGTTACTAGATATCTAAATATTAATTAAAAATATCTATAAAATAATTAAAAAAATAGTTTATTTGGTACCAAATTTTCATATTTTTTGTTTGTCTTAACTATTTTTTTTTATATTGACAAACTTTAAACATCTCAATAGAGACGAAGTTGGGATATTATAGAAGAACCAGGAACTCAAGGCACCTACAGGGCTAACGACCTGTCATCGGGTGGTTTGCGTGAATACTTTATGCGCTTGCGTAACGTTCACCAATTATGCCTTCTTATTGAGTTCCCTTATCAATGTTATTTTACAAAGAAATATATATTTTAATAATGTGTAACAATTCACCTGACAATAAGACATTATTAGCTACTATTGCCATCTATGAAGTAACGATGAAACCTTATTGTAACGCGTTCTATTGAGAAATTGGTTTATTTGTAAACAATGAAAGCAACCGTCCTTATAAATGAGGTGATGGTGTCTAGCACAGATGTCACCTCTGAACTGCGGCAGAAATATAATTTCATTTTTGGCTTGTTTACCTACTTGTACCAATTTGTATATATTTTTTAATTGCATATAGGTACGGAAACTTTGGATTTTTTTCCCTGTCGGGAGTCAAATAATATTTTTATTTACAAAGTTTTTTACATCTCAATAGTGACGAATCTTTTTTTTATTTAATTACTGAAAAAATAACAAATTGAATAAAAAAGAAGAGATACATTTGGATGACTCCTAAATGCATATTTATCAAGTAACTTCTAACCGTTTTTTTTTAGTTAATTTAACAAAACATTTAATAAAAATGACATATCTGAACATTAATATAATGAAACTACCTACTTTTATCTCCAAATGATAATGTAACGACTGAACCGTAATAAGAAGCATAAAATTTGGTTGTCTTTCTCATAAATGATATAACCAAATATCACGAATGTATTCTATGAGATAATTCTTTGCTGACTTTTGCTTAGCCAAAAGCTAGCTTTTTTGTATGCATAGGTACGTATGGGATAGCAAAGTGACATTATTATGTTTGCTTTTATACAGCATTGCCCTAAAGAGTGATCCGATGGTTTGGTTAAACTGTTGCCTCAGAATATTTTCAGTCGCGATATCCTCCGTCCATATATTATGTCGTAAAAGTAATAGAGCTTGCTGGAATAGGTCAGCAGCGAGCCGTGAAAAACAATAGTAGGTAGGCAACATACACATCTTTGTATTACCAACGAATTCTATTTTGGCAAAAAATGAATAAATATTTAATATAAAAATTTCAGTTTTCTTACAAATTGACAATGAAACAAATGTTTGTCCAAATCAGGGAGGCAAGTCTGGACCAACCGGTGAAATCAAAACCCTCACGATCACCTATATCATGGATATAATTATTATATGGAATTCTATAATATGTTTAGATGTCATAGAACTCTATATGATAATTATATCCATGATATGGGTAATCACGAGGGTTTTGATTTCGCCGGTTGGACCAGACTTTCCCCCCAGATAAAAAAGTATGTTCTCTTTCACAAATTCGAATATGTCAATGATGTAGGTATATTCTATACCTATAGGTACATATTTTTGATTATCCTTTTTGGAATACTTTCAAAGCTACATATTTTTATATACC
Source organism: Molanna angustata (assembly GCA_963576475.1). Taxonomy (NCBI): domain Eukaryota; kingdom Metazoa; phylum Arthropoda; class Insecta; order Trichoptera; family Molannidae; genus Molanna; species Molanna angustata. Next base: position 20,816,106 of record OY754971.1, on the reverse strand, counting down.
TAGATACAAATATTTGTGCGGCATTTATACGGTAAAAAAGTTAAAGGATTCATAAGCGACTAGGTAATTACAATTTTTGGAAAGTATTTAGTAGGTAAGAATAATACCAGACATGGATATATCCTTTATTTAAAAAAATGAGAACGTAAACTTATTAGTAATTGTTACACAACAAAGTGTTCGGAAGAAAAAGGTAACCTACGCATATACGCTTACACTTCATATTCGCCGCTGGTGTAGGTGTTATAATAGGCAGCTGAACACAACATTATTTCGATAGCCAGTGTGAAAAAATGTTTACTTGTGTGAACCCGCATAATGTAACCTGCAAAGTAGATAACCAGGGAATGTACCTAGGTAGGTAGAGAGTGCACACTTTCCTCGTGCCAATTGTTTACTTAAGCAGGATGCCGTACTGTGAGGGTAAATTGAATTTTTAATCAAGTGTCACAGCCCTCATGTGAAACACGAACCGCTTATATTGTTGTTTTTACATCTTCTATTTTTTGTCACGGCAAAATGCATCCGCAGTGTAAAGACGGCTTTTTTCGTAATTATATATAGCATGAAATATTTGATAGCAATTATAAATAATATCGTAAAACAACAAAAAAATATTCAAATGACTTATTTTAATGGATGTCTTCACGAAAATAATATTATATGCCGAAATATTAAAAAATTAATTAATCAATATGTTTTAATTAATGTTCATACAAAAAAGACTTCTTAAAATAAACAATCCTACCAATATATTTTTCTCAGTTTTTTGGTATTGAATGAACATGAAATTTTATAAACAAAATATAATTATAACGAATTAATTTATATTTTTAATAAATAAAAATAAAAACACTTGTTAAAAATTAATTCCACTATTTATTTAAGGACTACAACCTACGACCGGTTTCGTGCTAAGCACATTTTCAAGTAGTAAATATACATAAGTTTAACTGAGTATTTATACAAAGACAAGTAAGATTTTTTCATGGATAGCAAACAAGTGAATCTGGAGCTAGGTAATAATTAAAAACAATAAGTTAAATACCAAGTGAACTAAAAACAATTATATAAAACAAATACACGTCTAAAAAGTGAAAAAGTTATATACTTAAAAACTATTTTTTTTTTCGAAAATAAGTATAAATGTGAATAAATATGAAATAGAAATTATATAAAAAACAAGTAAATTAGTGGAAACTATATAAAACAAGAAACTAAAACAAGTAAATTATATTAAATAAGAAATTATATAAAACAAGTGAAAAAGTTTAAATATGAAATGAAAATTATATAAAACAAATAAATAAGTAGAAACTATATAAAACAAGTAAACTAAAACAAGTTTATTATATAAAACAAGAAAATATATAAAACTAGTAAAAAAGTTTAAATATGAATAAATATGAAATAGAAATTATATAAAAAAGTAAATTAGTAGAAACAATATAAAAACATGTTAACTAAAACAAGTAAATTATATAAAACTTAAAATAAATTATATAAAACAAATATATAGAAATTTTATAATACAAATAAATATGTAAGTTTAAATATGAATAAATATGAACTAGAAATTATATAAAGCAAGTATATTAACTCTGAAAAATGAAAAAGTTATATAAACCAATTTATTTATTTATTTATTACTAGCTTTTATGTCCCGCCGTTGGCCAAGAATGTAAAATTGTGATAGAAAAAGGAATCGTTTTTATAATATTGTCACCCAATTATTTTGCAATATCAGACTATGAAAAGTGGTTTGAAATTTGATTGAGTTTAAGTACCTATTGTAAAATGTTCAAGTGATGGCCACAACCCATTATTTTTTATATATTGCTATAAAGTGTGAATGAAGTATAATATACAATTTCTACTCGCATTGACTATGCGTAATGGTTTTAAATATGACTGTTTATCAACGTTGTAAAGAGATTGGTTTGGCCACAACCCCCATTTTTAAATATTATCATCGAAAACAAATTGTAATGTGTACATATTGAAAATTTAGTAATTTTGGATGTTGGGATGTGGTTAAAATTTGATTAAACAAACGTAGGTACTGAAAAGATCTAGTATTGGTCACATCCCATTCGTTTTTATATTTTTTCATCAAGTGTGCATTATATTTTTGCACAATTAGACTGAAAGTCTACATTAACGAAGAAGAAGAAGACTTAAACTATAGTAAATAATTTTTAATTTGAATATAAACGTTGTAAAGAGTTCAGTAATGGCCACAACTCCCATTCTTTAAATATTAGGTGTTGAAAATTATTCAAAATAGGATGATATACCTAAATGGTTTAAATTTGATTAAACAAAAGTATTTAAAAGATTCTAGTGCAGGTTACATCGTCACATCCCACATCCCATTCATTTTTACATATGTATTTTCATCAAGTGTGCATATCGTTAATAATATTTCTGCACAATAGACTTTTAGACTTAAAACTAACCCAAAAGACTAAATAAAAAAGAGAAAAATAAGTATAAGACTATAAGAAATAGTTTGTATAAAAAACTATTCCAATGGTCTACATAATAGAAGAATTAGACTATTGGAAATAGATTGTATAAAAGCTCACCCAAAGGTCTACAAAAAAGAAGAAGAAGAATAATTAGACTATTGGAAATAGTTTGTATAAATACTGACCAAAAGGTCTACATAAAAGAAAATGAATAAGACTATTGGAAATAGTTTGTATTAAAACTCTCCCAAAAGTCTACGTACTTAAATGAAGAAGAATAATAATTAGACTAAAGGAAATAATTTTAATAAAAAAATGACCCAAATGTATACATTAAAGAAGAAGAAGATGATTTAGACAATAGGAAATAGTTTGTATAAAAACTGCCCTAAAGGTCTATATAAAATTAAGAAGAAAAAGAATTAGACTCCAGGACCCGCCGCTTCAGACCCTTCAGTACCTCCCGTCCCTTCAGGCCCTTCACTACCTCCCGTCCCTTTAATCCCTCATTACGTCCCTTCCCATCAGGCCCTTCAGTACCTTCCGTCCCTTCAGGCAGTTTTATACCTCCCGTCCCTTCAGGCCCTTTAGTGCCTCCCTTCCCTTCATTACATCCCGTCCCATCAGTCGGTTAAGAAAAGTTTAAATCCAGAAACCATCCTGGAAGAACCGCGAAGAGATGAAAGAACCTTCTTTTCCCAGGATGCTCTACCTTAATAGGTAAAATGACTAAATACACGAAGAAGAAGAAAAAAGTTTAAACCCAGATACCTGCGAAGATATGGAAGGAAAATTGGACCTTCTTCTCCCAGGATATTCCACCTTCATAGGTTAAATGACCAAATGCACAATGAAGAAAAAAGTTTATATCCAGAAACCGTCTTGGAAGACCTGCGAAGAGATGGAAGGACAGTTGGACCTTCTTCTCCCACGATTCTCCAACTTCATAGGTAAAATGACCAAAAATACACGATGAAGAAGAAGAAGAAGAAATAAGTTTAAATCCAGATACCTGCGAAGAGATGGAAGGAAAATTGGACATTCTTCTCCCAGGTTAGTCCACCTTCATAGGTAAAATGACCAAATAGACGATGAAGAAGAAGAAGAAAAAAGTTTAAATCCTGAAACCTGCGAAGAGATGGAAGGAAAATTGGACCTTCATCTCCCAGGATAGTTCATCTTCATAGGTAAGATGACCAAGTACACGTTGAAGAAAAAGAAGAAAAAAGTTTATATGCAGAACCCGTCCTGGAAGACCTGTGAAGAGATGGAGGTACAGTCGGACCTTCTTTTCCCAGGATACTCCCCCTTCATAGGTAAAACGACCAAATACACGAAGAAGAAGAAGAATAAGAAAAAAGTTTAAATCCAAAAACCATCCTGGGCATACGCTCGACAATTCACCAAAGTTTCATTATAATCGGGCAAACGGTTGATAAATAAATAAATAAAATAATTTTCCTATAGGAAATCAGTATAGGTATATTATTGTTGATTTGTAAGTAAATAGTATTAGGTAGGTACCTACCTACAACAACCTTCTAAATAAATTCGATTCCTAACAAATTTTATTTGAATATCACATTCTTTCTGTAGCCATGGAAACGATTCGAACACGTAAGTAATATCGAATGGTTCGGATACATTTTTTGAATATGTAGGTACCTACATTGATTTGTTCGATGCCATAAAAATGAAAATTATCAGAAAAATCAAATATGATTTACAAATTATGCAATTTTATTATGCCTATATCTTTACTAATAAAAAACACATTTTTACAATATATGTCTTAAAACTTGCCGTAATGTCTTGTGTTTCATTTTATTATTTCATAATTACATTTATTTCAAAGGTTTATTATTTTCAAGAACATATTCATTCGGTGGGAAAATGAAATATTGTATGAAAAGATATTAAAATGACGGCGTTTATGTACAAAAGGCTTACTTTAAAAATAAGTTAAACATTATAATTATACCAAATATTCACCATGTTTTTCAGTTAAACGCTAAGTTATACTTCAAAATACTGGTACATGTTCGCACTTAAATTAGATTTTTAGATGCTCTTGGTTTTTCAGAAGGCGTGAGACAAACACACACACACACACACACACAGACACTAACATTTTGATTGCTTTATTACTTTAGATTTTTAATTTTAGAAAGGACCGCTGGTTGCTTAATTCTGGTATACCGTGTTGTTAAACAAGATAGGGGTCTGGAACAAAAGAAATTTAAAGGCAGTTTATTGTTCATTAATAGTTATTTTAATAGTTCCTATTAATCATTGGAAAAACCAGAAATATTGGATTTTAGTAAATTATTTATTTAATTCACAGGATATAGTAATGTTTTTTATATAATTTCTATTTCATATTTATTCACATTTAAACTTATTTTGGAAAAAAAATTGTTTTTAAGTATATAACTTTTTCACTTTTTAGACGTGTATTTGTTTTATATAATTGTTTTTAGTTCACTTGGTATTTAACTTATTGTTTTTAATTATTACCTAGCTCCAGATTCACTTGTTTGCTATCCATGAAAAAATCTTACTTGTCTTTGTATAAATACTCAGTTAAACTTATGTATATTTACTACTTGAAAATGTGCTTAGCACGAAACCGGTCGTAGGTTGTAGTCCTTAAATAAATAGTGGAATTAATTTTAAACAAGTGTTTTTATTTTTATTTATTAAAAATATAAATTAATTTAAATGGAATTACATCAAGAACTGACGATCAAAAAATTAAATCTAATAATTATAACGGATTATTAAGGCCAATTTCACAATAATTTTTGCAAGGGTTTAAAAAATACGGTTTCAGTATATTGGTTGCCAGAGTTTTCTTTGTGACTGTGACCTGCATACCATATAATATAATGATCACTTGTTGTTTGTAAATAAAACAAAAAATACCTATATCTAATATATTATATTACATAGAAAAATTGAGATCAAATTTAAAATTAGGTAGGTACTGTAAGAATGAAGACATTCGTATTAAACTCTTCTTTTTACCTTCTGAAAGGAGCAGCAGCGGAATAGCTTATAGAAGCCGAAAATCTCGGCTTGCCTATGAATATTATGTTAAGAAATTCAAGACCTAATATTTTTTTACTGTTTTATAGAAACCATAGGTACTACAAGATTAAAAATTGAACCGTATATAGATACGATGCTTGACAGGGCCACAAATGTAAATATTATTTTGTTATGTGATTTTATAATATTTTCATGGCCACTCAAATGAACAACGATGCTAAAAAAACATTAAATTTTCGACATTTCCCAATTTTCGTTCAGGGTTTGCCTAGTCCGAAGGTTCTAGGTACGCCCCTGGAAAGGAGCTAATTGATGTTCAGTTAGAAAGTCGATGAAAATTATTTAAACTTACAGTGCTACTAACATAAAAATCAAATGATTTCTTGAATATTTTTTAAATAAAGTTCTCTCTAACTGCAAATCAAACAGGACGCTTGCACAGAATTTTTTTAACGTTCCACTATACAATAATTGTCGATAAGTTATGAATGAAATGATATAACCATAGACCAAGATTCTCAACAACAGTCAAATACGTAGTTTAATAGTTGTTAAACAATAAAAGAACAATTACAAATTACTGTCACAAAAATCCTTCAACTGTGTTTATAGACATAATCTTTTACAAAATTTGCAAACAGTCCAAAAATACAAAACTGAAAATTAGGTTAACAAGTTTTAGCATAAATAACATTAAATTCGCGAGGCCCTTAACAATAAACCTATCAAAACAATTAATCCAATAAAATTAATATCAATATGATTTCATTACTAAATAAAGTTTTTAATTAGTCCTATTAATAATAAGCAACCAACACTTTTTGATGGAAATGAAACTTGTGAAATCGTGTTGGTAGTTGTTAAAATATAATCTAAAAATATAATCAAATATAATCTAAAATCGACGAAATAGTATATAAAATTGTGATAATTTGAAAATATTTAATAACTTTATAAATGCAAAACTTTTAGTCTGTGGTAGGTATATAATACAGTACTAAAATTAAATTTTATTAATAGGTAGGTACATAAATTAAAGATATTCGACTATAATGCAAGATTGATAGAAAAATTCTGAGTACAAGCATTAAGTAAACAAAATTATCTTATTTAGAATTATTTCAATCAAAATTATCATATATTATGACTTTCGGTTCTCTCTGCCTACCCTCAAGCGGCCTTGAGTTGAATATGTTTGTATTCGTATATTCTTATTATTATAAGGAATAAAGAAACAGCGTGATGATACCTATGCGCATTGCACATTTCATGAAGAAAATTGATGGAATCAATTTAGCAATTACACATATGATTCGCGTCTTGAGAGAAGGTTACTTCAACAACCCAATATACCTAGTATAACAGGTATACCTAGTTGGGCAGCAGTTATATATTTTTAATGAAGATTATTTAAATGATGTGATAAATAAATAAAATATTGTTAATGTTCAAGTTTACATATTCTATAGGTACTGAAGAACTTACTTCAGAGAAAATCAGTACCACTTACATCAATGATTTACGATGTATAAATAGGACAGAAATATTTGCTATCCTTAAGGACATGAATACTTGCTATGCATAAGGACATTTTATAGGTCAATATTCAATGAATTTCTTTTGCAAAATATTGAATATTTAGGACATGATCAATCTTTCTGCTGTTGTACATAAATAAAGTTGTTATACTTTGTAACCTGGTTGTTAGGAAGAAATTGCCTAGTGACAATAAGTCCGCCAGTGAGCACAACTTTTGTTTATATTATGTACAAAAATATAAATATTCAGAAGTTCAAAAGTGTCGCTTCGCATTTTTGCGTTATATATTCGCATTTGTCATTTTTAATTCCCTCATCGTTAAATATGCCCTAATGATTTCAATTTTTTATATATTTTTATTTATATATTTATTCGTTTCTAATTTGTACACTGGCGGGTTTATTGCCAAACGGCAATTTCTTCCAACCAACCAGAGTTTATATTAATGTATTATACAATGTGTACCGTGGCAATAAGGTTATGATATGACAAAATAAAAATAAAATTAATAAAGATAACAAAAGAAAAACAAAAACAGATAAAAACAAAAAATAAATTAATATAATAACAGTCCATAGCAAATGACAGGAAAACTTCAAGATAAGGAGAGAAGAAAAAAATCAGGTAATATTAGATACCTAGGTATATTTTTTAGCCTTTTAATGAATATGTTTAATAAGATACCCGAAGTAATATCAGGACTTAGAATATTACAATTAAAAAATTTAATAAACCTTTTTAAAATTTTTAACAAAAAAATTTTGATTAAATATTTGATTTATTTATAATAATTATTAGAAAAGATACCTTCATAGCCTTACTGGTCGTATTTCAAATGAAGAGCTTAAAATCAGTGCTATGAATTAGAACATATATATTGGTGTTAAACTTCTTGGAGTCAAAATACATTCAAATCTAAGCTTTTCAAACCAAATTAACACAGTTACTTCTTCTGCTTTCTTTTAACTAAGACGTTTAAAGTCAATCCGAAGGAGTATCCCAATTGAAGCCATGAAATCTTTGGTAAGCGCCTTTTTGTCTCCCGTTTGGATTATTGTAACGGTACATATGCGAATTTACCAAAGAAAGAAATTAATAAAATTCAGTCATTTTTCAATGATGCAGCCAGACTCATCACTGGAGCATCCAAATTTTCTCACATCTCTCACCATCTTCGCAATCTACATTGGCTTAAAGTCCCCGAAAGAATTGAATATAAGCTTTGTCTCATAATCTTTAAAGCACTTCGTGGTATGGCTCCTACTTACCTCTCCGAATGCATTCCGCTTTCAATAAATGACAGACAATCATCACTTCGTTCAGCTTCTTCATCCATGGTTGGGAAATTAGTTGAAATAAACAGGGTGCACACAACTAATTACAGTGATCGTGCATTTGCTGTGGCAGGACCAAATGCATGGAATAAGCTCCCACATACCCTCAGACAAACCGAAAATATATCTTCTTTCAGAAAAAAACTCAAAACGCACCTTTTTCGCAAATCTTACCAGAGCCAAAATGATACAACGTAATCAATTTTTCAGCGCCCTTGAGGTGAGATATTCACAAAAACGGCGCTATATAAATTATCCAAATTTATTATTATTATTATATAGAAAAGTACGTTCTGTAAGATACTGAGGTAAGTTTGGATTAGAAAAGACATTGTATAACTATTACAGTATTTTATGTATATTACGTCGTTGTCGTATTTTGGGTCAATGAAGAAGATTGCCGTAATGAGAAATGTTGATAAAAAAATTTAAGTCAAAAGATAAAATGGATTCAAGCATTTATTGGGGAAACTATTGCATTGCATTGTCCTTCCCGAAGAAAACAAAACAAAGCTTTTGCTGCGGCCGTGATGTATCGTTATAGGCGACCTACATACATACATACAGTTGATCCCTAAACTGATCTCCAGTACTGCACTCTGATGTCCATAGTCCATACACAGTCAGTTGAGTTGGTAGCCAAGTCCGGCTATTAAGTGGATAATTGATCTACAAAGTTTTTCCATTCCGGGAAGGTTGAATGGTCGAATGCCACATCCAGGATTATAAATGAAAAACCAACGGGATATAAAATCCGAGCAGACGAAAATATTATGAGGAGCCAGATACTTGCCGGAAATTTATAACGATCTTTATACGTAAAAATTTGGTAGGGACTTTGTTAACTTTTTTGATTGCCCATATTGAAAACTGCTGCTGCTTAACCAGTGAATTTTAATGAACCGAGAGGGTCATATTTTATTCAAACTATAACCTACTTCCATCTTTGGAGTATTTTTTTTTTAGATTTTGGTCCAGTTTTGATCAAATACATTAGATACATAGGTCGAATCAGTTTTCATGTCAATAGATGTGTCCTTGAAACAAGAACATATACGTTCTTAAACATTCCTTTAGTTATTTATTTATGTATTTATTTATTTACATAATTAATTTTGCTTCTCGGGCAACTAACATGTATTATGTCAAATATTAATTTATCACGCACCCAATAACAAGTTGCCACATTCTGGAGACTTACGACATTAATCGACTCACAGATCCAGACTGATAACACAATTTAAAACTGTGTTTCTACCGGGAATCGAACCCGGGACCTTTGGATCAGCAGTCAGATACACAACCAACTGAGCTACGAAGGCCGACAAATTATGCAAATTATTTTGCTATAGGTTAACAAAATCGGTAGAGACAGAATCTGAAACTGCTTTCATTGAATTTAGTAGAAATCCAGCAAGCTAACCTGCATCCTACCCATCTTAGTTGAAAATTTAAAACATGATAAAACACAAAGAATGCACTATTACATCAATCTTCTTCTTCCTGCTATATCAGGTCCCCCGACATTGGTGATCACTGCTGAGAAGGCATTTCTATCCGCCGACGTCTCTGATGTCAGTCAACTCACGAATGTTGACATCTGACGTCTTCCTATTCCTCGGCGTCTCTCTATTTTGCCCTTCATAATCAGTTGGAGAAGTCCATACGTTTTTCCTCGTAGAAAGTGACCAAAATATGACACCCTTGTCGCTTAAATGTGTCAACTAGCTCGCGCTAGACATTTGTTCTCCTGAGTACCTCCAAATTTTATTTATTTATTTTATTTATTTATAGAATACAACAGCAATACTATAAAGATTTATACAAATACACAAAGATAATTTTTATCTTGCCAATTATAGTATTATAAAATATATTACATACACATTTTTTAACAATTATGAAACAGGATGGGAAAGGGGAAAGGTAGGGAGGAGAGTGGGGGAAGCATCGACCACAAAATACTCAAATTATGATTTATACCTCACGTGTCTCAATGTACGAATAATAATAAATTAATATTAAGTTAAAGGGGCACAATTAAAAGGTTAAAGATGTGCACAACAAAACAGAGCACAGATTAAACATCCGACAAATTCACATTTTTTTTCTTAAATATATAAAAACTCGAAGCAAACATATCCAATATTATGTCGACCCAAGAAATTTTCATTTTCAGCATGCGCCAATACATCAATACAATATGAACAATACGATAATCGATGCATCAATAAACAGTAAAAAAGGATGTAAGTATTAATTAGATTATTTATTTATTTATTTATTTATTTATTATTTTTTTTTATTTATTTATTTATTTATTTATTTATCAATTTATTTATTTATTTATTTATTTATTTATTTATTAATTTATTAATTTATTTATTTATTTATTTACTTATTTATTTATTTATTTATTTATTTATTTATATATTTATTTATTAATTAATTTATTTATTTATTTATTTATTTTTTATTTATTAATATTTATTTATTTATTTATTTATTTATTTATTTATTTATTTAATTTTTATTATTTTAAGCAAACAAACAGTAAAACAATGTATATTACAAAAAATAAATGTTCTTAAATTGTAAACCAAAACAGTTTGCAGTTATTTTACTCGTCTAATATAAGTACTCCATATAAGAAAATGTTATAATTTAAGTAATATTAAGTATCTACAGCTAAACAAAATAAATATAAAGAAAAAATAACAAAAAAATATGTAAATGTGTTCATGAGGAAGGAAAAGGAATGGATTGAAGTGCAACATTATCAACCCCTCTTCAATGACTCGAAAACTTGAGACGTATTTTGAATAAGCAAATAGGCCAAGGCCCATCCTGGGCTGTGGAGCCACTGATGATGATGATGATTATAACCCCAAAAAAACATTGAAATATTAGCATTTTTTAGGTGCTTATTTCATATGAATATCTTGGGTATCTCTTATTTGGTTTCTTAAACATTTTTTACCTTGTATTATTTCAATTGGTATAGTGAAAATTTATTAGTATTCGCGGAACCAATTTCGCTGGATATTAAATTGCTTTGTATTTCAAAATTAGCTTAACTTAATGCCAAAAGCAAATCTGGCGGATTCATACAAAATTGTATTTTGTAATTTTGTTATATACTTACATAGTTTAGTTCATAATTGGATTTCAATTTCGTAATCATTTCTTGTGATATGGTTAAACCTTAATTAGAAATACGAGCACGATATGTTCATATTATTAAACCATACATAGATACATGCATATATTATTTAAAATGTTTTAAACGAAGACCTATTATCTAATACTGGATCAGTATCGTTATTAAGTCATTTACACGTAGCATATTTATTTAACTTTTTGTACATAAAATAAACAAATATAACGCACACTGGTGGGCTTATTTCCATTAGGCAATTTCTTCCAACCAACCAGATTTCAGGGTGACAGAGAGATATTACCTATCATTCGCACCAAAATTTCGCTTTTTAAAGCTCGCCAACCGTCATTCAGGCCAGATTTATTTGCAGAAAACCCTACATCATCGTGTTCGCAATGAAATAACTTTTATTTTAATAATGATAATATTAATTAACACTTTCTTGCACCCTGCGCAAGTGGCGAGTTTATTGGCGCATGGCAATTTCTTCCAAATAACCAGAGTTTCCAGCCCAGAGAAGCAATATTTGCTAGAGAAATGAATTTAAATAAATTTCTCCTCTGCTGGGAATCGAACCCAAGACGCCCGCACAGAAACCGAACGGCTAACCAACTGTGTCACGGTTTTTTGATTTATTTATTAAACAGATGGGTCTAAATTACTACAGTATCGACCTACCTGTTTATACCTGTCAACTCAATAATTAGGCCAGGAAAAAAATAAGCAACGCAACCCAACGTTTATATTATATTCTATAGGTACCTACCTACCTATTAGATTACTTTCGATTGGTATAAGATTTCTTCGTTAAACAAATGAGTGCATATTAAAAAAAAAAAGATTAATTAATCATAGTCTGGACAGGAATTTTTAAGCCAACCCACATGGGATATATTTTTTAATATACTTAATTTGATATAAAATACTTTTCATCCATTAAACAGATGGGTGAAGATCGTTTCTTATTCGGATCTTGGTATAAATTTCGGAAGAAGACAGACCGAAATTTTGAAAAAAAACTACAAAAATATACATATTTATAAAATCTAGAGTGCGATGGTTAGTACCTTTTATTTACTTTCATATATAAAATGTACTGATTTAATTAGAGTATTGAATTACCTGTTTTGAAATTCAATACCTGGTAAACATTTAGGTAAGTACTAACATATTATGTAGGTAAGATTTTAGTGATAATACGAGACCTCCAAACATCGTTAATGTTAAATGTCGTAGCGATTAGATCTCCGATCACTTATTTAATAATTGCCCAATATTAGTTAATGTCTGGCAATACCACCACCGTACTCCATCTCATCCCATCCCTTCTCATACCAATCCTTCTCAGTCCCCCATTACCTTGTAAAGGGTTAGTTAATTGAAAATGGTCATTTTGTATTCACATAGCGTCGAAATCCTTTTACTGAACTCTCGTGTACAAAAATCTCGACTCGATGTTATTACTATTAAGACATTCGCTGAAATCAAAAATTATTAATCGCTCATGTATCTACTATCTTGAATTATGTAGGTAGGTAGGTACCTCTTTTTCATTCAGCAAAAATGTTGAAGTCGGCCAAAAAATAATTGATCCACATATTGGCCGATAACGAATACAAAATAATATATAAGGACCATAATAAATTAGTTGCTATTGATGATTTTTTAATTTGTCATAGCTAATATTTTTTTTTTCATTTATTTATTTTACTCAATAAAACACAAATATTATCGCAAGCAACTCAAAGGTCACCGACACTGCAGAAAGAGCGGGAAGGCTGAAGTGGCAATGGGCAGGTCATGTGGCAAGACAAAGAGATGATAGATGGACCCCCAAAATTCTGAATCGGAGACCCTACCATAATAGAAGAGGTGTAGGGAGACCACAGAGGAGATGGACTGACGATATTGTCGAACTGGTGGGACATGGGTGGAAGCAGAGCGCCCAGAATAGAGAGAAGTGGAAAACTCAGGAAGAGGCCTGTATCCAGCAGTGGAGTGAAAGGGACTGAAGAAGAAGAAGAACTCAAATGGCTACCAATCCGTCTGCGCTGGGATCAACAAATTCTTTGTTCTTTGTTTAATATTTTGAACAACCCTAATGCTCTTTCATATCTGACCGAAAGATTTCAACCTCTGGCCTCTCATGGACTCCCGCTTCGATCTAGAGAAGAGGGAACCCGCGCCATCCCATCACATGCTACGGCTTTCTATTTATCATCCTTTACTGTCCATGCTGCCCGGTTATGGAACAACTTGGCCCTTGACATTGGAACTGCACCAACATTAGCAACCTTCAAAATTAGATTAAAGTGCACGCTCTTACTATATATTTCCTAACCAACTCACTTCCCATTAGTTTCCCCATTCCTTTAGCTAGACAAATCTCCTCTCCTTTTCTTCCCTTCCCTTTAATTTGGTTTAATCAAAGATTTGTTTAATCGTAATTATTGTGCATACTAATATATTTTAAGTACCTACTTATATAAATGTAGTAATGTTATATGTTTTTAGTTTTAATATAGGTTTCTTTTTGTATATGTACTTTTTATTTATTTATTTATTAAATCACTTTCATCCATAAATGTAACAGATATGTAGTTGTCTACAATAAGTTGCCACTAGGCAATAAGTCCGCCATTTGTACTATCAAAAAAGTTATGTACAATGAACTGTTTTTTTTCTTCGCTCTCAAAAAGCATAAAATGCTTGTGCCGAGAAAGTGAGTACAAATAAAAACACAATTCAATTACATAAAAACACAAAATTATATAAAACACACGAAATATATAAAAATCAACAATATTATAACAACACAAAAAAACCATAAAAACAATAAATTAATTTATACCCCATAATTCTATTAACCTATTTTTCTATTGTGACGTTCGGTTCTCCCTGCCTACCCAAAATAGCGAAACGGGCGTTATAATACCGCCTGGTTTTATGTATTTATTTTTGTTTTGTTTTATTTTATTTAAATATTCTGGGTTATATTCTTATGTTATATTATGTCATGTTACGGTTTTTCTTTCTTTATGATTTAGATTATAATTCTTTTTTATTTTGTTACCTACATACCTAGCTGTTCATGATTGGACTCTCTTACATCCGTTGGAAGTATGTTGTTCTAGCTTTTATGGTTTCTGAGATATATGGAAAAATAAACCAAAATTTCAAAAGTTGATAACCCCTGACTGAAACAAAAATTCACAATTCTGAGTATAAAAGTTTTGTAGGCCTATAACTATTTATATATTTTTAAAAATTGGGCTCTGTAAATTGAGCGGATCAAAAGTTATAGAATTTTCATGAACGAATCGACAGTTGGATAAAAATATATTCATCAAAAATGCATTCAAGCATTGTTAACTTTTAAAGAAAATAAATAAATGTGAAATGTAGTATACCCTTGAAAATGTTATTAATTAAGGAACTCTTTTAAGAAAAGTTAACTTAAAAATAATATTAAGTTTTTTTAATAAGTCATTTATTTAGAACCTCGTGTATTCAATTACTAATGATTTATTCATTCATCATTCATTCATACCATCACGGCATATCCCACAATGTGGGGTAACCAGCGAAAGGTGTCCGGGTGTGCATTGCCTTATAAAAGGGAGAAAAACACATCTATGTATACCCACACACCAGTCTCGTTTCACCAAAAAAGGCACTACATTCAGAATGGGTGGTGAACCTCATTGCTGAACTATGTGAGATGTTATTGTTGCCTGTTGTATTTTCGATTACCCATGTTATGTGTAATGGTGTTGCGCAAATGTTTTTGGAATATAATGAAATGGGATGGAATGGAATGGAATTAAATGAAAATTCCATAGATAATTATCGATAAGATAGTATGAAGGTACTGTCATGTAAATAATGTACATACACTTTTAAAAATACTTGTGCAAGAGATTAATATGTTGCCGAAAAACAATTTATTTCATAAAAAACTTAAACATAGAAAATTACTAAAGTATGTAGTTATATATTTATCTTTTATTTATCATATTATTGCATGAAAATGTAATATCATTTGCACTTTATTAAATAAAGTATTTTTTTTAACCCAGTACTTAATACTTATTCAAAAACATACCTATGAACCGGTTTATTGTGATGCGTAACTAAAATCTTTTCATGATTTATACAAGCCGGTTTTGTCTAATCCTGAGTATGTAAATATATTGAACATATTATTATATTGAAAATAAACTTACATTAAATAATAATATCATGTTTAAAAAACATAAAAAGATTTATTACTAACAAAGACAATTTGAAATAAAAGTTAAATCTAAGATTATTCCCCCGTAATAGAAATCCGATACTAGTAAAGTATCTACGTTACATAATTTGATTCGGATTTAAAGTAGCTAAAGAAAAAAGGTCTTGATTATTACGTTTAAATTGATGGGAATCTACCTTCCCTTTTCCCTCGGAGCGGAGAACTCAAATGTTCAAACGCTAGGATTGGACTAATGAGGCTTCGGTAGTCCAATTTAAAATTAGCTATTTGTTAAGGTAAGTTATCTTTCCCATTCTTTGTTTGGATTTGAATGCAAATGGTGAGACAAAACGTGGCGAAATTAGCTATTCATACGATAAAAGTTTTGTCATCTGGAATGGACTTGGAAGGCCGAATTTTTGTTTTATATAAACGTTTCCATTAATCAAGTACCAAGATTGGGAAATATTGCTAAAGTTGGTATCATTATTTCAAGATTATATCAAAAGGCGTATTAAAACTAGGGTAATAAACTCGAATCAAGTACATTACAAAGTTTTCACTTTAAATACTTAAAGAGTGGTCGTAAAAAATGAGAAGTCCGACAAATTATGTATAATGCTTAATATTTATAAGATTTTGTATAATAATATAAAGAATAACACTAAAAATTGCAAAGAGATTTTTTGTGACATTTTTGTAAAATTTTATTGTATTATACAAGAAGGTACTTACATACTTACCTACTTACACAGCCAGTATTGAACAAAGGCCTCCCGCTTGGACTTCCACTGGTCTCTATCCTGTGCCACTTTTTTGATGTCATCGGACCATCTGGTCTGGGGCCTTCCCACGCTTCTGCTTCCTGTTCTTGGCCTCCATCACAACTTTTGTCCTGTTTTGTTTTGTTTTTTTATGATGAAGAAGATATTTAGGTATAATCAAATAAGATTCATTTTATTTTCAATTTTAAATAGGACATTTCGCCATACCAATTGACAAAATATGTATTAAAACCCCTTATATGTACAAATCCAATTGATTAAACAAATTAACTAATATTCAATCTAACAAAATATCATGAAAAATTTGTGTTTTTTTTTTCTAGTTATTTGTACCTACCTAGGTATATTTATCCATTTCTGACAGTTAACGTTGAGAAATGTCATTCAGTATTTTATATAGCCTGACATTATCGTGGTTCACCTTTATGACATCATGGCGGTTTGTTCAAATAGTGCATAAAAATTTAGTTTATTCCTCTCACAGCATCGCTTTAACTTTAGTGTTGAACAATATCAAGACCGGAACTACATACAAAGGATCAAGAACACTACGCCAGTATTATCACACAGCTCACAGTTAGCATAAATTTATTGAAATAAAGAGGAAGACAAACACATCATTGCTAGAGCTAAAAAGCTAGCAATGATGTGCTAGAGCTTTGTTGGCCTTCATGTATCTGACGTTACTTCGTTTGGTATCTGACTGCTGATCCATGATGGGTCCCGGGTTCGATTCCCGATGGGGACACAGTTTTTAATTATGTTTTCAGTCTGGATCTGTGAGATGATTCATATCGCAAGTCTCCAGAATTTGGCAACGTGGTGTTGGGTGCATGCTTATACAATTTGCTTGACTGACTTGAGTAGGTACATAAAATTAATTTACATCAATTTCAAATTATATTCAACGCAGTTCTGAGAATTATAAAAGTCAAAGAAAAAGCTCGCATTGAAATTCCTAAAACATGTTGACTGCGTTTATGTTCTTATAAAAAGTTTTCACAAATAGATTTTGTCTCGTAAGCAGGATTAGTCAAGATTTGATTAGATAAAGTTAATACTTGATGGGTTTATTCAATTTCATGACCGAGACTTTATGACCACATTTGGTGTATGACCATCACTAGTTCAAACACGACTCTGATCTCCCAACATTGGACAGTGGATATTCGGTTTTGGACAGTGTGATATTTTTCTGCAGAAAATTATCCCTCATTTGGGTGAATATAAAATATTACACGTCGACGCGAACTCGACTTGTTAAAATTTTACAGTCAGTTTTACGAGAAAATTTATACAGCGTTTAGGGGTAACCTTTGGGACGATGCAACTGAACGCAATAATTATTTTATGTTCTTTTACTTTTTCACTTAACTTAACAAAAATATAGTAGCAAACGAACGACTTTTTGTGATTGATTTAGGTATTCGCGATTCAAATATTTGCGAAATAATTTTTTTTTATTTAAAATTAATCAATTATTAATTTTGATTTGACCATACCTACGACCGGTTTCGAGGCTATCTCTATTTCGTCAGGACGTATGATTCTCGACTGATATACAAACTCCTTACAATCCACGTTCCTTATCTAAATGTTGATCTCGCTATTTTGAGCCGGGAGATTCTTCGCACCCCTTGCCCACCAAAGGGCAGCCCGGGACTAGGGGCCGTTGTTAAGTTTCGCCCTTTTATCCGTTTGAACCCAATCCGGCAGACAGAAGCAAACTGTTGCTAGACAGAAGGAAAAAAACTGAGAAATAAAACAACTAGGCTACCTACGATGGCGATTTTTTAATATTGTTTCTTATCAAAATTTAATGTAATAAATTGTTGTTTAACATACATTTCTTAAACTAAGAATAAATGCTTGTGCTATAGGTGAACGAAATCGGTCGAGGCAGGATTCGAACTCGCGACCACTGGATCACTAGCCCAGCGCGCTAACCGCTCTGCCATCGACTATTTACTTACTAGTTTATTACTACTCTATTTACTTTTACTACTTTATTTACTTACCGGCGCTGCTCGGGAAGGTAAATCAAAGCAATATATTCTCATCAAGAAAACATTATTATTGAATTGATTATTTGTTATGATAAATTCAGAATGAGTAAAAAATATCCAATACAATAAATAAAAAATAACATTCCTACATAAGTAAGTTTTCAAAATTCAGTCCCTCCCTCCATCCCTCCACTTGAGTCCTTCCTGTCTATTCAGTCTCAAATAGTGGACTTTGGGAAGTGGTTTGTTATTAGATTAAATATTATGATAGTAAAGAGTGTATAGTTGGCCACAACCCATTTGGTTTTTATATACTTTCATCGGTAGCAAGTGTATATAAAATATAAGGGAATTGGTTTAAAATGTATTCGAATATAAGCGTTGGCCACAACCTACACATTTTTATTAATCGTCATCGGCAGCAAGTGTGTATACATAATTGAGCATGATTGAACTGTTCTTCCCCCACCACCACCCGTTCTGCTTATGGGGACTAATAACGGCCCCTTGCAAAACTCTGAAAGAACACAAAGAACATATGAAGAGCCCGGAGAACTCTAAAACCTTGCAGACACTGCACTTAATGTGCCAAAGAGAGCTAATCATGTTGAAACAACTGGCTCACTGCTCAGTGATAGTGAAGATAATAGTGCACCGAATTTAAGACAGAAAGTCTTGAAAGCCCTAAAATTGCTCTTCGTGGCTACAAGGTCCGCATGTCCAATGGGTCCAAAGAAATTCCCTCGGACATCGTCGTAGAGTTCTCGTCGGAAAGTTGACACGGAGAAGTTAGTGCATTCCCATAGGATATGCTCAGAAGTCTGTTCAGGGTTATCACAAAGCTGACATGAGGACGAATCGGATAAGTGAAAACGAAAGAGATAGCTTTTGAAACTGCCGTGTCCAGTAAGGAATTGCGTGGTCCAATAATCGGGAACAATCCACGAGGATAAAATTCGAGTCCTCACATCGGGAAGAAATAAAAATGTCAGTCTGCCCACGGAAGAAGAGGACCAGCGACGTTGCCAAGCATCTAAAAGAGAACTCCGGGCCAAGTTCTCGATCTCTCCACGAACTGTGGGTAAATTAACAGGTGGGAGAGACGCACCACCCAAAATTGAGCTTCGGCCTCTATACAGGTTGTGAATAGAAGCTCGTCGCTGTGTTTCCAGATCAAGGGGAGCCATACCTGTGAGAATAGAAAGTGTGTCAGTAGCGCAGGTTCTGTAAGCCTTTGCTAAAGCTATTAGTGCGAAGCGCTGTCCAGAAAGCAGCAGACGTCTAATGTATTGGGTTTCACAACGATGAGCCCAACAAGGAGCGGCATAACACATAATACTCAGAAAGGTAGCGTTGTAAAACAGTCTTGCTACTGGAAATTTAAGGCCCCAACTAGCTCGAGCAAGACGTGAAATCTTTTGAAAGGCTATTTTTGCACTATCGGATACAGCACGAACATGGTATTGGAAAGTAAGGCCTCTATCTAGTGTAACACCCAAAACTTTGACCCTATCCTTAAATATTACACGCGTATTGATAAATTTGATGGAGGGAGGACTTTTCATTATGCCTTTTAACACTAACCCATATGTCTTCTTAGGTGCGAAATTGAGTCTATGACTTATACCCCAATCTGCAACAGAAGAAAGTAACTGAGTAGCTGCGCGCTCAATAAGTGCTCGGGTGTTACCTTGAATAAGGATTGTAGCATCATCGGCATATGCCAAAATACTGCAGCCCGTAGGCGTTGAAAGTGAAAGAAGGTCGTCGAACAAGATGTTCCATAACAGTGGACCCAGAACAGAACCCTGAGGGCACCCGATGCTAATTGGTCGCCAGTGCAAATCCTGTCCCCCGGGCATGGCCACATGTCTATTAGTAAAATAGCTCTTCACTATTTTATATATGTTGCTAGGAACCTTACGGTCTCGAAGTTTTTTTAAAATTAGAGGCCACCAGGCATTGTCGAATGCTCCCGCAATATCAAGAGATATAGAGATAACATATTTACTATCAGAGCTACTAACGATATCAGATATAGCCAAGATAGCATCAACCGTTGATTTCCCAGCGCGAAAACCGAACTGACGATCGGACAGTGGGTGGGTACTGGAAAGATGATCTTCTAAGCGTCGACATATAAGCTTTTCTAACACCTTACCCAAAATAGGTAGTAAAGTAATCGGTCTATATGATTTTGGGTCAGAAGGATCCAGGTCACTACGCTTGGGAATAACAGTCATTAAACCTGTTTTCCAACAATCCGGAAAGTAGCCTTCTCGCAAGCAATTGTTGTACAATAAGATAATCTCGTGGCGAGCTATGTGCCAGCACCTTTGTACGAGAGCTGCGTCAATGCGGTCAATGCCAGGAGATTTGTTTTGCTGAAGATTCTTGATGATAAAATCAAGCTCATCGAAATTGGCGAAGGTCGATATGGGAGTTTGCGGGATATCGGATTGGTTATTGCGTATTTGTGAATGAAGAGGAGTATCAGATGAGATGTCATCAGAAGAAATAAGTATGTCAAGTAGCGTGATAGTCGTCGAATCAGAGTCTATTGTGATAATTCCAGTTCGTGGATCACGCATGATTGAACTATGGGAAATGGTTTAAAATTTAATTGAATATTAATGTTGAAAAGAGTTTAGTGTTGGCCAAAAACCTACTCGTATTTACAAATCGTCATCAAACCAAGTGTGTATACAAAATTTAAGCAAGATTGGACTATGGCAAATGGTTTAAAATGAAGCGTTGGAAAGAGCTATAGGTTTTGGCCAAAACCCACTCGTTGGTGTCATCGAAAGCATATTATGTGTGTACAAAATTTTAGCAAGATTAGTCGTTGGGTACTTCTTGAATAAATTCCTCGTTTTACCCGTTCACAGCAAACCTTCAATATACACGAACCAATCGCTTCTTGAACTCTTTTATTAACACAGCAGCGCGGTTGTGGAATGATCATCCGAATTATGTGTTTCCGCCTTATTTTAACCCGGGTCTTTTTAAAATCAGCTGGTGTCTCCTACAAAACAATAAGTACAACGTTTATAAAAAAAATCTTTGTGAGATAAAAAAATACTAGGTAGGTATATAATTCATAACATAATTAATTTATTAAAAACATGAAATATTCCTTAGTACCTACTGCGACACGAACACGACCAAAGAAAATATACATATCCATATACATACTTACATATGTACGTACCTTCGTATAATACACATCATAGTATGAGGATTTGATCGTATCTAACTATGGCATGGAAAATCAGAAAATGCTTGATGTTTGTTAACTTTTTTGGTAGAGTTTTTATGAAAAAAATGGCCAAATTTACACAGAAAATACTTTAAAATTAGGAAAAAAATTATACCTAATTAATTTAGCGAAATAATCACCATGTTTTTCACTCAAACTCTAAGTGACACTTGAAAATATATTTAATTCGTGTCGTATTGACAATACGTTTAGCTTTTACGTTAACAAATATTTGCTCATTAAAATGTATCTACAATTTGGACAAAATTGTCGAAAAAATGAAAAATCTGCATAAAAATAAAGTAGATCTCGTTAGATTGTCATTCTGATTTGCACATGTTTGTGTGCAGCTATTTTCATGGCTGTCTGAGTTGAGATTACCTGTCGTCGCATTAGGTCTAACACTTATTTCATTAATTTGAAAAAAAAACATAAAAATGCAAAGTCGCGCGAGCTGACATATATGTATGTGTCTGTTAGTCTTTATTTCATTAATTTGAAAAAAATAAACATAAACATACAAAGTCGCGCGAGCTGACATATATATATATATGTATGTGTCTGTCAGTCTGAGTTGAGATTACTTTTTGTCGCATTAGGTCTACCACTTATTTCATTAATTTGAAAAAAACATAAAAATGCAAAGTCGCGCGAGCTGACATATATTATGTACTAGCTTTTATGTCCCGCCGTTGGCCAAGAATGTAAAATTGTGAAGGAAAAAGCAATCGTTTTTATAATATTGTCACCCAATTATTTTGCAAAAGACTATGAAAAGTGGTTTGAAATATGATTGAATTTGATTGTAAAATGTTCAAGTGATGGCCACAACCCATTATTTTTTATATATTGCTATAAAGTGTGAATGAAGTATAATATACAATTTCTTCACTATTCGAAATGGTTTTAAATATGACTGTTTATCAACATTGTAAAGAGATTGGTTTGGCCACAACCCCCATTTTTAAATATTATCATCGAAAACAAATTGTAATATGTACTTACCTATTGAATATTTAGTAATTTTGGATGTTGGGATGTGGTTAAAATTTGATTAAACAAATGTACTGAAAAGGTCCAGTGTTGGTCACATCCCATTCGTTTTATATTTTTTCATCAAGTGTGCATTATATTTTTGCACAATTAGACTGATGAACTTAAAATTGACACAAAAGTCTACATTAACGAAGAAGAAGAAGACTTAAACTATGGTAAATAATTTGAATATAAACGTTGTGAAGAATTCAGTAATGGCCACAGCTCCCTTTCTTTAAATATTGTCAACGAAATCAAATATATTATGTAGGTGTTAAAAATTATTTAAAATAGGATGATATAAATGGTTTAAATTTGATTAAACAAAAGTATTGAAAAGATTCTAGTGCAGGTTACATCTTCACATCCCACATCCCATTCGTTTTTACATATGTATTTTCATCAAGTGTGCATATCGTTAATAATATTTCTGCACAATAGACTATTAGACTTAAAACGAACCCAAAAGTCTAAATAAAAAAGAGAAGAATAAGTATAAGACTATAAGAAATAGTTTGTTTAAAAAATCCCAATGGTCTACATAAAATAAGAAAAAATACATAAAATAGAAGAATTAGACTATTGGAAATAGATTGTATAAAAACTGAGCAAAAGGTCTTCATAAAAGAAGAAGAAGATTAATCTATAGGAAATAGTTTGTATTAAAACTGTCCTTAAAGGTCTACATAAAATTAAGAAGAAAAATAATTAGACTCCAGGAGCCGTCGCTTCAGACCCTTCAGTACCTCCCGTCCCATCAGGCCCTTCAGTACATCCCGTCCCTTCAATCCCTCATCACGTCCCTTCCAATCAGGCCCTTCAGTACCTCCCGTCCCTTCAGGCCCTTTAATACCTCCCGTCCCTTCAGGCCCTTTAGTGCCTCCCTTCCCTTCAATTACATCCCGTCCCTTCATTCGGGTAAGAAAAGTTTAAATCCAGAAACCATCCTGGAAGAACCGCGAAGAGATGTAAGCACCGTCTTCTTTTCCCAGGATACTCCACCTTTATAGGTAAAATGACCAAATACACGATGAAGAAGAAGAAGTAAAAAGTTTAAATCCAGAAACCGTCCTGGAAGACCTGCGAAGAGATGGAGGGACAGTCGGACCTTCTTTTCCCAGGATTTTCCGCTTTCATTGGTAAAATGACCAAATACACGAAGAAGAAGAAGAATAAGAAAAAAGTTTAAATCCAGAAACCACCTCGGGCACACGCTCGACAATTCGCCAAAGTTTCATTGTAATCGGACATACGGTTTAGGAGCACATCGCTTGCATACATTCATACATTCATAAATAAATAAATAAAATAATTTTCCGATAGGAAATCAGTATATTGTTGATTTGTAAGTAAATAATAATAGGTAGGTACCTACCTACAACAATGTTCTAAATAAATTCGATTCATAACAAATTTTATTTGAATATCAGAATCTTTCCGTTACCATAGTAACCATTCCAATACGTAAAAAATATCAAATGGTTTGAGACTTTTTTTGAATATGTAGGTACCTACATACATTGGTTTGTTCGATGCCATAAAAATGAAAATTGTCAGAAAAATCAAATATTATTTACAAATTATGCAATTTTATTATGCCTATATCTTTACTAATAATAAACACATTTTTACAATATATGTCTTAAAACTTGCTGTAATGTCTTGTGTTTCATTTTATTATTTCATAATTACATTTAATTCAAAGGTTTATTATTTTCAAGAACATATTCATTCGGTAGGAAAATGAAATATTGTATGAAAAGATATTAAAATGGCGGCGTTCATGTACAAAACGCTTACATTAAAAATAAGTTAAACATTATAATTATACAAAATATTCACCATGTTTTTCACTCAAACGCTAAGTTATACTTGAAAATATATTTTTTTCGTGTAAATACGTACTTCTAACTTTTAAACTAACAGATATTTGCGTGCAAAATGTACACTTTTTTGACAGATACGACTTGGAAAATTTTGTATGAAAAAAATAATTATTGAAATATTTTTATAATTCAGCATTTTTATCGCATTATTTTTAGCGTGACACTGCATCAGGTATACAGGTACACGTTCGCACATAAATTAGATTTTTAGATGCTCTTGGTTTTTCAGAAGGCGTGAGACAAACACACACACACACACATACACACACACACACACACACACACACACAAACACTAACATTTTGATTGCTTTATTACTTTAGATGTGACGTGATAAAATATTTTACATATCTAATACTTTGAAGGCTGTTATCTCCGAAAGCAACCACCATCTACTGATGTCTTTCATATTATCCAATCGTTGTTACCTGTTGTGGTAATCAATTTACACAAAAAATTAGCCTTTATACTGTGGCGTATATTTGGCTGTCGCTGGTTCTTTGTCTATTATATTAATTTGTTTATTCCGGAAATGCGAATCTATATACAAATTACAGGTAGGTATGTTAAAATTATGATTTTTTTAAGTTTTCAAAGTTTGTATTATTCACACTGTGGAATGCCATTATAGAACTTCTTTATTTCGCTTATATTCTAACATCCAAACATTTAATGTCATTTTAACACCATTTCAATAAAAGAAATTACGTCTTTCATAATATTAGAAAGAGTTTAAATCATAAATAAGTTCTTAAAAAAAAAGTTCTAATTCACACCTTTGGTGATTATTAAAACTTAATCATTTTTCATATTAAGTAGATATTTCCACAAATCCGCCTCTATTGGTGGTTGTGCCATATTAAAAAAAATATTAAGTAGATATATGTAGCGTTATTTTTTTTATACTAGTTGCATGTAACACATGAGATCCAACTGTCGATAGCGATAGTATGTATAGTTGAAGAATATGTACCAAACTATAAACCCATAGATACAAATTATTGAATATTTTCAGATATTTTGTTTTCTATACAACATATGTAGGTATGTATGTCAAGATAGGATAGTATGGAAGAAGATCCTTTTTCCTACCCAGAATATGCAAATTGCATGATGGTATGTATGTATGTTTGGAGATGAAGTAACAAACTATTAAGTCTTCTTACATATTGTGTATAGGCGACTGCCATACAAAATGTATGAAGCGATGTCGTCACTAAATTCAATTTTTAAAAAAATTGTTAAAAAAAAATTGAGATCTTCTTCTACAATGTTAATATTTTTTATAGAAAATTAAATTATCTAGTTGGGGTGTTTCGGCTTTTTTCGATAATTGTAAAAGTTTTGGAAATATAGGCAGTTAAACTCATAAATTTATCATAAAAAAAATATTTTTCTTAATAAAAA
The DNA here is from genome assembly GCA_963576475.1 of Molanna angustata. Classification (NCBI taxonomy): domain Eukaryota; kingdom Metazoa; phylum Arthropoda; class Insecta; order Trichoptera; family Molannidae; genus Molanna; species Molanna angustata. Next base: position 20,789,939 of record OY754971.1, on the reverse strand, counting down.
ATGTTTGAGAAACCCTGGAATTTTTTTGAAAAAATTAATTTGAGATTTTGTATTTGTCTATGTTTGTACCAATTTTCAGCGTTCTACCGTTTATGGTTTCTGAGATATATGGAAAAATAAAATAAAAATTCAAAAGTTGATAACCCCTGACTGAAACAAAAATTCAAAATTCCGAGTATAAAAGTTTTGTAGGCCTGTAACTGTTTATATATTCTGAAATTTTAGGCTCTGTAAATTGAGCGGATCAAAAGTTATAAGGGGGGGACGGACACACAGACACACACACACACAGACACACACACAGACACACAGACACACACAGACACACACACACACAGACACACGAAATGTTCTACTCCGAATTCTGAGTAAATCCGTGTATGGAACATATATGCTGCGAAGCCTCTAAGTTGGTGTTTTTTGACTTCAAAGTTGGAAAATCCATGAAAAAAGTAGACCTCTCCATACAATTCTCGCGTATTCTGGCTTGATACATTGTCGATATGTTAAGAGAACAAAGTTCTCCTGAACAAATCGACAGTTGGAAAATGGATACCTAGGTATACGTGGTAAAATCTTAGTGACGTTCTGGTGAACACCTTTTATTGTTCATTAAGATTTGTAATATCTACGTAATCAGAATTGAACCCAATTTTAAACAATTAAAAAAATATGGTTTTGCTTATGACGGACTTTCAACAAATATTTTGCAGTAGGTAAACGAACGCACAAACTTCAAATAGGTACCTTCCCATATTAAACTCGTATGATGTAAAGGTAGTACGGGTTCGAGTATAGGCTACACTATAATACAAGTATGTATAGTTATGTACATAACAATATTGTGCATAAGAAGTTTATACCTACCTATGTATGCCACAACGTGATTTCTTTATGCAGGCGCCGAGAATGCAGAAACATCGCAATACCTACCCATCCTCTTCCAACACGGTCGGCCTCTCTTGTAGGTAGAGAATATTCACCCGATCGGGCCATCTAGCGACTCGTTCCGAACATTGCCGAGCGCCGTCGGTTCATTCGTGTCTTCCGACTCAGCTCGAGACCGACTTTCGGCTGAGTACGACGTGCGTTGTTACTGTGACGTTCGCGCCATTTACAACGTTCGAATTTTGAATATTTCGAACTGCTGTCGTGTGTTGTACGCATCGCAAATTGTTTCAAAACTCGGAATAACTATTCGATAAGTTGTATCGCATACGGCGCGACTTTAAAAAGTGCACAAAACTAACTTGAAAAAGTTTATTTTGAACAAAAAAGTATAGATGCATGTTGTGCTCTCTCTCTGTGTAGTGTTATTTAGTGTGTGTTTAACGGATAGTAATATTATAACCAACAAAAAAACATGACGGTTTTTGAATCGTTTAGTGCGCGTGTTGTTTGAAAATATCTTACTATTTTTGTATAGTTTTTTGATCGGTGGATTCATATAATTGATTGTGCTGAGATTATTAGTGAACTGCAGTGATGTGCTGACCGGTGTTTAGTTTTATTTTGTACTTTGAAAGTTTACATCTGTTTGGAATGAAGTCATCAGAGATGGGGGACTGTAAAGGTGTTGCATCTGTGTTAGCTGTTTATATATCAGGTAAGTGTTTGATTATATTATATTTTGTTAAATTATCGGGGCCCATTCTCCTGCGCTTGGCCTTGTACAATGGTAGGTATAATATACAATATTGGTGCATTGGTTGAACCGGTCTGTCGAAGTAACTTTACCTCTTGAGGTTTGCCAGCGTCGCGTCGTTCTGATCTGCTCCTTCCTCAGAATCGCCCACTCGAATGCAAATATTTTCCATACGTGTTAATAATATTATTAAGTACTTATGTATTTATACATTTAAATTAGTCTTTTGTTATAGTGACTGTCTTAACGTTTTATTTCAAAGGAAGTATGTCGTATGGATACAATAGGATACCTACTTATGAATATAATTTTTGAATCATAATAGGCCACAATGAAAGAAAGACCGACTGACGTAAAAATATCTAAGATATGATACAAGTCATTTATAAAAAAAATTAGAACACACACTTTTAGTTTTCTCCAAGTTGCAATGAAGAATAAACAAATATTTCACGTCAGTCCGTAGATTATTTACATTCATACTGCCAATGTCAAACACATAATGTCAAACGCAGTTGTTTTTTTTTTTACAGAAAACAAAACAAATTCTATTGTGAAACGATATAAATGGTACTTGAACAATTACACAAGTTGTCCTAATAACAGAATATCATGTTGATTTTTATTTATTTATTTAGTTTGTTAATGAATAATAATAATAATGTGTTTGACTGTCAGAAATTGCCTGAGGGCAATAAAGTCACCTGCATATTAAGTAAAAAGTATATTTTTATGTTAAAAAATCTATTTTATTATAAGTAGGTACTTACCTATTTTATTATTAATAAAAAAGGTGATAAATATTTGTTGGAATAAATAAAATGGCGGTAGATTCTCTGTACTTACCATTAGATACGAAATTTTTTTTTTTAAATTGTAAGTATGTTGAAACTAATAAAGTGCTTGCATACCTATTATAAAATACCTCAAAAATAAAATATACCTAAGTACCTACCATAATTTTATTTATTTTAATTGCCTTTAGAGTTTCACCTAATTATTTTAATTTAATTTTTCATAAACTGTTTCAGTGTTCGCGTTTATTTTTACTTAATTCTTGCTAACTTTGTTATTTATATGCATAATATTTTGTATGTACATATTTTAAAAATGCTTACTGTTAAATCGTATAGCATGCATTGCAAAAAACAGTGAATTTTATTTTTGAAATTAATGTGCCAATTTATTCAGTAAAACTGACATGGTCAGTAACACTGAGGTACTACGTAGAGCCAATAAGTACCAACAGAGAGTTGTTTATTCACCAATGTTATCAGTGTCGTACTTTGGCCATATTCTGAGAGGTGAAAATATACTATCCTTCAGCTTGTCCTGAAGGGGAAGATCGAGGGTCATAGAGGGGTCGGAAGAAGGCAACTTTCCTGGCTTCGAAACATCCGGGAATGGAACTATGAGAACTGTGGAGGAGCTGTTTCGCACTGCCCAGACAGGGAGGCTTTCTCTGTGGTGTACGTCAACGTCGGGGGGACCTGACATGGCACGAGAAGAAGAAGATTTATTTAGGTACTTTTGTATCTTTAATATACAGGGCAGAAGAAGTAAAGGCAGGCCCAAGCTAAGATGGCTGGACGATACAGAAGACGACATAAGGGCGATCGGAATAGCAAACTGGAGGAGAGCGGTGGAGGACAGGGACGGCTAGAGAAGGATTCTGGAGGAGGCCAGGGCTCACACAGGGCTGTATCGCCAATGATGATGATGATCTTTAATATCCTTTATAAAACCGATTAACTTTATAAATCACCACTGGTTGTTGATAATTTTTATTTAATTAAATAACAATAATTGTGTAGGTACCGGCCATAACATCTAAACAAAAAAAATCTAAATATGTGTACTTATCTTTGCATTGTATATTTTAATTAATCTATTTTATTTTTATTGTTAAATAAATACATTTTTATACCTAATTACGTTCTATTGGAAACAGTATTACTAACCAATGTTGTCTACATTTTCATCCTATTTACATAATGTAGTTTATTATCCCTAAATAATGTTTCTATGTCTCTAATAGGTAGGTACACATTTAATGTTTTCGGAGAAAACAATGTAAAAAATTGTATTTTTTACTTGGACCGGTTTCGAAGCGATTGGTCCTTTCTCAGTCGTCATCCGTATTCGGGAAGTATTCGCTTCGAATCAGGTTGCATGAATGAAATAGCTCTTTCGTGATAAATAAAGTACACACGCACTATACAATACATACCATGACACCAATGGGGTAGGTAGAGAGAACCGACCACCACACACCTATAACTTCCAAATATACTTTTTATTACAACATTAAATGGTCAGGTATTTAGCTGGTTTTAATACAAGTACGTTGAGTTGACACGAAATTACCCATGTGAGTTTCAGCTGTTGTTCAATCTTTTCCAAATAAACGTTCAATTAGGTATGTACCTACTCACTCCATAATAATTATTACGTACCTACGTCTTAAACGAAAACTGCGTATACGTTAGCCACTAAATAATTTCCCCCAAATTAGTAATAGGTACTTAGGTAATATAATTATTTAAGGATTTATTCTTTTATCAGACAAAATTGAATTTTTTTATTGTGTGGGTGATTTACAGCCAACGTCTCGGGTCATAGTTTTTCTTTCGAATTTCGTTTATTTTAAACGTTTCATGCAAATTGTTGGTCTACATTATATTCTTTCGAGCAAGGAAAATTAATGATAGAACATCACGACAGATTGGCGCCAAGAATTATTATTATAAAAAAAATATTTTCACCTGTTTACAGTTCATTTTTATTGTTTATTGAATGTGATTTTAAATATATTATGCGTTTATTTATTCATTTCGCAAATTATGTTCCTTCCTTCATAAGTGTACATTTCATTTATTTTTTGTTCTGGCAAAATTGAAGCCTATCTTTGCATTGTATCTAGGTACTTATTTTACAAGTTTGATGAATTAGATAGTTTTGATATTTTATTTACTGTTTTTATTTAGTTGAAGTCTCGACATATTTCACATTACACCAAGCAAAAAACCGATTGCAAATTTACACAAATTATGTAGGTAGGTAGGTATTTCTTATTCCGGTACCATGCCAGGTTCCTCCAACGGCAACTGTCACGTCCTAATGAAGAGTTGCTCGGCCGTCGCAGTACCGGCCCTCAGCCACGACATTTGTTTACAACCAATGCCCATTCTTCCCTCAATCTTCTTCCCTTCGATGATTTTTGCAGTAGGTACTTACACCGTACCTCGGTCCTGGGGTTGTATGCCCCAAAAATATATTTTTCGTTGTTTTATTATGGACAACAATTGTCTTTTAGAGTCAGATATTGGTGACTATATGTCCTGTCTATTCGCAATTCGCAACATTCTCCTGTATATTAACATTTCAAACGCCTCCGGACGGTTAATACCTACTACTACCTACTGGTTTTAAGTTTCCATGTTTCCACACCATACTAGTACGGACTATACATAGCACTTAACTATTCTCTGTAGGGACTTTAGGTTAAGGTGGCAAATGCAGAACATTATTTCAGAAATAATTGATCTATAAAACAATGAGCATTGGAAAATTCTAAAGAAAAACAAAACTATAATTTCACAGTAAATAATTCCACGTTAATTTATATTCAAACATTTCCAGAACGAGTGGACTATAAGGTATGCCTGATGGTGTTTAAAGCTCTGAACGACTTGGATCCACACTACATTCAGGAATTGTGCCAAAGGAATGTTCCATCGGGGAGGCAGCTTACGCTGAGATCGTCTGAATCGCAAGAGTACCAACTCTTTAAAAGAATTGGACAGAGTCAATAAGGCGGCTTACTATGATCGCGGTTTTAGTGTGAACGGGCCTTTAAAATGGAATAAATTGCCTCTTGACATACGTGGAGCTCAGAGCATTGACACCTTCGGTATACTTCTTAAGACTGCCTTGTTTCGTACATTATTTTCTGAAATTTTTATTATTATTATTATTTTCTGAACACCGATTGACTTTAGTCAAACATGTCCAGCCGATCAAAGTTATTGTTGTAACTATTGCAAACCTTTTGTCCAGTGCAAGCACAAGTTTCAATATAGTAATTGTAGGTTAACTTTAGATTGCGTATCAAATTCAATTAACGTATTTACGAATATTCTTTGATATTTGTATAACTATTTTTTTTAATAAAACAATAAGTTATATAACCTATCGTTTATAAATAGGTACTATTTTATATCGTATGCGCGACCGTCATTTATCGAGATTGTTTTTCGGAGGTACATCAGAATAATGCAGCCGCGCTAGAGACTTGAAACGTGGATTAGAATTATCATTTATAATTCGATATTATTTGATAAATTTACTGTTTCGATTTGTGTAAATTACAAGTTTATTATAGTTACCTATCGTAAAACAACATCAAGCAGATAGAAAATTTGTGTATTTTTGCTTGATTGGCACTTATACCTATGTGCCAATTGCTCTCCTCCACGGCCACGGTGAAATGGCTCAGTTTTGTGGCATCTATACCAAACGGCAAACCTCGAAACAAATTGTTGTTAACAATTGTAAAATATGAAATTCAGCTAAAATATAGTTAAATACTTTTTGTGGTTAGGTAGGTACCTACCTGTTCGTTTCACCTTTGAGGCTTTGTATACGAGTTGGCAGGTAGGCACATTTATTTAAAAGTTAATAATAATACCTATAATATGACTGCAAAACTATACGCGAAAAAATGCGCATTTTATGTCTTAAAAATGACCATCGATGCTAATATCACAGAGAATTTCCTGTTAACGTGGGATTCGTGGCGAACACAAAAGGTAGATAGATCCCTTCACAAAATGTTTCAAAGGTAGCCTCAGAAGTGGGCCTTTGCTCGTTTTTTGCCGCAATTGGTGTAATTTTAACGACGCGTTATATATTTTTCCTACTCATATTGGTGTGATTTATAGTTCTTGCTCTTAGCACAAGGTGAATAGGGGGTGTGGTAGGTATATAGTTAACTCTATGGGTTGTTTTATTTTTACCTGTTCACTGCATTTTTCCCGCGTAAAATTCCAGCAGGTATAATCCTTAGTGAAACCTGCATCTTTTAAACAGCAAAGAACTTTTAGCGTGCCAGTGAGCTCTTTGTGGAAGTTAAAAAGTTGAAAGTTTTGTCGATAAATATAATTCACCTTAATTTTCTTTATAATCATACCTGTTAAATGTAACGAATGTACCAAAGAAAATAAGTACGTTCTATATTATTATTATTATACAATTTGAATATCTAAGTTGATTGTAAATATTTTTAACAAATTGTTTTTTCTTACATTTGTGTAATAATTGTTTGCAAAATGTAGGTACATAATTTTTCAAACGATATTTTTAAGTTTGTCCACGAAATTCAATACGATTATGAGCACCCAAAACGTTGATCGAATTATTAACTTGTTTTTATAAAATGTAAGAGGTAAATCGTTATGTATTCAATAAGTAATTATTGTGTTACTTTTCTGTAATTTTTTTATATATTACAAAATACATTCTCACTAGACAGAGAATGTTAAGTTGGTATATATACCTATACATATTCAACAAATTGGTTAGGACGTAGATCGAGCTTTCTCGGTAAATCAATATGGGTATATTCAGGAAACGTTTTTACGTTCAAATCCACGAATCCCGAAGATGGTAAAATTTACGTCCCGAATCACATTTTTATTTCGGAGCTAGTCAGCCAGAACTGGATACGAAGATACTCAATCCACAAGGGCTCTATGCCGAGTATCGAAAATGACGGGCGGTCGAAATAATTTGTGAAATCGAGCTCCAACGGTCTCAACGGGAGATGTTTTCTTTCATAAACCATATATCTTCCCAATATTCACCTTTAGTTCACCTTAACATATCTTCTCAACATCGTTTTACGTTTATCTTACGTTTATCCTCTTCATCACAGGTCGGTCGGTGTTCTGACTTGATTTATTCTCTGTGGAAAAGTTTATTGGCTTTTATCTTTTGTTGTGGAGCTCTTTAATTTATTTTCTTAATTAGTTACTCACTTCATAAGAGTTTTCGGGGTTCATTATCTTTTATGTTTATTATTGTTAATTTGCCCAGATTTGATAACATGTTTTACGTTAAAAGCTAAAACTTATCATTGTTTTCAAAGTTTCGCTGCGAGGGAATGAGAAATATAATAATAAGCTTTCAACTTTATTCAGTGATTTACGTACTCAAGTATTTTATCCCGTTCTGTATAAGTTTAGGCTTCATCGACTTATTTCATTATATTAATTTATTTATCGCTATACCAAATGACGTTATTTATTTTTGTCTTGTATCTAAACAGACCAATTATCGATAAATATGTATAAAACTTATAGCAATATTTAGTAAATGTAACAATCTTTTTTCTAGATATTTGTTATTATTTTACATTTTCCGAGTGTTGATTGATCTTGTAATAATAAATTTATCAGCGTCAAATTTAAAAATATCACTTCTTGATTGATTTTTAATTTATTTCAATACTGTGAGTGGTACTTAAGCCTTAACAGATGCTAAATATCAGATCAACAATTAAAATGTTTGAACGTTCGTATTTATAAAGTATTTGTATGATGTCAGTAGGTACCTATCCACGGAGTATGCTTTGAAAATCTTGTACCGTAAAAAGGTCTACAAGATATAAGCGTCAACCCTTTGATGGCAAGCGATCAAACAAGAGAATATGTACCTACTCATCACGCCTTCAGAGAGATAAATCTGGAACATTCTACCAGTTGTCACTGCTCCCTGGGCTCAGAATGTTGACGATAAAGAGGAAGTCTTCAATATTCGTGATATATACTTCATATTATCTATAACCGACACCGTTTCTATCATATTTTGTACATTCACGTGTAAAGCCAATTTATTTTTCCCGTAGAATCCAATATCGAACGTGGTTTGACATTAGACCATTGTGAATTATTGAATAGTAAAGTTGCTTGATAATATGTTGTATTTCTTTATACAATGAACTTGGTTTACATTTTATTTGATCAACCTTGGACTGTTATGTTAAAAAAATGTCACTTTACCGATGTGGTTGACACTAAAATCGCCAGTGCAAGTATAATTATTACATGGGTTGTAAAGCAGACATTTTTTTCCAAGATCAACAATCTAAAGAACGAGTAAAAAATGAAGGACATAAGGAGAGAATGCAAGATAACGAAGGATCTTCTTCTTTCCCCTTAGCGCTTTTGTCCCGTTTCTATCGGGGTACGCTTTGACCATGATCCTGGAATTGGCGAGTCTGGTTATTACATTGAAGCGACTGCCATCTGACCTTCGTAACCCTTAGGAAGGGGAACCAGAAAAATTGGATCATGGCTACACATAGCTAGTGATATAAATCCGCACATAGATTTTTTAAAAATCCAGAGGTGCGTGCCCCGCCCGGATTCGAACCGTCGACCTCAAGCATGTGAGGCGACGATATTACCGCTGGGCTATCACCGCTTCAAGATAACGAAGGATATTATATGTAAAATGAAAGTGAATGCCTTGAGGTGGTTTGGACTTATTGAAAGAATGAACGATGAACGACTGACCAAAAAAAATGTACATGGGTGTTGGAGATGGAGTGAATAGCAGGGGTCGCCCCAGAAAGGTATGGCATGACCATGTAAACAATATTTTGAAAGAAGAAAACATAAAAAGTTTGAACAATCGACGAGCATGTATGAGACGATGCATGGATGTAAAGGAAGCCAGAAATGTGTGCAAAAATAGAGGAGTATGGCGCTCGGTTATCTCTGCTTACCCCGTAAGGGACATGGCATGATGGTATGTATGTAATTATTAAGAAAACTCAGCTATGCAGAACACTTGGTTTAGAAAATTTGGACAAATTAAATAATGCAGAATAATCTTCAAAAGTGCCATTCAAAAAGTCGCTAATTTAAAATATACGAATCTAAAAATAACTGAATCCATCAGCTTCAGGACCAAATCTGTTAACTACCAATTTTATTTCTGTACAAAATCGTGTTCGACATTCCAATATTGACAGCAGCTTTTTGTTCAATGTGTCCAATGAATACAGATTGGTCGGTTTACTTTATTGAATATGTATTTTTGGAAATTATCCATTAAAGTTTTTAATTTTGTCATTGTTTCCACAAGTTTTGGCAACTCTGAAATATGCCAATAGAAGTGAAAAATGACAACATTTACAATGTCTACCTACTTTGACAGATTGAAAATATTACTTTCCCTATTTTGTCGAAAATATTTTTTAAGATCGTTTGTCGAGAAATGTAAGTATATACTTAATTGTATTAGCAGATTTATTACATATAGGTACATAAGTACATACCATCACGCAATATCCCTTAAGGGATAAGCAGAGAGAAACTACTCTATTTTTGCACGCATTCTTAGGTTCCTTTACATCAATGCATCGTCTCATACATGCTCGTCGATATTCAAGTTTTTTATATTTCCTTTTTTCAAAATATCATTCACATGGTCATACCATCCCTATCTGGGACGACCCCTGCTATTCACTCCATATCTTACACATTTGTATATTTTTTGCTCAGTCGTTCATCATCTATTCTTTCAATATTTCCAGACTACCTCCAGGTATTCACTTTCATTTTACTTATAATATTCTTACTTTATCTTGCATTCTCTCCTTATGTCCTCATTTTTCATTCGATCATATATCGTTCTATTACATACTCTTATTAATATTATTAGTAGATTTATTAATCTTGTCAAAAATTATCTTTGTTGTTTTTTTTTTCATTTCCTTTGATGATAATAATATTTTTTGATATACTACATTCTTAGGTGATTATTTAAATCGTACATTTTTCTAAATATATGCTGGTATTCAGGATTCTATTGGCCGATTCCTTGATGTTCCAATATTTTGATATCCTCTCGAATCTGTTGAACGTACAACACTATCCATCCCTATCCATAACACAGAATTTATCAACTCGTCTTTCGAAGTACAATCAGCAAGACCACGGAATAGCCTAAGTCCGTATATTGCGTCATCTAAGTCATTTTGTATTTCCAAGAAAAAACTATCCCTAAATACCGGATCCCGGTTTTCTCTCCTTATCCTTTCCCATTTATTTTTATTTAATTATTTATTTTATTTAGAGGACAACATACAGCATATAATAAATTATATAAAATAAAGATGGATTTGATTAATAATAAAACCAATTACAGGTTGTCGCTGAAGTTATTGTAGTATATTAAGGTACATTAGGAATGGTTACATATTATGGTGAGATATTGTGTGAATGATGTGTGAAATTACATATATAAATGTGTCAGTATATTAAGTGTTAAATTTGATTATGAGGATGAAATTTTATGTTTGATATATTTTTTAAATGTGGGGGCGCTAAGTAAGAATATGTCGATCTCTTGGAAATGCCTCTTGTATGTATTACAGATTCTGTACATTGTTGCATGTTGAGCATAGTTGGTGTGTTGAGTGGTTAGGCGCAAAAGAGGAGTGTGTCTAGTTCTACGGGTAGGGATGTTGAAAGATATTATAATTTAAGAGAGCAGGAGAATCAATTTTATTATTAATAATATTGTGGAGAAGCATCATATCAGATACAGTACCTACGTCTGTTTTCGAGTGAATCAATGCAATGGTAAATCCTTGCCTCACGATACGACGGGAAATCAAGAAATGCTTTTCGGTTAAGGTGTTTAATAAATATATTTTGTATCCTTTCGATACGTAAATATATATTTTAAGTATGTATTTTTGATATGTAAGTAGTTTTTTTATTTTATTTTTATCTTAGATGTATCTTTTCTTTGTTTTTAACATTAATTATTTTGTTAATGTAGCATTTTTCAGTCCTTGAAACGATGAATCTCACCGGTATCCAAAGTATGTCCTGCTGTTATGATTTATAGTTAAGTTCCTTAAATTTCCGAAAGGCAATATTAATATTTATTTGTAAGAGTTGAGTCAAAATATTTAGAGTAGGTCTATTTACTCGTACCATTTACTGTAGATTTAGTTTTTAACGTTTCATATAAAATAAAATGTACCTACCTACCTATTCATCAAAAAAAATGGTAGGTAAGTACTTATATAAAATAATCGCAACGATCAATGAATTATTTTCCATTACGCTTCCTAGTTATTTGCATATTGTTATTGATAATTCAAATAATTGAGAAGGTAAATAATATTTAAGTAGGTACCTAATTGTTATGTTTAGAAACAAATCTTGACTAACTTTATACAACTAAATGTCGTAAACATAAACAAGTTAATAAATGCAATAATTATCAAACTTAATTAATAATTTGTCTTAGTTTAGCGTAAAAGCTTCACAAATTGTTACCAGCCTGTGGTCTACGGTCAGAAACTTACACTATGTAAAATCAATATCAAAATCGTTCCAACATACCTACATTGATTACTGAAAATCTAATTACCGTTAGTTTGTATGTAAAGCAATTACTTATTTTCAATGTTATGCAGCATGATTCAGTTGTCTATTATTTAAAATTTGACACAGAATACTAAATGAAATTTTATAAATGATTATTTGTCATTTGCCAGTAAAATCGCTTCTTGCACAGGGTATAAGGAAGTGTAAATAAATTTATTAATGTACCTGCTTCTTTGTTTTTTAGTCATTTTTACAAGATTTATTCAATTATTTTTCTTTTGTAATTTATTTTTTATTTTATAATTTTAACGAACTATTTGGTACGTACGTGTATAATTATTCGATTTTTGAACAAATATAAAACTGGTTCATTGAAGTTATGACAATGTCCATTGATGGCCGTCAATCCTACCTTTCCTTGTTGCTTGTCCTAATTATTTCCTCTTGAAGCCATTCATTAAAAAATGTCAAAAGACGATGAAGGGTTGTCGAACTCGCAGTCAACTTTTAACAAAAAAAAAACTTTTAGATTTACCTTGTTTTTTCTCCCCAACTTCATTAAAAAACGACATTTTTATGTCAAAGACCTACTCGAGTATTTACCTATGCCTTTTTTTACACTTTTTTCTTCTTAATTTGAATTAATTTTAAAATTCTGAGAAGTATACTTTTCTTTTTTGTATTGCATTTTTCTCTAATTACGTATTCTGTATAGCAAAATCAATAGATGGTATGTTTAAAAATTTAGATAGTAAGTATATTATTTTCCTTTTGATTTAAAATCATAATTTAAACCTTTGCTTACCATTTTGAACTTTATTTAAACAAATAAATAGACATAAAAAATGATTGTATGGATACGTGTATATTTTAAAGAGATTTGACAGTTTTTTTTAAGAGCGCAATTAATTAATATTTAATTATATTTGCATTATGGTTGTTATTTATGCATCAAAAAATATAGGTACTTTATGCTCAGCAATGGAATAGTTTTTGTAATAAGTAGGTATATAGGGGTAAATATTCTGTAAATTATTGTTTTTGAAATCTTAAAATAATCTGGAAAAAAAACTAGCGTATGTAAATTTAAAATTATATATCCGTCTTAAGCAGCTACACAAGGATGGTGTAGTGCACCGTACATTTTTTGTCATGTCGAGATAAGTTGGTACACAAAAATGCTTGTTTTTTTCATAGTTCGTTGTGAACAATTATGTGTACGATAAACGATTAAGACATTACTCATTGGCAATAATATTGGCAACATATTATGTGGTGGATACAAAAAAGTACCAAAACATTAATGACATAGTACGATTTGAAGTTTTAAAATGTTCCCCTGTATCTTTTTTTGCACTTACCTACCATTTCTGTGCTCTATGCAATCGATTATATATGTACATCATTTTGCATATAACTAGTCTGGCCCGCAAATCATTAATTTTGCATTATATTAATTTAAGACATATTCTAAGTCAAAACTAACTCATGGCGATAGTCGAATGTCGTTCTATGATTGTACAACTAATTCCGTTTATAGTCGTTTTTCTGGCTATCGGGGTAGTATTTGTGTATTATTTGAATACCTACATCCATAAATAACCCTCCAAGGGTGGTGACTTTTCCTTAATTAGGGCGCTACTGACATCGGTGGCTAAAACGTATAATTTTTTTCTTCAACAACGGAAATTGTGCCAGTGCCAATGGGAGTAAAGTTGTTCTTTGGCTTTTGTTTGGCTAATTTCGCTAGTGGAACGAGATGGGGAGGTGTATTTTTAACCTAAAAAGGTAGATTTAACTACTTATGAAGTGAAACTAACATACAGACCAACCGCAAGGTATTTATAATAAAATCGCATTGCAGGTTCAGGAGGCGATCGTCCGAGAAACGAAGATAAATTGATGTTCAGTGGAAGAACATAAAAGTGGCGCGAAAAGAATCCTTGAAATGCAAATAAAAAGATTTCTTCGATTTCAAAGTTTTCGCTTTCGGCTTTTGTAGAATAAGTTAAATAGGAAACGTATCTCCACGTACCGTTAACCGTTAGACAAGTATTTTTTGTTATATTATTTTTCGATACGATTGTTTCGTTCTATTAAGGTACTTCTTCTCCTTCAGCCTGTTTTTTCCATTCTTGTACATAGTCCTCCCCCTTGATCCTCCACATCTCCCTGTCTTGGGCACACTGCATCCATCTCCCTCCGGTACATTTCTTAATGTCATCAGTTTACCTTGCCTGGGGTCTGCCGACACCTCTTGGGCTTGTTCTCGGTCGCCATTCTACGATATTTTGGTCTCTCGTGAATCCTGGCATCTGGCAATATGCCCAGTCCAGCTCCACTTAAGACCAGCGACCCTTTCTGCTACATCGGCTACTTTGGTTCTTTCTCTTATCATTCCATTCTGAATTCTGTCCCTTATTGAAATATCCATCAACTTTCTCTTCATAGCTCTCTGTGTCACTAACAGCTTGTGCATTATTCGTTTTTTGATACGTGTTTTATTAGGGTACATGTCCTTAAAATATATTTTTTTAAGTACAAATCCTAATAGCTGGGGTCCTTAGATAACTACGTCATCTTTTCAACAAGTTAATATACGAAAATTTTGAAAATGATTTTGTGCGCATACAATGTATCTTGTTAAAAAAACTAATATAATAAAAATAAACCTCTAATAAATTAATATCATCAATAGGTAATAATAAATCTTTAAATCTACAGACTTTGTATTATACAATCAGATATTATATATGAAGGTAGTTAGAATTTTCATTACTTTTAAGGATTTTTGAAGCGCCGTTTATTGATTTAGTATCATTTGAAGAGCATCGATATCTCAGTTATGTGCTGCTCTATGAAACTCTCAGCAGTCTCAGCAGGTCTTTCTTCTTCTCTTAAGCTTATGTGTCGTTCCACCAAATCATTATAACCACCAAACATAAAAATGTTATTTACCTAATTATTTTGAGACTAGGTTATTACATTATTAGATCTTTAAGTGTGTTCAAAAAAAGAAATGTATTTTTTCAACACTTTTATAGGGTGATATTTTTTTGTTGCTTCTGAAACGGAAAAGACTTGTTGATATCTATAATGTGTAATGTAGTACTATTTATAAATATAATGTATGTTCGTAATATACGTGTTTTCAATGTTATCATTTTATTAATGTGTCTCTTGTCTAGTTAGTGATGGAGTAGGTTAGGTATATGTCAAGAACAATGTAATTTGTCTTATACACTTAATTTTCCGTCCTAATTTACGCGAGAGATAATGAGTGTAAGTACCTACGCAGGTTATTCACTCGATCTCGGATCGTAAAATGTCTGGAGGTTCTTATTTATTTAGTGTCTAATCATCGTGGCAGATTGCATTTTCCGTTCCAAAAAGCAAATCTGTGAATATTAAATTTTCGATTTTCTCTTGTAGCTACTGCAGACATCTTCAACAAACTATAGGTAGTGTGTTACACCAACATCCACATGACGACAACATGTCAATGTTTCCTAATGTCTAACAGCATCCACTGCTTGCTCCAGAAATAACCACGAGACGAAATAAATAAATCATTCCGGTCTGTTTTGCAAATATTTCCTTTTGGAATGAATGTAACGAGTGTGGCGAAGAAAACAGACACAGACTTCTGTCTTTTGTGAATTTCGCGTCACAACTCTACGTTGTAATATCGTTGTAATGTTAGTGCTAAATTTCTAATTAAATATTAAGCATCTCTTATATGTATTTACAACGTTATCCTTATCAAACTAAAAGATTTTATATTATAGAGCGAGACCCAGTGACAGCCAAATTTACGTCATAATATAAAAGCTGTATTTTTTTCTGTAAAAGGATACCACAGCAGGTAACAACGATTGGATAGTGTGAACCCTGCATTTTGGTAGCTTTCGGAGATAACAGCCCTCAAAGTATTGAAAATTGCCGTTTGAACACGTCAGTTACAGTATAAAGTTATAATATTAAGTTAATTTTGCTTAGCTCGCATAGATGAGGTCATTTTTCATATTAGCTCACATAGTTTGCGGTCTGCACAGTTGTATGAAAAACGACCTCAGCTATGCGAGCCAATCTAAACTAACTTAGCTTAGTTTTTGGTCTGCAACCGGCTTTATGCTTTGAATATGATGTAGTTGTTTAAATTATGCACTGGCCACTAGTTGAAATGTTGATCTTGACGTATTACATTTTTTTCAAACAGTTTTGATTTATTTCGTGAACAACATTATACGTGTATTTTTCATCTCAATATATCATACAAATTCGATTTCAATTTTTGTACGAGCGGAACTCCATTATGAAATTATATCATTTTTTTTTTGACGACTCTCTACAAAATTTTCGCGAGGTAAATGTTTAATGTGACGCCAACATAATCAGAGCAGACTCGTGTAGATTACCTGTACCACTCTGCACGGGCAGATATCAACCTGTTCGAGTATTTTTTTTATGACAGATCCGCTAAATTGTGTGGTGAAGGGTTGAAATTTGTTATTCGTGTCAAGATAGACGAGTGGAACCAACCAACAAACGTTATTAAGGGAGCGCCGCGAATTTCATCATTCTTCCACTTCATTAAATTTTTGATTGACACCACGTTCACCGAGTGAAAAACCGCCAAGGATGTTGACGGTGCCAAAAACTGAAATCTTTTTCAAAATCACCTTTTTCCAGATAACTTCATCCCCGCAGAGTGCCGTTTAAACATCACTCGGTCCAGTTTGTTTCCAGAATGTATCCAATTAGAGAATTAAGTGGGTTGTTTTTTGGTTTTTACCTTCGTCTCTTTTCCAGGTTTTTTTTATGTGCGGTATTTTAATCCGAGTACTCTTTTGTATCAAATTCGTTTGACAAATGAGTGAGGAATTTTTCTATGATTCATTTTCCTCTCGAATAACACGAAGAATTACCTAATTTACTTTTGCTAGTAAAATACTTTCCCTCGCTTTGTATTATGTTCCTACCTATTTATTTTCACTCCAGTAAGTCGTAGTATATAGGATATATTTATCATCAGATTCAACGGTGTGGAGATTTTTATAATTTTTTTATATGTTTGTTTTTATTTAGATTTGATGTTGTATAATTTTTTTTATTTAGTTTGAAATCTTACTTAGTCAGAAAGGCTGCCAAACATCTCACTGCGCGGGATACCGGAGGGACGCCGACTACCGGGAAGACCATCAAAGAGATCTATAAAAAGATCAAGATGTTTGAAATTATAATTCTTTATTTATTAAAAAAAATCTGGCTCGTTTTTAACGCATAAGTGTGTAAATATGTTTACGATTCTCAAATTCATTTGTATCAAGTATTGTTACATCTCTGTGTTGAATTTTTTTGTAAATGTCTATTTTCGTACGACTTAAAATTCAGGAATAATAATTTGGATCCTTCCCATGGGCTGTGTACATATTTGGTATATAATTGTCGAAAAAAAAATGTTAAGCTGTAGGTATCTACACTTCAAAGATTTCTAGCCCATGGGGGCGATTAAGCGTGTTACTGAAAAATAGGGTTTGATAAAAAAAAACACAAGAAGAGAACATCGCAACGAGTCGTTTAACGCTTATCCCTTAAAATTGTTATAGTAAAAATCTTTTCACAAAATTCAGTTCTCATGTAGGTAATCCCGAAATTGCCTAAATTTCTCCGAATCTTGGTGGTGTATTTGTATTTTTAATTATAAAAATGTTTTTAACTTTACTTACTAAACATGGAACATGCGCTTCGAGATATGTTGAAATAATATTATTGGAAAAATACAAAGCTACGTCGGCATACAAAGAAATACTTAGTAGGTGGTACATTTTGTTTTGAAATAACCTTTGCAAAGAATTTAATTATCTGCCAATTTGTGTTTACCAAATACGTAGATGTTAGTATATAGGTACCTAATTGGTTATTTTAGTAGATATTTTGTTTTTATTATTTCGTTTCATTTAGTATTTATTTGTGGTCTAATTGATTTATCAATCACAAAGCCAATACGATTAATCATTTTTCAATTAATTCAAAAACAAAGGTTCATAATTGAATAAAACATGTTCAGTGCCAATTTATATTGTAACATTTTCTAGCTACATGTACATACTCATTAATTATAAAAAGGAATGTGACATAAACAATTTTGTTGCATATTTAAAAGACATTGAGGACGAAAAAGATTTTATTTTTACAAATAATCTTTTCTATAATAACAAAATAAGTAGTAAGTCAATAGTTAATAACCACAATAGTTTAGTTGAGTTTCTAAAAAAAAACAAGAATTGAATTTCTTTCGTCCAGTCTTTAATTGTTGAATCTTTAGTTTTTCTTCTGAATCATTTATTTTCGCCCACATTCACCTTCTCAGACCTTATCATATTCTCTTCCTTCCCCATGGGGAGGCGTTAACCAATTAAAGATACATGCCGTGATCTTTTCCTTTTCCGACCCTTCCCAACTTTATTTTGTCTCGCTGAAGATTTTTCTTCGAAAAAAAAAATAGGTTAATAAGAAATCCTTTCACTGGATATTTCTCTATTTCATCAAATCCTTCTAAGCCTTCAAAACCCTATCTTTTTCTTAAATGCAGGTTTGTATAATACAACAGATGTTTTACCTAGATATCTACCTTCGAATAAGTTCTTAATTCTTATTTAAAAAGTGTATTGGTATTGAACAATACAAGATATGGCACAATATAAAAAATATTTATTTATACTCGCAACAAACCGAATAAATAAATTGTAGATCCATTTCCTTCTAAGTGTGAGATGATTTTTCTTGAAATACTAGTAGGTAAGTATATCGCTTACTCAAAACATTTGAAAAATCAAATTATTTGGCTGTTGAATCAAGAAATATTTGCGCTTTCATATACAATCCGAAATGTTAGGTACAAGTACAATCTGTTCATTGTATGATCTTATATAGATAGTGTTAGTGTGTGTACAATGTATGTATATATTTTGATTATGACCCAGGTCATTTAGATTAAGTATGTAGGTTCTCACTTAGAGTAGACCTCGGCAACATTTCGGAACAGATCCAGAATTTTAAGGGCAGCGTTAAATGGGTGCCTCTTTGTGTTTATATCGTTCATTGTTTACCTCTTTGTTGGTAGAAAAAGTGTTCTTTAAAACTGGAATTAATTGGAAAACGAGGTTTTATGTAAATGCGGGACTGCTAATTTGCGAAATTTTACATTTCGCCAAAGTAAATAACGCTTAATATAATAAAGAGTGCCTTTCAACGCACAAATGGCGGCAAACTAGAAAATAAAAAAAAATGAAGAGATTATACTTCATCAGATTTATAAAATTGAATTTGTTTTTAATTGAAAAACGATCCACTTTACCTGTCACGACTTTACGCGCGAGAAGAACAAAGGTTCCTTTTACTTTTGTATTTTTCGACTAAATTTCGTAGAGGACGTTCGCGATCCTTGTTAATTTTTTCGTTCTTTTTTTGAAAATTTAAAATTATGATTTGACCTGATATTTATGTATGGTCGTTAACGCTCGAGTGGTATATTAAGTGTTGGAAAATGTAAGGAAACTAACGCCTTTTTGGTAGAATTAACTCGGTAGCGGGGCCATCTGTCATATTTATTTTGTACCATGTATCAGGAGTTTGGGTCGAGATTTTCCGTCGTGTTATTTTGTCATTTACCCCGCTTCTGCGGCAAAATAAACGACAAAGCGAATGCTTCTACGAACTCTGATACGTCTTCTTGGCTTTTGTTTGCGTGACAACCATGAAGAAGTGATTAAACACGATCCTTAGCTCTTATATCATCTTTTATGAGACGTCTTCACAATCTATCCTTACCTGATGTGTGTGTACCCATGTATATATCAACAAAAAGGAGTTAAAAACCATGAATTGTTAAAGCAATGACAAAACTATTCTTCGCAGGATCATATCTGTAGTACCTACAGTACATTTTCCCTCGTAACTCTTCATACATTTATGTATGTAATTTGTTATTCAATTAATTGATTTACATGTAGCGTCATTAAAAACATATCAATGATTTTTTTTATATACTCAAATGATTGTGAATTTATTTATACATTAAGGCTTAAATAATAATTAATCTAAAAAACATTTCGATTAAAGTTTCATTTATAATTTAAGGTATAAAAATTATAAAACATAAAATATTCTTTTGTCAGAGTTTTATTTGAAAAATGTTACATTTCACCGAGAGACCTGGTTTTTCCATCCAGTAGTTTTATTGTTGTGTTATATCGTACCTATATTCTGTTTTCCAGTCCGTGTAATAGAGTCCCGACATAAAAATGTTTTGTGTTTCTTATATTTATTATGGGATCAATGCAAGCTTAAAATTCTTCCATTTATTACAAAAGGAAACTAAAATGATATATTATGAGAAAAAGGAAGAGCAAGACAATGAGGAAAGTGATGTTGGATGTTGTATAAATCATTTTGGATTTAATATTTCGATTTTTTCTATGCTGTACATACCACGGTACAATACTTTTCTGAAATAATTTATGTGATAGCGGATTCGAGTTTCATATTTTTTTAAATGTTCTTTTCAACCTAACAACTGAATTTGTTTCAAGTACTTAATATGTTATGTTCAGATGTCATAAATACTTGTTGAAAGCCTGCCAAATGGTTAAGTATTTTATGCGCAAATTCGCTATATTAAAAAAGAACGTATTTAATTGTTAATATATTATAAATTTTCGATTTATACAATGTATTTATACTAGGAATATAACTTTTTTCTCATATAACAACTGCGTCCTGTCACTCTTTTGAGAACTTATAGGCGCTTTTGTCACTATACAGTAGACAACTTATATCTTTATTCCTTGCTCATCACGAAAATAATGTTATAATTTATTTATTTATTTATACATCTTCTTGTACATAATTTAAACAAATATAATTGTACACTGGCGGGCTATAATGATTGAGTTTTATATCTAAATATTATAATGTTCAAGTAATTGCTTAATAAAAGTCTGGATCTTGCAACTTGCACCAGGCTTGCAACGTTTTTCTTTACTAAGTTTATTTTGTCGATCGACAATTCTTGATAGAGCTCCATTTTATGTAAAATAATATATTATTCTTAAACATAAAATAAAAAAAATACTTCGTAATACTTCTATCAAATTTCATTGATTATCGTCGCACATCTTCATAACCAATCGAATATCACTCTATGGCCCGAGATATCAGTTGGCCCTTAAATCGTTGACTTTAGTAATCCAAGTTAAAAATTTAGGGAAGATTAAATTTCATTCGCGTATATCAGTGCAAAATGAAACGTCAGTTACGTAATCTTCAACTATAGATATATTTTACGTTTTTCTATGGTTATTGTCTATAACGCATCTGTCAAATTGTAATAACCTTAAATGATACGTGACGCGAAGCTGTGACTAAATATTATTTTATTATTATAACAACACATTATTTTATTTGTTTCATAACAAGAATGTGACTTTTTCAATTTTTTATACCGATCGATGTTTTTTTAATTAAAATCAAACATTGTAGTGAAAAAATGTCATTGAATATGTACTACGTACATAGTAGTTCAATGCAAAATGTATGTACATTTTACAGATGGATATGGAATTAAGTGATAATGGTAAAATAGTGTCTTATGTAGAAAATTCAAGAATACACATTATATATATATATATAGAAACAGGATGGATCAATTTAAAAAGTGGGATGAAAAACATCGCAAAAATAAAGTTGCGTGCCTGACGTTTCATTATGGCTGACAGTTTATTTCGTTTGTTGTCAGGCAATACATCGTAATTATGTAAAAAATAAAATAAATATTAAATACATGAACCACTTCTATATCAAGTCTTTTATTTTAACAACAAAAATAAATCATGATTATAATTATTATGCATAGTTATTTGTAGTATAAAATGAAATAAAACATTAAAGCGTGCGGCGATTAGTACGCCACCTGGCGAAAAAGACTAGAAACAATACTTAACTCAAGATTAAGACACGCGATCCGCCAGAAACGTTGAGTTAAATATTTGTCGTTTAGTGACGTATTTAAGGGAAGATTAGCTACTGAAATACGCAATATTTTTGTTAAACTTGAGTTAAACTCCTAAGGGCCGACTGAAATACTGGGCCTATAAGACTGAAACTAGTGGTTATCTAAAAAAATGTGTAGGCATCCTTTTTCTATCCAATAAAATAAAATTAGTGTATTTTTTTTCTTTGAAAATCCAACCTCGAAACAGATAGGGAAAATTAATAAATATATATCCTACCTATTTATTGTGTTTGCAAATTTTTTGTTTGCTTCCAAAAACAAAACCCCTTAAAAAAACAACGATGCCCTAACGAAATGTCCCACATTTCGGGACCAAATAATTATAATTTATATTTGTTTTTATTTTTCCGTTTATGAACTTCTCGAAAATAAAAGCTTAATAAAAAGTTAAATTCATAGCCGTTCCTTCCCAGTCGCCTCGTAACGGTAACTTTATAAAAACTTTTTCGAATTTTAAACTTTTTATGACGTTGGAACATAAGGAAATGGGACGTTTGTTATTGTTTTGCTTGGTTAACAGTGTTCCCGATTTCTTCGCTAAATAGAATTCATTACAAAATACTTTTTTATACCTGCTATTGGAAAATAATGTACCTACGCATTAAACACGTACCTACTTATTTTCTAGGAGAAAATCTTTTTCGTGCTCCATTTCTGAAGTTTTAAAATGACCTAATATCACAAGTTTTTTCTATTGAATATTTATGATTTTAGACCACAATCATAATACTGTTGATGGTATAGTTACTGGAAAATAACTTGAGAAATCACGTGTTTTGCGCAGAGTTAAAATATGTTTATTTTGCTTGGTTATGTGCGCAAACCCCTGTACTCTATATTTTTTAATTATTTGCCGGTATTTATGCCACCTTGGTTTCCCAGCAGGTGTTTTTATTTGTTTTAATTAACATCAGTCTTCTTCTTCTTCTCTGTACCGCTTTAGTATTGCAGATCCTCGTATGAGCAGTAGCAAAAGATGAAAGATTTCTACGATTTTTATTGAATAAATGTGTTTAAAGTATGTATGTTGCTTCTGTGATTAGACTTGTTTGATTGCGGCATCATTTTTGAAGCATAAAAATGCATTTAAAAGACGGGTTGTGTAAGTAAGTAGGTAGGTACCCATCATCTACGAATTTGGTTTTAAATTTTCAATCCGAGTCTTCTTAACCGTAAAACCGGTTACTACTCCATCTTGCCTTGTTTATACCCAGAGGCGTTTTTGCGCGAAATCTTGGCGGAAGAACGAACAAGGTCACATTTTATATTTGAAACGCACTCCTTGATCTCGTGATCATTTAAATATTTAAGCTATACTTAGAGCTATTTTCTTGAGGTGTCGCATTATTTTTTCTGCTTTATTGTGTATGTTTAAACCATACACATTCCAATTTATTTTTAAATCATACATACCTACATTTTATGATGTTATATTTTTCATCTTCGCCTTTGAGCGGAGATTTATACTAGGCTGTTTAATTATTAGGAACCTATATTAGATGTATACTTTCCTTTAAACATCGCTGTGGCGGGGGGCAGTTCGCACATATACCAATCAATCAAAAAATCACAAGTTTGCGTTTTCTGCACCAACATAACATATCTACCTCGAGTAGTTTTCCGAATGCTAACACTGTATCGTATAGCTGTAAGTCTTCCTTAAAAATATTAAAATATTAATAAATATTTTTTTGATGTTTTGGTTTGTTTTCTTCGGGATTAATTTTTTACTGCTTCAATTTTCGTTTTATGATATAATAATAAATAATATATGTAGCGCCGTTATGATTCAGGATCATTCCATGGGCGCTTATATTCTGTCTTATAATATAGATTATTAGAAGATACAATCAAACATATGGTTTTCGTCAATCCTTGCAGGCGACAATTTATGAAAAACAATGAGGTTTCATTTTCGTCTGGAAGTATGGTGTTTAAAAAACATCGAAAGCAATCAGGCATATCTTACTATTAACTCGGCCTATTTGTCGGCCTTCGTGGCGCAGTTGGTTAGGTATCTGACTGCTGATACGAAGGTCCCGGGTTCGATTCCCGGTGGATACACAGTTCTCAATTGCGCTTTCAGTCTGGATCCGTGAGACGATTAATATCGTAAGTCTCCAGAATGTGGCAACTTATTATTGGGTGCGTGTAAAATTAATGTTTGGCATAGTACCTGGTAGTTGCCGAGAAGTAATAAATAAACAACTCATTAAGTTGGTACGTTGTTTATAAAATTATGTTGCATTAATTTTAGTAATGTTTTCGTGAATTATATTTGGCAGATGTAATATAAATTACGTAGATATTAATAGGGATTTTAAAAGCGTAATATTCTGTTTACCAGAATATCATAAGATCATATTAATTACAGCTTTATATTCGAACTTACGTATACATAACATGTGTAGGTATACTTACATGATTAAAAAACAAATTTCTTTACATGTATACGAAAATTATCGAATGTGCTTATTGCCTTATTTGATGTCCTTGTCTTTTGTTGAGGTTCTCATTTAAGAGTACAACGCAGCATTGTTAGGTCTCTCGTGCCTCAAACTGATAAAATATTTAATTCCATGAAGCAACTATAAAATTCGATTTGATTTCATAATATTTTTTTTATTGAACAATAAGTTTACTTTTCTATATTGATGTAATTTTGTTTCTTGGTTTTTTATGATACGATGTCATGTACCCCCATAAACATTTTGCATGTGAAATTTTTTACTGTTGTCAAATTACTTTGCCATAAATTTTGTGTTTTCGTGTTCCTTTGGAATGGCGGCAGGTACGTACCGCAGTTCTGTTCGATATTATACATACATATATTGTAGATATTCCTTCCTATATTTAGGTACTTATTTTTTCCAACTTATACATTGTCGATTTACAGTGATATCGTTTTTCGTAGATTTGTTATATTGATTGAAACTCATATGTAGGAACTAGTATTTCTTATCCATTTTTGCTCTCCTAAATTATTATTTTATTATGTACGGTGGAGACAGATCTATTCGGTGTAGGCTCAGAAAACCGAACACCACCCACTTTATTCCCTAAGATAAGAATCGCTTTACAAAACCCATATTTACCAACCACACTTAATTATAACTTGATCCACATTTAATTATAACTTGAGTTTACAATGTATGTACGGAGTGTATGTCGTACCTCCAATTTACCTATTAATATTGCATACCTAGTTTTTTTTATTATCATCATCGCTGACCGCCGTAGCATAGTTGGTAAACCGTTCGGTTTCTGTGCGGGCGTCCTGGATTCGATCCCCAGCAGAGGAGAAATTATTTAAATTAATATCTCTCGCTAATATTAGTTCTCTCGGCTGGAAACACTGGTAAGTTGGAAGAAATTGCCATATGGCAATAAACTCGTCACTTGCGCGGGTTGCAAGAAAGTGTTAATTATTATTGTTATTATCATCCTCAACTTTTGGTGAGTCCTAGTTGCCTCCATGAATCTTCTCCATACTGCTCTATCGTTGGCTGCCACCTTCCAGTTCTGCTGCCCAATAGTCCGACAATCCGCAACAACGCCGTCCAACCATCGTAGTTTTGGTCTCCCTATGCTTCTTCTGCCGGTTGGGTCATTAGACAACACCCTTTTTGGGAGCTCCAGATCATCCATACGGTGTAAAAGTCCCAACCTGGGTATTCTGTTATTCTTTATGAACTTGACTACGCTGTTGTCCTGGTAAAGATCATAGATCTCGGTGTTATATCTTTTACGCCATGTTTGACCGTCGTTTAGAAGTCCATACCTATATTCTGCGTAATATATTTCTTTCAAATGCTTTTTTTTAATGTCCAGGTTTCCGAGGCATATGTAAAGACTGGTCTAAATAGTGTCTTGTATAGCGTGGCTTTTGTTTTTCAAATTTATAAGTACATACCTTTAATTATTTTTATTGTTTAAATTTATCAAACCCTCTGTGCATTATTTCAAATTTACGTACTCAATGTTATTGTTTAAAACATATTAAAATGTATATTTACGTTGCTTCAAATTTACTAAAATGTTAGTATGTATCGTTTGAAATTTTACTAAAATGATATTTGTTGTCATGTCGAAACAACAAGGCAAAGTAATCAGAAAGTTTGACGCGTGATGGAATTGTTCTTCCTTTATATTTTTTGTACACTTTCCTATATATTTCGTGTTATTGTTATTATGATAAACAAAAGTTTCAACTTACAACATCAGCATCCTTTCGTGCTTCAGACTGCTGATACACCTTCGTCGTATAAATGTCTATTTCTTTTAAACTTGGCGGTGTATAAAAGTTGATATTATCGTCTTCTTTTTGTTTTGCCACTTCGCGATCGTAGTGAAATATATATGTACCTGTGAGTAAATGTTTATACTCATATTTATTCTATGTGAGCAGATCCTATACCTAAAGCTATGTATGTTACCATAATATGAACTTGTGGCCTGTTTCTACAAAACCAACCGCAGAGACGAGTTTCTCAACGTACCTTAGATGTATGATTGGTAGATCTATCAGTTTCCACAGAAAGCCATTCCAATTTGCAAAAAGTTTCAAATCGATTCTTGGTTCGTCGCCGCACTCTGACTTTCACGGAGACGCCGTTCGCTCGGAGACCGCGATTCGTTTGGTGATGTTTTTGTACTTGGGCATAGTGGTCATACCTGTTTGAGAGATAATAACGCGTGCCGCGTGTCAATGCGGAGGATTGTTAATAGCTATTTTATGGGTTAGACCCAGCGCAACGGACTTGAATTTTGTTTAGTAGGTAGGTAGGTACGTATTTTACACATTAAGTTTTTTTTCTTAATACCTCTCTTTTGAACTTTGTACGATGTGTATTTAAACCTTCACAATGTTTGATTGATGGTTTCTGATTGTCGACCGTTTTAACCTATCGCCCTTAACTTCTTTCAATTCTATCAAATGACTTAATCTTTTTCCATTACTTAAGTTTTTTTTCTACTCGACTTTGTTGTATTGTTCTAAGGTGGGTAGAAAAAAAAACAGAATTAAATTGTATCTTAAGCATATTGTACTAAAGGACATTAATACCTACATTAATTATTTCACTGTACTTTAATTCTGTATTAGCAATGGAATAATTGTCTATCTATGTACATCTATCTTGATACGCAATAAATCCAACTGCAAATAATCACTGTATTGCTTAGGAAATTGTCAAGTTAATACTACCTTTCTTTGTCATACAAGAAAGATGTAATAAATTATAGCCAACATTAAAAATATCTTAAACATCATGTGAATTTTTATTTTGTTTTATATTTATTTTATTCCTTAGGATTATTAAACTTTTGAAATTTTTGCTTGCATTTTCAAGTTTTTTCAAAAATTTTGTTTCTATATCTTGAAAATATTTCTGTATGTTCCTTAATATTATGATGCCTTTATTAAGATTTATATAATGTTTTAGTTAGTTTGTATGTGTTGTGAAATGTGACTCACTTCAAAACTCGAGGAATTCTCATTTTGAAGTTGGGTCATACATACATACATATTATGTATTTATCCTTATTTATGGAATAAATATTTTAATAATATGTATTGTTTTTTTAAATAAATAAATAAAATTCTATAGAACATCTACATAGACAGAAAAAATATCAATATAAAAAACAATTTAAGTGTTCCTATTTGTATAATGTAAAAAGTGTATATTTTAGGTAAAAGTGTAGGTAAACGATTCTGTTTCGACATATCGTTTGTTTTTTCCTTAATGCACAATTTAACGGTACTTTTTATACGTTGTGAGTGTTGTGATACATATTTGTATATACGTATTAAAATTAAACTCTATTAAGTTTTTGTTTCGTTACAATAAGACTTAATAAAAAGTAGTGTATAGAGCAGTAATTGATATATATCTGTGTCGCGACAATTTATAATGTATTAAAGTTCCTAGACATTGATATAAAATGTTTCTGAAGAAACGTTTAATCCTATTGAGATTTATCAAGAAAGAACTAACGGTACATGGCGAGGAAAAAACCATTGTGGCATTATTATTTTCTCAATCTCCTTGACTCTTGGATGTTTTTACGATTGTATCTTTTTCTTAGTCACATTAAAAGTTAATGGAAAGGTACATTGAATAACTACACATTATGAACATTTATATGTAGGTACCAACAATACCTCGCTTATTCAATATTATTATCCTATGTAATGAGGTGGATCTGGATTCAAATATAAACTTCGTTCACCTATAGCACAAGCATTTATGGTTAAGAGAATGTAGGGAGATATACTGAATGAATCTTTTATGACAATTTTTTATCATCTCAACAGAGACGATTTTATTTTTGTAACTTCTCGGGTAACTAACAGGTGCTATGTCAAATAATTATTTACCACGAACCCAATAACAAGTTGCCACATTCTGGAGACTTACGATATTTATCGTCTCACTGATCCAGACTGAAAACACAATTAAAAACTGTGTCTCCACCGGGAATCGAACCCAGGACCCTTGGATCAGCAGTCAGAAATCTAACCAACTGAGCCATAAAGGTCGACCAATTGCTATAATTTGAATATTATAGCAGAACCAGGAACTCAAGGCACCTACAGGGCTTACGATCGCTTTATGCGCTTGCTCAACGTTTACCAATTATGTATGCCTTCTAATTGATTTTTAAGATCACTCGTAAACGAGTGGATAGCCGCAAAACAACATAGAATATAGAGTTCAATCAATCCAATTTTTAAAAGTTCTATGTATTTTCTTCTTCTTCGTTTAGTAGACCTAGTTGATCTGTTCTTCCGAAAATATGCCTCCTGGGATGACGAAGTCCAACTATCCTTCCTTCTTTTGGGTTGTCTTCCGGGTAAGCGGCGGCCAGGGGGGATTTCATTCGCCGCTATATACGCATCAGTGTCCATCCTGGCTACGTGGTCCATCCAATGTCTTCTTCTGGATCTACTCCACCGAACAATGTCCTCTATTCAATATGTTTTCCTTATTTGAACATTGCGAATACCATCTCGAAGAGTTTTTCCAGTGATTGATCTTAGTACCTTCATTTTTTTCTTTTTACTATATTTTTTCATCATGAAAATCTGTTCATTTGAAAATTAGCTGAAACACTATCGCCATCTATAAAGTGAAGAAGAATTTTTTTTGCCATCTATTGAGAAATTGGTTAGTAAACAATGAAAGCAACAGTCCTTATACATGAGGGTGACAATGCTTTCGCACACGCCTGAATCGCGCCATAATAAAATTTCATTTTTAGCTTGTTTACTCGTTTTTACCGATGTGTTTGTAAATCGAATATTTTTATAGTTGCATATACACAAAAATTCGATGTTTTCTCAGACGGTAGTCCATAAAATCTATTAGGTATTTATGCAACTGTTAAAATATTTTATAGAAATCAATATGATTCTAACTAAGGCTGAATAGAAAATGATAGTAAATCACAAATACGTTTGAATGAATATAGACATGACGTCGATTACAATAGTTTAGGTTTTTCTTTTATTAAAAACTTTCTAGGTATTTTACATTTTCCTTTATTCAATCATTTTCAATATACAACGAGTTCATCGAATCTAACTAAAAATTTATGCATTGTTGTGTTGTGATGTGTCATTTAAAATTATTTGTTTATAATTAAGTCGATTTTTATCTTTTCTAAGTGAATATTTAATGTGTAGTTGTTTCTGTTTTTGTAACTACATTATTAACTTCAGTCATTGTTCCCATCTACTATAATAAGCAATTAATACGTTTCCGTCAAAAATAATGTGGGTGTGTGTGTTCCCACTAATCTGAGAAGCTAGTGAACAAAAGGGGCCCCCTAACTAAAATTTGCATAATTACTCTTAATATTGTACACACTTTTGTTCTTAAATTACTTTTGTGATGGCCAGGTGTTTGTTATTAAACATAAAACAAATTTATTTTACAGTCACGGAAGACAATCCTTGGATAACTTCATAAATTAAGATGTTTTTTTGTTGTCGATAAAATATACCTAATTGTTATTGAGTTAGCTGATTTCGTATTCAAAAGTCACCAATAAAAATGATTTGTTTATTTATATCTTATACACAGAGATTCCCATTTTATTATCTTATGCAACTCAAATCCATGAAATAAAAGTTTTTATATAGAATTTGTCGTTTTTTTCTATGATTTTTCTATTTTTTTTAAAGAATGAATATGTCTATGTTTCATTTGTTGATTTATGGTGTAGGTACCTATATTCAACTAAATAAATATTGAAGTATGTAATTTCAAATTAAATCTTAAACAAATTTAAACCGAATTATTCATACTTATACGCAAACATTGGATTTTTCCATAATTGGTGAACGTTGCGCTATCGCATAAAGTGATCACGTAAACCAGCCGATGACAGGTCGTAAGCCCTGTAGGTGCCTTGAGTTCCTGGTCCTTCTATAATATCCTAACTTCGTCTCTATTGAGATGTCAAAAAGTTTGTCAATAATAATAAATTAAAAACCTTAAATATTTAAGTAATACCTAGGTACTTTGAAATATTATTTTAAAAGAAATATCTTTCTAACTGATTTTCTCTCCTTTTTTTCATCTCTCATAAACATGATTGACTAGTTGATTTTCAAAAAAAAAAATGTTTTATTCTTACATATTTTGTTATATTTTCTAATGATATCTACTAAAATAACTTACCCTCCTTCGTTAAGTCCACTTATAAATAAATTCACAATTACATTTTATATTCCCTCAATCCATTCTCCATATTATAGAAATATCACGTTCAAAAACCAAAACTCGTAAATAGTTTCCTAGTTGTTTATTCAGTAAAAGCTCGAATATTTTTTTCATGAAATTCCTAACCTACCTACCTGTGGGCCAAAGATTTTTTTCAATCTTTTCTTTCATTTTAATAATTTTATTGGATACTTTTCTCGTAGATTTCATTGTTACCTACGTGTGTTGAAATCGTAACGTTTAGGTTTCTCGTTTAATTATTAAAATGGGACGCGTTTCCTTTTCTTTGTTTTCGTATTTAATTTCTGTTTTATATTTCACTGCGTCCGTCCCGTATCTGGGGAACGGCAGAAAAACCCTCCATACCAAGATGATATTATAATATTAGCGTGAACTCTTTCTCTCTCCTTCTTTCAATTTGTATTATTTACTCTTGCGTTTGTTCAAACTTGTATGTCCGATGTGTATCGATGCATGAATCACCGCCTAATAGTTTACCTTTAATCATTCGTACTCCGTCATTACACTTTCTTTTTCCAGAACTGGATAGAAATTCGAATTGGCAAAGTAAACAGAAAAGGGAAAAGTAACAGACCACAACCGCTCGACTCCGCCTTTGGTGTAAATGTTGTCGGTTTGCTTTATCTTGGCATTGATTGGTCAGAGGAAATACGGGTATTTCTCATTTGGGTTTACTTTCGAAATTCGTTCCATGTAATCTAGTAGACTCTAATCAGGCGATACTAGCTTTCAAAATGTATCATACATATATTCCTTAGGTACTCCGTGATCATACAATATCATGCTTTAAACGATGTTCGATCATTATGAGATCCATGATGTTTTTGTATTTTTTCAAATGGTTGGTATTATATTTTTTTTATTAATACTTAAGTGTGAAATTCTAACCTCATTATGCTAATTTCTCTAAATTACAAAGTGTAACGTAAAACAATAAGACAGTTTTTTTAACATTATTTAAGGACCTATATATTTTTAGCACCTTTCACTGTTTTATAATTTACCTCCATAGTTCTCATTTATAATATTGTTTTCTTTTGTAAACCTATGATTTATGTTTCTGAAACGTAAAAAAAGTTAGTTTCAGCCATGTTGTCAGATTGTAGATAATTCTTCATATTAAATCATATAAAAATAGTGGCTTCATTTATGAAGTTTATGAGCTTATATTGTCTGGTTTTACCAGGATTTACCAACATTAGATGCAAGATCTGCCACATCTAGGCTATTAGAAATGTAACGATCATACCCGAGTCTGGTTTATAGTTTATTTTTAACTTAGAAACATGTTATGAATATTAATTTAATAGTTCAGAATAAATATAATTATCCTGTTTATGCTAACCTTTTTTTTCAAATCGAGTATTGATGGTATCTTGTAATTATTCAACTTATAATGAACATTCTTGGTTGTTTTTTTTTGTCTTCAAACATAGTTATTTAATAACAGATTTTTACTGAAAATAAAATAATGAATGAATTACTTATGGAAATATAGCAATAAGTTAATATTAAAATACTTTTATTTCTAATGTGTTTGTGTTAAGTGGAAAATCCATCATAAAACAAGAAAAAAATTAAATAACAGTATTTTTCAAAATTTTGATATTGTTTAGGTTTATCCTATTTCTCTTAAACTTAAAGTATAAATCTAACACAATGTTTATATCTATTTTATTAACCTTTTTTTTGTAACATTTAGGTAATATCTAAGTAGATATAAATACTTGCATTTTTTTCCAAACGATTCCTTTTTTATCTTTATTCGAAATTTATTAATCATTTTTTATCGTATACATCTTAAAATTAGATTTTTTGTAAGTCTTCATATCTCCCAAAGACGTTTGTATTAACACCTTTGAACGCTGTATAATTAAATTGCCGTGTATAATGTGAGTTATAATATATTATAAGTTGTTGCATCGCTCGAAACGGCAGCGAGATCGGTCGAGCCTTTTACCTTAAAAATAATAAGTAAGAGGAGGCTGCTCTCGCTCTCTCTCATACCTGAGGCCTTTAACGAGAGATGCTGGCTGGCTGGTCTTTCGGAGAAGTCATCGTATCGCTGCGGCTAGGCAATGACCCCTATAGACAAGTTCCTACGTTGCCAGTTATACAATGTTGTACAGGTAGGTGCTCCGGCGCACATGTGTGTAGCGGATCATTTCTTCACGGCGGCCATCTTGGCAACGTCGCTTCTTCGCTCTGCTAAGGTACGGGGTGCCAACGGTTTTTTTATCGGCAGCCTTCCGCATCCTCGTAGATTCTTATAACCGTCAATTATTCAAATGGAGGTAGTAATATTATTACGAAGGCGCATTATTTTTTAGTTGTCAGGTTTTTTTTATCCCTCCTTCAGCGCGTACACAGGTATGTATGTTGTGTTAGTACCAATGTGATTAATCAGGTTCGATAGGTATCTAATCTAACTATTATAATAATAATTGGCAACCGAAACATTCGGTTGTTTAGTTGATAATTATATGTTATTACGAATTCAATCTTCGACTCGTGGTATTTTTGCTACGAATGTTAAGTTTTTATTAGTCCATCTCGAATATAACTTAGATAAACTTCTTGCAAACGAATTGTAGTAAAAATATTAATTTGAAATTTACCACCTAATAAACCGGTCTAATAAAAATTCTTAAATATACATAGTTCCTAACGTAAAATATTATTATTATTTTTTTCTGTTTCGTCAAATTTCAATACGTATTTTATCCATTGGTAAACAAACTTTATGTTAAAGACCACTGAGCTACAATGTACGCTGTCGATTAATGTGAGTTTAATTTAAAACTCGACCATAAATTTTAATATGATAAGGTTATTGAATTACTTTTTATTATGTGTACCTTATTTCTGAATATGAGATGTTTCTCAAATGACACCAAACATTTATTATTTAAGTAAAAAGCATGTACAAGCACCAAAAAGAATATAATGTGATAATTACTTCAACATGGTCCGCCATCTTGAATCGTAGGAGGAGTAGCTTTTGTTTTGTTCTAATTATCTCATTTGGCATCCGGTTGAGCACGTTTCGAATATATGAAAGGTCTTATTTATATTTCGTGAGAAAATATACATTTTATGGAGTGTATACGACAGAATTGTCGGATTATCGAAACTTTCAGCCAGCGCGGCGTTAGGTACAAAACTGTGTATGGCTAGATTCGCACGCGTCGAAAAAATATCATTCTCAGACGTGATGTGAGAAAGTAGTTGTTGTTATTAAGGCATGTATGTATTCGGTTGGATTTGTTTCAGAGTCAGCACCAAAGGGAGCAAACTGACAATATTCGATGGTAATAAATAAAAGACTTCCAGAACATGTAGTCGTTTTCCTGTTTCTTGGGATATTCCACAAAACAGGGGCATAAAGCCCGAGTGTAAGATGAGGATCGCACTCCGATCAGAGAAAATGCCCCGACGTCGGCTCTCATTGCAAATGGGTTATTTTGTTGAAACACGTCTCGGACATTTGTGTAAAATATCTCTTACAAAAGAAAAGAAAAAAATGATCTACGGATGGTTTACATGAGATGTTTTCATAACTTAGTCGAGATGTTTAACAAATTCATGGTATAAATTACGCAAATAGAACATTTTAAGTAAACAACAATTAAGTAAAATTAACATTTTTAGTTCTTCAACATGTTTTGTATTAATTATCATAAACGTTTATAAATAAACTGATAATGATAAACACATTATTTCAATATCATTATAAATTAGATCCATTTTCATACCTATATTAAAACCACATTTGAACCTAAATATTGCTTAAAAATTTGTAAAAAAAAATTTCATAATTCGGTAAATAAATTTAAAAATTAGTTTATTTAAATGTTTTTGCAGATTTTTAATGATTCGTGAAATTCGTTTTTATATTATTATACTATATACATTGAATTTTTCATATAGATAATACACATCGTTTGTTTATTTTTTGTATTATTCATTCGTGGATTGCCGTTTTTTAATTGTGTTTATCAATGTTTTTAATTTATTTGATCATGAATTGATAATTATTCATATTTATTCGCTGTTTAGATCATAATGAATATAAAAAAATACCATATAGGTACTCCAGGACAGCAATTTAATTAATTTATTGGTGAAAATTTAACTAAAAACATTTGTTTAGATTAGAAAGACGGTTGATAAGAAACAAAAGTCACAAACAAGTATGATATATGCTGTTTATGAAAAAATAAAATAGTATTTTATTTATTTATTTATTTATTTATTTATTTATTTACTCTCAGAAAGCTACAGCTGTTAATTATATCATTTACAATTCTGTTTTTAAATGTTAACATAGCCAAAAATGCTTTCTTCTATTTACATTTGTGAATGTATAATGTTTGGTTACATACTTAGTTATGAAAAAAAAAATTATACAACAAGTAACATCAATTTAAAAAAAGAGAGAGAAAAGATACATAAAAAATAATAATAATATGAAAGTACAATAATATAAGAAAAAAACAAGTAGGTACATAATATGTTTTAGGATGACAAGGAGGGATCATTAGTAATTGAGGAGGGGATTGTTGGATTGTGTGTTAGGGTTTAAGAACATCTTTATCTGTTTTTGATAATGCAGTAATGTGTCGTGAAAAATGTCCGTGTGTTTGAAATGTGTATTGTAATCTCGCTGAATTCTAAACAAAGGTGCAAAGTATCTGTAATTAGTGTGGCATACTGGTAAGTGAAATAAATTATGTGAGCGGGTATGTCTATTTGGTATATGGAGTGATATATTATTGAGTATGTCCGGCGAGTCAATCAAGTTATTGCAAATTTTGTAAAGTGATATTTGGTCAAAATAAAGTCTCCTGTT
The DNA here is from genome assembly GCA_963576475.1 of Molanna angustata. Classification (NCBI taxonomy): domain Eukaryota; kingdom Metazoa; phylum Arthropoda; class Insecta; order Trichoptera; family Molannidae; genus Molanna; species Molanna angustata. The sequence continues at coordinate 20,754,202 of OY754971.1, read as the reverse complement.
TTGTAATGTAGTCATATTGAAGTTTCTGGTAGAAGTATTATAATTAGTGTGTTCAACATAAAGGCGCCTCTCCAAGTGTTTCAAAAAGGTTTTTTGAATATTTTCTATTTGATTAATGTAGACTTTGTAATGAGGGTTCCATATTGGCGTACAGAATTCCAGGTGAGGGCGAATGTATGTAAAGTATAGTGTTTTTAGTGTATTAATGTTTTTGAATTGTTTACAGCTACGGATAACGAAACCGAGCATTTGATAGGCTTTATTTGTGATGGTTTGTATGTGTTGTTCATATGTTAATTTGTCATCTATTATTATTCCCAGATCTCTTATGTGGTCAACTTTCTTCAGCATGGAGTTATTAATAGAGTATGGGTATGCTATAGAATTTCTTTTACGCGTTATACATAATAAAGCACATTTCGATACGTTGATATCTAATTTGTTTATATTACAGTACAAGGATAGGTTGTTTAGATCGTTTTGTAATTTATAACAGTCATTTATATTTTTAATTGCTAGATAAATTTTCATGTCATCTGCGAAACCCGAACAGGATGAAAACTGGAAGCAGTTTTGGATATCGTGTATGTATATGTTGAAGAGGATTGGTCCCAGGTGTGAACCTTGCGGCACACCTGACGGAGCGCAAATGAAGTTGGATCTATGACTTCCCACGACCACAGCCTGTTGTCTGTTTCTTATATATGAATCGAACCATCGGAGGAGATCACCATGAATTCCCACTTTGTATAGTTTTTGTATAAGTATATTGTGATCATATATTTTAATAGTTGGTTACCTGTTTGAAATTTGAGTAGCTGATACCGAGTTCAAATGTCAGATAGAAACCATTTCTTTGTGATCTACACCTGAAATAGAATTTTCTTGGAAAGTAAATTTGTACCTTGTCTCTACCCAAATGTTTTTACTGAAATGTGCTATTTATATGTTTGAATAATCATTTCATACTATTTTTGTGGTTGTAATTTCTTGTTTCTCTGTGAAGTAAAATGTACCAAGGTTAACCTTACTAAAGCAAATAATTCGACGTGTTTTTTACGCAGAATTTTAATTTATATAATAAAACCTATAGAAGACGGTTGAAAGAAAATAATTCAATGGAACGAATAAGGTGATAATTTTAAATGCTAAAAATCCTTACTTTTTATTCAAACATTTTTTGTCCCGTTTTCCTTTTCGAGGTAGGTAGAAATAATCGAACAGTACATTTTCCTGTCTTTGCATTATATTTTTTTTATACATACATACATCGTATTTAACGTCGTATCAACTCATCCCTTAACTATTATCATTCAAAATAACATAATAATGTTAATTGGGTTTCATTGTAATAAATATTTATATTCAAAAACAAAGTTTTTAGCCAAGCTGCAAATGGTGACGTTCCTTAATGGTTGTTGGTTTTTTTATTGTGGCATTTGACGTACCCACCTACTTAGGACTAATGTCACAGCTTAAAAAATCAGCAAACAGGTGTTTCTTTTGACAGAAGTTTTTGCAACTTGGCTCCTGGTAGGACTTTTTTAAAAAATATTTTTACGTAAGTCCTTAGTGTAGACCTGTTTCATTTTGTGCTGATGATTCGCCTTTTATATAGCTGATTTTATCTCAGAACTTATCATATTAACAAAATTACTATGTTAATATTTTTCTGAAATCAAGATTGTTGCACCGTCATTTTTAATAATCACGATAACACGAAAATATGAACAAGAACCTACAAAAAACTGCTGCAAGTACAGTGCAAGTACTTGAAAGTACTGTATACCCACTTGTATTTATAATTTCATACAATCGCTTGTTAAAAATATAAATCTCACATAAATTATCCTTAATGAAAAATCAACGTAGTTGCCGACTTGGTTCCCACATGAGCCAAAGAATGATAGGAAGTGTAGTGTGGCCTGTGTGTGACTCTTTACTCAGCGGAGCGTGTCTCGTCCGGGGTTCAGTCCCAGAGAAACGGAGACCTCTTCTGTTGAAGATAGGCATTACCTACCTTACCTTCTCGCTGTCTGATTGGTCGACAGATAACTGCCGTGTTTATACACCGTGAAATTGTTTTCCTTACACTTGCTTTTATTTTCGACTACGATGCCGTATTGATTGGTCGCTGACTTGACCATTTGGTCGTGACAGGTGCTGCTATCTGGAGCATCAACTCACGCATTTTATCGAATCTGCTGTCTTTTTTATTCATTATCATGACTCACAATTTAGCGAATATTTTAAATTATTAAATGTCACCATCAAAATGTATCAATTGTTACAGTGCCGTTTTTTAGAACGCTAAACATATCTTATAAACAGATTTTTTTCATATATACATACCATCACATTATGTCGCTCGCGGGGTAGGCAGAAATAATCGAGCGCCACATGTTTCTATCCTCACACGCATTCCTCACCTCATCCACATTCAGAATATCGTTCACATGGTCGTGCCATCTTTTCTTGAACGGCCCTGGCCTCTCATTCCATTCCTGTCCGCACTCTGTATTTTCTTCGTCAGGCGTTTCTCATTCATTCTCTCCATGTGGCCAAACCATCTCAATGTGTTTACTTTTATTCTATTAATGACACCTTTCTTCATCTTTCATACTTTCCTTATGTCCTCATTTCTCACCCTGTCATTAATCGTTCTATTACAGATTCTTCTTAACGATCTCATTATAACTTCATTTATATTACTTTCGTGCGACTTCTGCCATGTCCAAATTTCACTTGCATACGTTAAGGTTGGCATTACGATAACGTTATGAATGACAAATTTGGCTTCCTTAATAGTGATATTTTTATAGTGAAATTGGTTGACAAAGCCCTGTAGAAATAAACCGCCTTTTTCCACTTAAAGTAAATAAATTCCATAAATGCCGAAGAAAAATTTATGTTTAAAAAATATCCTCTCAATTTTCAATGATGTCGCTTCAATTTTAGACAAAATAATCTGTTATTTTTAGTAGTAAGTTTATGTACTTAATGGGGTGGTATTTTGCGGTAAATGTAAGTAATGCAGATATAGACAAGCCGGCTCTTATAACTTTTTTTGCCTAATCCAGTGGACCCAAGTACGAATCAATCCTGCCTTGATTAAATTTGTACATAGCACAAGCATGTTAGTAAAAGTAAGATTTATCCTATCGAAAAAAAACGAAAATATGTTTCTTAAACGTAGTTATATTTTTTATTAAAAAAATTGAGTTCGGTGATTTATAATCAACGTTTTAACTGTATATCCGCATCTGTTTATCGTAATAATTATTGAATTTGTGATTTTGGTGTTAATAACAAACGAAAAGTCAAAGTCTCTCTCTAGTTGTACCTTGGGGTAAAGTTGTATAATTTCCGCTACGGTACACTATTGCCTTTTACCCTTTTATGTTCGACGGTGAAAGTTACGTTACTTAAGTCACAAACTAAGTTTCGCGGAATTTATTATGGGTAAGTTCATAATATTTCCAATGTGGTTTGGCATTTCAAAACAATGTTTTCAATATACCTTCCTATCGACCCGATCTATACATACGTACATAATGCCAATGAAAGTTAGACAATACTGGCGAATCGTTGACAGCACCAGAGGCAAGATATTTTCGATAATATATTATATTTTGTTTTACCTATCATTTTTTATCAAGATTTATTATTTAGTGTTATTATGTCTTCCTTTTTACATGATTGAATAATAAAAAAAACCTGAGATCACACTTTTCCAAGTTTTTTTCACGTTGTAATGAATAAATAATTTTTTTTGCGTCAATCCGTAGATTGCTTACATTCATACTGCCAATGTCAAACATATAATGATAAACGCAGTTTTTTTATACAACAAACGAACGAATCGAATCGAACAAATCCGGGATCCTAACATGCATTTCTTGTTTTATTATGTAATTCAAATTTCAAATTAAATAAATTCTCATTTTATATACAGTTTTATCATGCGTTTTTAATAATTATTTTTTGAGACATTCCTTAGTAGGTACCTATAAATTATTTTCATGACAGATGCGTTTCTTAGTTCTTAATCAGATTGGTTGAAAGCTTTTAATGTAATTTTGTTTTCTGTCTCTCTTCCTACCTTTGTATTTTGTAAAATATTATAAGTTGAGATTCGCTCAGTGTGCCATGACGTAGAATGTCTGACGTTGAAAGATGAATGTGATTTGTGCACAAAATGACTTTAATTTCGTATTTTTTCCTTTGTCTTTCCAAAGGCATACTACTCAGAATTGATTTGATTTTATACGCAGACTTTATATAGGTACGAAATAATTTTTCTTAGGATAAAACATTTTTAGTTTTAATCATTTAGAAAATGTAGGTAAATACCTACAATATAATGTAAATATATTATTTTTTATATTTATACATTCACTGGTAGACATTAAAACAATTGTTGATTCTGCAATTCCCCACTAGGCAAAAAACCTGTGCCGGGGCAAATGCATCTCGAGACAGTGACGCTGCTTTAGTTGATGCCAACATCAATCGTACATAAATATTGATAATATTACAAAAAAACAATGAAAATAAAAAAAAACGTTTTAAAAAAAACAGTTATTAAAAAATATAAATTTACGTTTCAAATATGCTACATAAGAAAAATATAATGCAAGTGAACAATGGTCTTGGCAAAAGACACATGAAATTAGAATAAATGCCGTAAAAATGTGATCATTATTAAGAAGAGTTGGTATGTAATAGAACGAAATATTATGATGGAATATAAAATGAGGACATAAATAGAGAATGCAAAGTATATTATTTTATTTTATTTGGGACACTTACAGACATTGACAATCGCATACAAGAAAGTATATCATAATAATTTTACATAATGTCAATATCCAATTGGAAGTGAACACAACATGCGAAGTTCATAAATTATTTACACAAACATATTAAAATATCCAAGATAAAAGCAGTAATAAAGAAACTTTACAAATAAGACATAATTATACAAAACCTATAAAAGCATAAAGAAGCAACAATAAAAAGTACAAAGTAAATATAGAGAAGCATATATAAAACAATGAAATGTAATGAAAATTGTGCATATAACAAAAAAAGGGATGAACACATCAACAGAAATTCTCCTCTCTACTCAGAATCAATAGCATTCTTTTTTTAAATACCTCTCTTGTGTTGCAGAAGATATCAACTATGTTGGATTTGCTATGACTATTGTAAATACGGCACATGCGATACAATGGATTATAAAATGATATGTTAGATATACAGAACCCTATGTGAAAAATATTTGGGTTTCTTAGTGATTTAATATTGACGTTATATTTTAAGTCATTGACCAGCTGTGTGTCCATCACATTATTTATTATATTAAATAAACATGCCACGTCCGCCATTAATTAATTCACATGATTAATTAATCATGTAATTATATAAGTAAAATGAAAGTTAGGCACATTGAATGAATGATTGTTGTGAACAGTTGGCTAAAAACGTACAAAGGTGTACGTTTTTAGCCAACTAGAAAAATCTGACATACGAATTATATTATTTTGAATGAAGCAAACATAATAAGCTAGAATAATTGGAGAACATGTTATGAGACCATGCGTGAATGTAAAGGAAGACATAAATGTTTGCAAGGATAAATATGTATGGTTAGGGGCATGCTGTGACGAATTGTATGTTTAAATAATATGCTATACTATTTTTAAACTGGTTTGTGAATAAAAAAAATCCTTTTAGCCATTAATTACTAATTCATTTTTATGTTATTTTCGTTTTTTACTCGTACCTTTGGTTCTATTTTTGTTCTTAGGCCCGAGTAATAGATTCGTTCTCCAGCTTGAGACTGGTCTTGAGAATACGTTCTCAACCAAAATGGTATTAAAGAAACAAAAGTCACTGAGCTTGATCTCAAGACCGATCTCCAAATGTATAGAAGAGTTGAAATTGCTTCGAGACAGCTATCACGCTGTCTTGAGAACGGTCTCAACGAGAGAAAAGGAGATTGCGCTTTACACGAAAAAGAGACGCATATAGACACGGACGAATTTCGCATTATTACTATTTTGACGTTTACATTGTTAGCGGTACTAAAATGGATCAAAATGGATCGAGAATCTTATTTAGAACCTTCTGGGAGTAATTAACGTACAATCATTCATAAACTAATCATGTGAATTAAATTTTGTAAGATTTCATAAAATTTCCGGTACATCCAGGAAATATCATGTTGTTATTCTATGCATGTTGTATCATATTTTGAAATGGCTGCCTTTCCTGGATCTATTCACTGTAGGTACACATATTCCCATAATATGCTATATGATAAATAAACGAAGAAGTATATCATTTCCTCTTTCGAATAAAATGGTCGATATTTTCACTATTTAATCACGTATCATATTATGATGCATAAATTTCTCTACACTTTCGAAGATTACCAAGACAACGAATTGTCAAAATATCTATAAATAGTTATTCCAACTCATTGCTACCAACATAACAACGCTGAAATTATTGCCATTCACGAGAAAAGGTACTTATTTATAGAGCTGCATGCACATTTTTTTCGAGTACGCTTTCTCGAATGAGACGGCGTACGTATTTTACTTTTAATACAGATTTTCGAGCATGATCTCAAGATGGTCTTGAGATGACACATTTGGAGAACGGTCTTGAGAATTATTCTATAATTTGGGCCTTAAAGTACTTTATTCCATTTAGGACTATATTCTTGGTTACATTTGTATAACGCCACATTATTAAAAGAGAGGAAAATAATGATTTTGGTGTGATTAATAGTTTCCTTATAAATTCAACTACGTAGGTACATTTCGTCTGAGTGTACCGTCTGAGTCTTTAACCAGAACACGGTGTAAATTATATGGAATGTCCTTAGCAATAGGTTCGCGTGACACCTTTGGCTAATAATAATACAGCGTAAAGGAAACGAATGTCTTTCATTATCAGTACTAAATAATGATAAAGCGACGGTTGCCTGTCGTCAATACATAGGTACATAACTAAATATACCTACAACAAATAATGACTTTTCTCGCCTCTTTCCTTTGCTTACATTTTGACGTGTCTATTAATTTACGTAGATGACAAAATACACGTAGTATGATTTATTTATTTTAACATATATATAACAGGAATGTATTGTTTTAGCGAGAAACTGGAAGATCTGGCATGCACAGAGTTTACGATCTGTTGATTTACTTAATCACTTTGGTCGCTTGCGCAACATTCGCTTATTATTCCTTTTATTAATTTACTTTTTCTACACCTTCCTGAAATCAAAAAATGTCAAGTCTTGTTGTTCAGCAGTCTTCAATCTGTCGCTTAAGACGGCTTCTAATTTGTAGAATTTCATAATGATATGTTTGTTTTTTTTAATTATCACTTGTTTTTACTATATAACAGTGTTGTATCTTATTTTTTTACAATTATTTCAGTCACATTGATATAATTTGACAGCAGTGCAATTATTACCTATGTTTTTTTTATCACTTACTACGTTAAATTTCACATTGATTCGTCAAAGTCTTCGTTCTCAGACCCAACGGTTATAAATTTGCTATTTTTAGTTTGCTTCGAGTTGTAAAGTGATTATGACTCGTAATGAGTTTTATTTGCGGAATATAATTATTGTACCTGAATAACCGTTAATAGTCATTGACTTCTCTTTTCACGCAAAACAATAATTACCACAATATCAACATGTGATAAAAAACAACACCCGTAATCAACGCAGTGTTTTCACTTAAATAAAATACCAGTAGATATTATGTAGATCGACACAAACTAATCGAAGGTAGCCTTTCTCCAGGGTCCCTTCTACCAGCTAATTCAGTACCGGACATATTGCAGATATCGTTATTTTTTATCATTTAAGATAGGTACTGCTGTTTCCTGGTTCATAGTTTTACTATGTACGTAAACTATCCATCTTATCCTCAGAATCGATCAAAACTAATAGTTATTCGGATTGTCAATTGTTTAGAGAGTCAAAGTATTTCTTACGCGTTAAGTCTGTAATCAAGATTATATTTGTAGAAAAACATGTGTTTCAAATTACGAAAATGCATTTTGATCTGAATGTGACCCAACCCAACCTAACTTAAGTTTTGTGTTGAATTTCGCAAATGCCACAGTGCGAATTTTGCATTGAGAATAAATCTATTGACCATTTCAAATCGATATTTTTCGCTGAATGAATATTTTCGATCTACAGTAGGTACATACTGTTTCATCCTCTGTATTGATAAAAATTATCGTATGCTTAATTCATTTGCTCATATGATTTTATTCCATTACTTTAAAAGTTTCTTATTTTGATACAACATTATTGTTTCATCTTGAAAAAGTCAGTTTCGTTAAAAAAAAATATTTCAAATAATTATAGATCCATTGAACAGTGAAAGGTAATAAGACCAGACCTATTAGGTATGTAGTAGTTAATATCTGCTAAAATTGCGTCACAGAAATGTTTTATAAAAATAAAAACAAAACTCGTATTCACTTCAGTTGTTCAATATCTAGATATTTAGATAATGCTCATATTTTGACCCGATTGTAAAAATACAAAACGTTTGTGAGTTTTAATAATTATTCAGTCACGATATAGAAGTACAATTTTCTATTGGCCGTGTATTACGTCATTAGTCTCATAATTCGTTCCTCATTACAGTCATTACATTCTTCAGACGTGATTTCACACTGTTAGGTATGTACCGACATACTCGTATATAAATATATAAACAATACCGCATTTTGGTCAAGGTTTTCCTACAAATCGTTTGTTTGATTCATTCCTACCATTCATTTGATGACTGAACACAACTCCTAGTACCGTACGGAACTCGTTGAACAGTTTGTAAAAAATAATCATTTTAATAGGTAAACGTTGTTATTTTAAATGAATCTTTTATAAGTCATGAGTCATGATTCATTCAAGTAATAAATTATCCTAGTGAATATTATCAGAGTTCTATTTATGAATGCAAAATGGTGATTTTATTAAGCAGATATGTTTCTAATTCAGAAAAGCAAGAATTGATTGAACTCTTTTTTTATACCAACGATCACGATCGATATGCAGTTTGTAAATTTAATTTAAATAACTAATTATTTATACCATTACTGGCTGAGTATTTTTATGTCTTGTAGCAGATGGGCTACGTCATCTGGGAAAAAACATGTATTTAAGTAATCGTTCAAATTTACTGAATGAAGAACAGTTTTTTACCAAAATTAACTTTTTATATATTTTTTTAAATCGTACCTTTGCTTAAACGAAAAAAAAAGATCATATTTTTGACTTTATAAGGTTGTTTTTATTTTTAATTATTTTATATTCTGATCAACATACATAGTACCTACATGATATTAAATAATATATATTGGTAACATTTTTTTTGGAATTCGAGTCATTCTTAAATTAGAATTATCTACTGAAAATATATTATTATTTTTTAATAATAACATTAACAAGTTCGCACATTTTCAAAATATCTATCTAAATAGGTAGGTATATAAGTTGATATTAGATAAAAAATAAAATTCAGCTGTCCCACGCTTCGTTAGAAAGAATATTCCATAAGTAATATATTATTAAGTATTGGTATCTGTGTACCTTCCTACTTACAAATATTGATATTATATCAAAATACCTATATATTTGAATGCAGATGATGATGGGAATACTTATACAAATATGAATCTTATCACGATTCATATTTGTCATAATATTTTTTCCGTTACTTAATAACTATCTTATATTTATTGTGTCTTTAATCAAATATGTTTATAAGGTACTCACACACACAAACATATTGTTATATTGACACAATGTTAATATGCACTTACATACAAATACAGCTATCTTTCGTCTATATTTCAAGGAAATGATATTTTTGATGACCTTTTAATGTCTATATTGTGTTGTTTATTTTTTTTAAATAAACACAACCTTGCAAAAACTAAACGTACTAAATTCTCTGAATTGCAGATATTTGCTTGTTTTGATTTTATTTCTATTCAATACCAACAATCGTGTCAGTTTTTCATTAAACCGATACATATTTCTAACCGTATCCTCTGAGATTTACACTCTGTAACGCTGTCTGAAGGATCTTATTTTGGTTTCGACGCAAATCAATTACAAAACATTAATGGAATTATGTCACAGCAACAAACCTTGTTTTCTTCTGATAAATACTTTTCGCTTTGTTTATATTTAAAGCAAACCAATCCGTGTTTGAGAACTTTGAGTTGCAAGTTTCTTGGAGCTCATAGAATATTTTTCGCCTATTTTCAGAGTTTTATGAGTGAGTCGATGAGTCCAATACGCAGAGTTGGTAATGACGATATTGGAACAGACGGATAGTATTATTTAGTGAAGAAACAACAAAATGAACTGCATACTTTATTGTCAGTATAAATTCTTGGAATAATATTATTCTTAAGTTACTTCGGCTAATGGCAATGCACTACATCTTGACATTTTGATAATGCCATAATATATAATAATATATAAATCCTATTTACATACCTGCAGTGAATTTAAAGTTTGGCATTTAGATTTTTCAACCGCTATTATTTATTTTTAGCATAGTATAGTTTTATAGTTTTAGCATATTCCTACATATTGTATCATTTTAGATTGCGTGTTTGAACAAACATGTATTTTTTAATACCAGCGTAAAGTATATACGTTTGTATATATAATGTAGGTACATAATATTGTATATACTCTTCAGTAGGTATCTTTTCAAAATGGTTACCTATTGACACATGTGCCTGGATCATGTGTTCTGTTCTATTCCTAACACAAGATCAATTTATAAATAATAATAATAAATTTGGATAATTTATATAGCGCTGTTTTTGTGAATATCTCACCTCAAGGGCGCTGAAAAATTGATTACGCTGTATCATTTTGTCTCTGGTTAGATTTGCGAAAAAGGTGCGTTTTGAGTTTTTTTTCTGAACGAAGATATATTTTCGGTTTGTATGAGGATGTGTGGGAGCTTATTCCATGCATTTGTTCCTGCCACAGCAAATGCACGATCACCGAAATTAGTTGTGTGCACCCTGTTTATTTCAACTAATTTCCCAACCATGAATGAAGAAGCAGAACGAAGTGATGATTGTCTGTCATTTATTGAAAGCGGAATGCACAGTTCGGAGAGGTAAGTAGGAGCCATACCACGAAGTGCTTTAAAGATGTATTGCATTAAATGAATCGATTGTATTTACGAGTTTTATACATACTTGTAACTTTTCCTAAAATTGCGACAAACGCAATGGAATAAAAATAAAATTACCGATCCAGATACTTAGCATATCGAAAAAAGAAGTTAATTAATGCATAACCGATTTTTTACTACGTATTTTATACGAGGGGTATTTTAATACCATAATGATAATGGCTGGTATTTTCGAATAAGAAAGCTGTCGATATTCCTTTTAATTTTATTTCAAAAATTGTTTTGGTGAAATATTTCACACAAAAGAATGGCTGTTTTTCTTTGATGGAATTTTGTACCTACTCTTCCTAAGAACCTGATATTTGAGGGAAGTATTTGTTCGGCGTGTTTGATTACTCCCAGCTATGTCTAAAAATGTTGTGAGAATTAACTCGAAATAATTCGCATTGAAAGCATTTTCCTTGTCAATGAAGAGTGACTGACTCCAATTGAAAGTTGAAGTGGGTATCTTGAAATCGTTGGCCGGAGAACCTTACTGGCTGCCTGTCAGACTCTACAGACCTTTCCATTCCTGGAATGCCGTCTGAAATTTCTGGAAAAAGATTTTCTTGTGAGTCAAAACGTTCGTTTCGGTAACAATAGATGCCATGTTCCGCGATACAGAATATATTATATAGCATGAATTATTTTGTATCTAATAAAATACTTTGCAAAATACAAACTGTATTCGTGACACAAATTACAAATTTATCAGAAAGTTTATTTTGATAATAGTATCACTAAGCACCTACTTCTTTGAAATATTGAAAAAAAACATTGCTATTTTATATCCACGTTAAATTTGGAATGTGGCGATCCTTTAGTGAATTTTTCGGCTTTCTTTAATAATTATTGATCTTTTTTAAAACTAGTTGCATGTAACACATGATATCTTACTGTCGATGGCGATAATATGTATAATTGAAGAATACGTATCAAACTATAAAAACTTTAGGGTGTTTCGGCTTTTTTCGATATTTTTAAAAACTTTGGAAATATATATGATTTTGAACGTATAAATTAATAAAAAAAATAAAAATTAGAAAAAAATGATATTTTTTAGAAAAAGAATGATATTTTTTATTTGTCTATATTTATACAAATTTTCAGCGTTCTAGCTTTTATGGTTTTTGAGATATATGGAAAGCAAAGTAAAAATTCAAAAGCTGATCCCCTGACAAACAAAAATTCAAAGTTTTGTAGGCCTATAACTTTATGTATTCTGAAATTTTTGGCTCTGCATTGAGCGGATCAAAAATTATAAGGGGGGGGAAACAAACACACACACACACTGTCACACAAAGACACTAAATATTCTACTCCGATTTAATCCGAGTAAATTCATGTACAGAGGTGTTTTTTGACTTCAAAGTTGAAAAAGCCGTGAAAAATATAGACCTGACATACAAATCTCGCGTATCTTGGCTTGAATCTTTGTCGATATGTTAAGTGAAATGAATTCTCTTGAACAAATTGACAGTGGGAAAACCTTTCTATCCAGCTAAATTTTTATTTTTTAGCTCAGTTAGACATATGACTCCTGTGCCATATGATTCCAGGTTGGATTCGTGATAGTCTCAAGAATGTGGTAACTTGTTATTGGTTGTAACTTTGGATATTAGTAGCATGTCTGAAAGATGAATAAAATGAGAATCGAAAACCGCATATATTTTCTGCGAATTTTATTTTGTTTGATACAACATGTGTTGTAAGAAGATATGAAATAAATAATATTGATCCAATTGAACTTTTTGAAAATGAAAACATTTTTTAAAAACATTTATTTATCTGTGTGATACTTAGGTACTACTCATAGGAGAAACAATAACTTTCTCCATTTACCAAGAAAACAACATACCGTCATACAAGGTCGACAAAATATATATTCAGGTTTGGTAATAATTACAACAGAATAAGATAAAAGCATCCGGTTACAAATGGACCGACAATTATGATCCATCGATAAAAATATTATTTGGAGGCAAATGGAACCGATTACTGAATTTTTATAAAATTTAATTATACAAGTCATTTCAAAAGATTATGTATATTCTAAACCATAACAATAAAATTATGTGTATAGGTAATTTCAAATATGACGTTGAATGATAAATGCTAAACGTGTTAGCTGAATTATGCAATTCACTTTTTGGATATATGTTTATCCCCAACAAAAAAAAATTAGCATCTCTAAAATGTGCACAAAAAATATAGAAATATATTCGAGGGTCACCAATTTGGGGATATATGTTTATTATTTATTTTAATCAGAAAGGAATTATATTGCATATGTGCGTGTTCAAAAGGATTCTGTTTGACTTATACCTCCAAGTATGATATTGCTTTTGTCAGTTCATTAAATTATTGATAATAAATAATTTATAGTGATAAAGGGTTTCAATCAAAGAGCTACATACATGTTCAACACTGGTTTCAAACAAATGAAATTACAATGTTAATTAAATAATAACTTAGTTAATTTGTGATGTCGTGGGTCGGATCTAATAGAAAAAGATTTAACACGAATCTACTTTATGGAACGATCAACACATGAATGAAGATTTGTAGCTTTGTATGAACGACGGTGGGCTATGATTCGTTGATCCTCGTAAATACATGTTGCAGACCACAATGCGCTGCTACACACTAATTAAAATATCAACTTGATAAATTTTCTAATTATGGTATAATGATAATTTTGAAGTAGTGCAAGAGTTTTTATAGTTTTATGGAAATGTAAATTAAACTATACAATTTTATAACTTCAAAGTACCTACTTCAACTACACTTTTATTTTAATGTGTTGAAAAACTTATCATGTTCCTTAAACAAAGTCGTTTTTTGATTCTCGAAAATTGAGTTATTTTTACCACACATTTTCTCCCGTGGGTTTATTTATACCCATCCAATTAAATACAAAATAGAGATCCTATCAAAATCTTGTTATAATATTTCGATCAAAACAAAATCCCATTACCGCGCCTCCAAAACACCCTAGGTAAGCCCTTTAAACCCGTATTTTGAGTATTCCATCGACTAAAAAGTTACAGACTAAATTGCCTTCTTTTAATATTTAACCACAACATTAAGGAATCTCTTTTTGTTCGGAGACTTAAGTGATGGATATTTTCATCTCCATGTTTTATTTTCTTTGATACAATGATCCCGGCTATCCTTTATCCCCTTTCAAGAAGAGTTGAAATGCAGCGGGAGTTGATTTTTTATTAACTTCTAGGCGTTGTTAGCTGTGGTTAAATTTGTAAGCTTATTACAGTCCATATTTGTGTTTTTTTTAACTTACATGGACTGGTCTGTCTTTTAATTAGATTTTATTCAGTATTTTTATTGGCAGGTAATCATTAAATATTAAAGAAATAATACTGTTTTTGTTTCTAATCTGTTGGTTATATTAAATAGCATTAATAATGGCACCCAAAAGAACATACCCAGTATTGATACATTAAAAATATTATTATGTTCTTGAAATATGTACCTATCTATCCATCATCATAATATTCGTTGTAATATAATATACGTTAGTCCACTATCCCCTCTGACATCGACCCACATAAATTGAAATATTCAATATTTACCTGAGTTAATTATTTCCTAGGATATTTATTGTATGTGTTTAGCAAATAATTTATATTTTTGACTGCTAGAAAGGCTAGGGCTTTTTGTACCACCCAACTACATAAGGGATAGAGGACATAATCTTCTGAGCGTCCCCCATTCCAGAACGGATGTAGTGGCCCGCAGCATTCTGGTGCGTATTATGGAAAAATTAAACTCACTCTCGGACTAGGTAGATATTTTCCATTGGAATATAAGACGCTTTCATCGGTCATCGAACCGCATATCACACTATAATTGGTAGCAGCTGTCGTATGATTACGGAAAAAAAATATTGTTTATAGATCTTATTAATATACATCTTTATAAATTGTTTATTCGATTAAGGCATATGTAATAAAATTAGTCATTTTTGTGACGGCATTGTCATTTGGGTATTAAGAGTTACTAGTTCACTCTAAATAATAGACAAGATATTAATTACCAAAAGTAATAATATATATGTAATCTATGCCTTTTTAAGAAATCCAATTTACGAACAAAGATAATTTTATTCTAATACGAAAAAAATTATGTACATGATGAATCTTCGCCCCTTGCTGATAGCAATAATCATTTGTCATTATAAATTACATTGAGCCCTTAACAATGACTTACCGTATGGGGTGTTACACAGAGACGTCTATGTCCTGTTGTACTCTTTCATTAGATAAGTATATAAAGGTGATTGAAAAGGATGGATATAACAAACCACGTTGTTGTATATTATACTTCTGAACCGCCCGGGGTTACCTTTATAGGTAAGATCCTAGATCAATATATCTCGATGGTAAAGGGCCTAGGTATATTTCACCCAGATGCGTCCGATCAATTTTGAAGTATTGTATCTGTATAGATATATAATTAAAGTCCAAGATTAGGTGCTATGTTGGGTGTTACCTTTCATATTCCCAGTCACGACCGATTCTGGAAAACAAAAGAGGTCTCATTTGTAAGCCGTTAAAATGACTTCAGTGTTGGATTATACAAGCCTCTTAAAGTCGTGACTCACTTACAGTCAAATGATTTTTATCATTCTCTCTCTCTTGAGCATTATTGTATAATTCATTTGACAATTATTGTACACTTACCTATTCTATTCTCGTTATCTTGACGTGACGTATTTTATAATTTTATTTGATCAAATCTAAATAGACAGTCGTACAATTTGTTGTTCAGAAATATGAAGGAAAATAAAAGAGATAAAAAAATATCAATATTTTATCCATATATTAATTTTGAAATGGTATTTTTTAGTTTTTACCTATTTTATTCAATTGACATTTTGTTTCATTGAAATTAAATTACGAATCAATTTTATTATTCGAAATATCATAATAATAAATTTAAGAAACAGTTTCAAAATACCTTTTGGAGTAAAAGGAACAATGAAATTTCGTAATAATATATATTTTAGTAGTTCCATCACGTATGTACTTATTCTGTTGGAAAATGTGATTCTAATACAAAAATCTCAGAGAAAGTGAGAAATTCACCTATCTACGTAACATTATTTACATACAAACACTATATTTAAGGTCGTTTCGCATGAATATTTTTTTTTTTTGATATATCAAAATATTTTGTTATCAAAATCTCTTGGAAACACATTGTAAGGAATGAAAATCTTCTAAAGGAGCAAATAAGGTTCTGTTTTCTGTCTATGAATAACGTATTTTAGAAACGTCGTACATATCTAATTATTTTCACTCGCTGCGCCCGCTGTAAAAAATCTTAGGTGTATTTTTAAAAGGATTTTTTTCCGCGAATCATATAAATTCGCATGAAAAGACCATAAAGTCTTGTGTGTTTTAAAGAAAGAGTGAACCATGAGATAAACTAATAGCCCATTCCTCTCTGTTGTAAAGAGCCTTTCTTTCAGCAGTCAAGAAATAAAGATAACACGCGAAGCACTGTAAGGAGAACTCGTTTGTACGCCATCTTAAACCAGAATCCATCCGCACGGATTCAAGTCCTATGGAATTGGATAATTTACTCTCCGTGATTACTCTTGAGGTGATTTTAAAATGAAACATGCTCCGCTACTAACCAAGACAGCTCTTAACTGGACCCAACCCAACTCCATTGACTCCTCCGTAAATTCACCCTTTCTATACTCAATGCTTCAAAGTCTATCTAACCAGCAAAAGTGAAAAGTGATTCGTGATACATATAAAATTTTGCCTTTTTACTGTAGCAAATCTCAAACTGTTCGAGTATATGTAACCACAAAACTTTTTATAATTATTAATCGTGGCCTTCGTGGCTCAGTTGGTTAGGTATCTGACTGCTGATCCAAAGGTCCCAGGTTTGATTCCCGTTGGAGACACACTTTTAAATTGTGTTTTCAGTCTGGATCTGTGAGACGATTAATATCGTAAGTCTCCACAATGTGGCAACTTGTTATTGGGTGCGTGTTAAATTGATATTAATTTGAAGTAGTACCTGTTAGTTGCCCCAGAAGTAATAAATAAATAATCATTTAACTTCTCATTATCTAAATAAAGTGTACCCCACAAAAATCATAAAAACATTGTTGTCATACTGTTCTTAATATACCCATTATAAATGTTTTGCTATGTGTAATGTCTAATAACTGTTATTAAAATAAATAATTATTATATATAAAAATGTTCAAAACATTTTTTTTAATATATTGAAAAAGTTGTATTAAAATATATACATGTTTAAATATATTTTGAATTGATATTGTTATCAATTATCACTATGTACTAAAATAAAATACTTTTTTATTAACTTATAGTTTGTTTATTAAAAAAAAATAAAATTTATTTTTCGTGCTCTATTCACAATTCGTTTTATAAAAAAATATCATAACTTACTTATTTTTTATAACGACGCTCGTAGAATATGTATGTTGATTAGTGTTATATTTATTTCGTTAGCTGGCATAACTGTAAATAAATTATTAAAGTCGCTCTTAATTAAGAAGTTGTAATTAAGAAAATTAAGCCATTAAAAGAAAGTGTGGCACATAATTAACAATTTCTATTATGTTCTTGCGGTGCGGAAAATCAAAAAATATTTTTCGGAAAATTGAATATTTTGGATGGTCGCCAATTGTTTTTAATAATTTCAAATAACTTCAGACGTTTTTAATTTACCTATTGTTTTTGGACTGTGTAAGTCCTTAAAACGTACCTACTCTTACGATTTGGCAAGATACTTGAAGAGGGTTGATTCTTGGACTTGAACCAAAAACAGACAAGTAATGTAAAGGTTTTTGATGTATGGTACGGTTATGTTGTATTTTCATAGAACGTTGTTTATTTGCAACTTTTAAAATTATTGTAATTATCTCCTTTTAGTTTCTTTTTCAGTAGCCTGGATTTCGTTCAATACTGTTATTTTTAAATAATCCTTTGACTTCCCTGTGACACAGTGAAAGCGACTGTAATTTACTTCTTGGTGGTTCGATTTTAAAATTGAGAAATTAAGATCCTTTTCAATTTATTTTCATAAACTTCCTTTGAGCTAAGAAACCACTAGTTTTAATGGGGAAGTCTTTGGCATCAAATTAATTATTTAAATAGACTATTTCTTGAAGTAATCGATTTGGTTAATAAAGATTCTGGACTTAAAACTGATTGCCAATCAGGTTGAATACTGTAGTGGAAATGCAAAGTATGATGCTTTCGTTGGCTCTGGTATTTAAAAATTTCGCTCTGTACCGTACTATTTTTACTCCTCACTAACCCAAGGTGATATAGTGAGAATTTATGAAATCGCAATTTTTTAGGTTATTTTTTATTGCAGATTATCCACTAGTATCATGCTGAGACGGTATTCTGAAAGTTTCATCACGATGTAGGTATCTGTGTGTGTATGATGTGTAGGTACTATGTGTTATGTATCTATTACTTACGGCGTGTTTATTCTACTTTATCGATAATAGACTAAATTGCTCATTTGATTTTTTTTTCAAATTTGTGTATCTAATACTCGCTTAGACCCCATTAGATTTTGAACAATATGTGATCAGTGCTTTTCTTTTTTTTTAACTTTCAAATATTTCAATCTGACCCCTTGTCCAGGAACAAACTCATATCATGAAAATGCTGAAAATATTCCAAAATTTGAATACTTGACTTGGTAGTGAGAAGTATATCATTGGCCAATACCCACTCGTTTTATTTGGTTTTACGTTGTCTTGTATAAAGGTCTGCTGGCCGACTTGGACATTTCATACAAGCATACGAACTCAAAAACATATGTAGGTAGATAATTTATTTATTTTTAAATAACGTTTTTATTCTCAATCTAATAAGTGTGATTTGAAGAGCTTCCTGTATAGGTATTTATTTAACGCTTTTATTCCTTATCAAAAAAGTTCAAATGGGGTTTATAACTAGTTCTTTAGAATACAATACACCTGAAACAAATAATCCACTGTGAAACACATTACCCATAATGACGTGGTTTTGCAAATGAATTCACGGTGTATGCGTTTGTTTTAACGGCAAAATGTATCCTTCCTGCACGCCACCACAAAGTCACCAAGTGACCGATGTAGTTTAAATATGCACGGGCTGCTGGCATCACTTCCTGAGAACACCCTGTTTCGTAAGTTAATTGCCTTTGGGTTCAGCGATTCTCAACTGGAATATGCCTTCAATTTAATCCTTTTTGACCACACTATGCACATGCCAATGGATCGATTGCAGAATTTTATGAAGAGAATACCTACATCTCTGTCAGGACAGAGAGTTTTCAAAACCGGTCAGCCAAACCTATATCATTTCTCTGCAAGAGAAATTTATTTTAATCTCTACTATAAACACACTGCCTTTACAGATAAATGTCGAACGTATTAACGCAAAGTATTTTCATCGTAGGTATATTTAAATTGGCAAATGACTTTAATAACATAGATTGAACTAATAACATTAGAATGATCCGTTTCGTATCCGTTTAAACATGTTTTTAGTAAAATATACCTGATGGAGTTTGTTGGTAAAAGATACCCAAAGGAGTTAATAGAAGTATTGTGGTTTAATTGCCGAAAAAATAATTATCGTATATTATTTCAGCTATTTGTTATAATTGATCTGATAATTGCTTGTTTGAAGATTAAAGAAAAATCGTTGTTTGCTTGTTTCACAATTTTAAGTAGGTATATTAAATCATATATTAATTAACAATGTGCCCCAAGTTTGGTTGATATATCATATTCTTCAATAAATCTATTTCAATATCGTTTATAAACAACGTCTTTCATCAGTATATCTATATGTGCTACGTTGTTTATAAAAACTAGCTTTTGTTTGGCATACATTGTTGTGAATACGTTTATTTTATTATGATAGCATAGGTAGCACTGGTGCACGTTCCAAAAATGGTTGTATATCTAGAGTTCTATTCAGTCTGTCCATTTGCTGAGTGATGAAAACTGTAAGGGAAGCGATAGTTCCTTTCGCGAAACATACTTATTCGTTTTATTGCTTCAATGTTGCAATCTTCGATGGATCCACAAAGTTATGTAAATTAAAATTTATTTTATTTTTGTTTCAGGTATGTCTCACTTGTACAGCCGTTATTAAATTTATTTTATCCGCAATTAATGGAAAATATTGGTAAGTTTATAAAACTATTGATTCATATTTATTATATGTATATTATACTTACCTATAAAGTACGTTGTTTTTTTTTTTAATTTAGAATAAATTATTTTAAATAGAATAAATATCTAATGTGGTAAGTTAGTACGGTTTGTATATATTCTTACAAAGACATTGTTAAACCAAGAACCAGCGTTTTGTTATTCCCTTAAAAATATTTTATAACGACTAAAACTTACTTAAATACTTCACGTTCAAAATGTCACAGATATTTATTTACAAGGCAAAGAATGCCGGTTGCAGTTTTCTAATATTGCATAGTTCGTAACCATCAAATCATTTTACAGTGAAAGTTTGTGTTGTCTGCTTTATAAATTCAACACAATTTGAAATATTTTGTAATTTGCACATCAATAACTTTGCTGTATACGTTGGTTTGTTAAATTATTTTATACTTATTTTTCTTCTAAATCCACTATGACTTTCTCAGAAAATATTGAGAGTTCATGAGGTTCATTTGTGTAATGGTTTTTTTCTAAATAGTTCAGTGGCAGAACGGTGTTAAACTAGCAATCCAAATTGATCGAGCCCGAGTTCTATCTTGAACGATTTATTTTATTTATCACTAGAATTTGATTTTATTACAGTTTCAGAATTCGCTGAGAGTAATCTGTGTTTATCTTTGTCCATCGCATTGATCATTCTGCCACAGATCCGTTTAATAATGATGCAGGATTGAAATATGGTTCTAACATTCAAAATGAAACATTGATGTTTCCAGGGACCGCATCTCTCTCTCTTATTTCGTGTGTATTCATCAATGTCTGTGACCAATGTACGTGATCTTGTTTACATTTTGAGAGTCTGAGATTGGCAAATGTTTAAGGTGTTTGGTATTTATAGTTGACTGACTATAGACACATCCTGAGTGATTGTTTGGGAGGGACAGGTATGTTATTGTTGTCTTTGGCGATACGGTCGGTTGCCTCCTTAAACATGGGACCAGGCTTTGGGGTTACCTTGAAGGCAGATTTAGGGGAATAGAAGCAAGATGGCTCGTTACCAAAAGGTATTCATTTTACTCAAGAAAACTAATGATTTTGTAACGAATCATATTTAAAATACGATTCAGTTTTTAGGTATGTTAATTTTATTTTGTTATATGAAAAAAAACATTTTTCGACCCACGTTTTTATGTTAATTAAGTAGGTGTGGGTTCCGTCAAAATTTACCTTCGTAGAGATCTTAAAAGTTAACACATTCAAAAATAAATTACCCCAAAGGTTGATGGGATAGTACCATCTACCTGTAGTGTTGTGTATATCTCCTCAGTATAACAACACTAGAGTATCTTCCTTTGTGTTGAAGTAGACGTAAACATTCTACGACTGTGTTGGTAGGTAGAGCCTCTTTGCGGGAACCCCTCTTTACATGTCTGTGTTAGTGGGGTGTGTATAAAATACCCCATTAACTTTTTCTTCTTCATTCTGATTGTGCCTTATTTCTGGCTGGTTTGCCCCAACCGAGACCATTCCTTTGTTCTGACTTACGCGACCATTTATACCGGGATGCTTCATCAAGCGATGTTTTTTATAACTCATATTTTTTTTTATATTTGTTTATTCCTTGTGTGTCAAAGCTTTTCTAAGAATAATGATTTACTCAAATTACTGCTTCACATCCATTTTTATCACATTTGAATGTCAATTTCATTTACAATCATGCTATTTTAGCTTAGTGTCATTACTTCGTAAGTGTTAATTGAATTCCCAGTATTAATTTCCATATTTGGTTCAATTATTCAAATATTCAATTTGTGGACCAAATATAATATGTTTATACAATTTAAAAAAATATATATAATCGACAAATTGCCACAGTTTATGTTTAAAATAACCGGTGGGAATTTATAAGGCAATGAGTGAAGAAAGTCATGAGTGTTTGCAAGAATAGAACTGTGTGAAGCTCGTTTGTCTATCCCTGATGATATGTAATTTATTTAGATAGCTTTAGTGCGCAATTAAAGAGGAAAAAGGTCATGGAAAGGATGCAATGGAGACGTCATTCTCGGATTTAAATCCACTGATGATGATATGTAATTAATCCACAAATATTTCGAAAAATGTGTATGATATAATGGTAAAGCCGATGACAAATCTGTAAGTATTCGTTAATAATATTTTCAAACTCCCACTTAAGGTTTCAATCTTATCTCACAGGACGACACCAAACTATCAAATTCAATAACCTAAAATCATCTCCCGCTTTTGTAAAATTCGGAGTTCCCCAGGGTTCCGTGCTAGGTCCGTTACTATTTATCTTATACACAAAAGACATATTTTCAATCATTGACTCCCACGGACTACTCGCACACTGTTATGCGGACGATTGGCAGCTTTACTTTTATTGCACACCAGAAAATGCTCACCATCTAAAAACCACAATCTGTAAATGTATCGAAGATATCGGTGTTTGGATGTCAGCAAACAAACTTAAGCTAAACCCAACAAAGTCAGAACTACTCTGGACAGCAACACGCAAACGAAGCCATTTAATAGACACTTCCCCACTAACTTTTGAAAATTCAGATATTCTTCCTAAATCCTGTGTTAAACTTCTTGGAGTCAAAATAGATTCAAATCTAAGCTTTTCAAACCGAATTAACACAGTTACTTCTTCTGCTTTCTTTCAACTAAGACGTTTAAAGTCAATCCGAAGGAGTATCCCAATTGAAGCCATGAAATCTTTGGTAAGCGCCTTTGTTGTCTCCCGTTTGGATTATTGTAACGGTATATATGCGAATTTACCAAAGAAAGAAATTAATAAAATTCAGTCAGTTTTCAATGCTGCAGCCAGACTCATCACTGGAGCCTCCAAATTTTCTCACATCTCTCACCATCTTCGCAATCTACATTGGCTTAAAGTCCCCGAAAGAATTGAATATAAGCTCTGTCTCATAATCTTTAAAGCACTTCGTGGTATGGCTCCTACTTACCTCTCCGAACTGTGCATTCCGCTTTCAATAAATGACAGACAATCATCACTTCGTTCTGCCTCTTCATCCATGGTTGGGAAATTAGTTGAAATAAACAGGGTGCACACAACTAATTTCGGTGATCGTGCATTTGCTGTGGCAGGACCAAATGCATGGAATAAGCTCCCACACACCCTCAGACAAACCGAAAATATATCTCCGTTCAGAAAAAAACTCAAAACGCACCTTTTTCGCAAATCTTACCAGAGCCGAAATGATACAACGTAATCATTTTTTCAGCGCCCTTGAGGTGAGATATTCACAAAAACGGCGCTATATAAATTATCCAAATTTATTATTATTTATAAGAGTGTAGATACATATACATACGTAATATATTATGCATGATTTAGATTGAATCATGTTTGCACTCGTAAATTTTACCTACTTCACAAAACGGCCGTGATGTGTTTAACGAGAGTGTTTTGACATTTCATTTATCTGAATCATCGAAATTAAAAAAATACTTAGTGACGTCATTAGACTGTGTCGTCCCCCTCTATAGGTCAGCCTGACATTTCAATGATATGCTGTGGACGAGGCGAGCTATGCCTTGGTGGTATGGTAGTGTTGGTGTTCATAATTATGGCCCCTACTCACACAGACAACGATCTTCTTACGACCGCAAAGATCGCCCGTTTTACATGCATACGTAAAAATCTTTTTCAATGTGACCCTCAGGAAGTGTATCACCTTCACTCGGTCTCTCTTACACACCTCGTTTTAATAGGGCAGAAAGAAGGACAGAAAACCAAACAGGGTGGGAGCGTTCTTTTGTGAAAATTTTCATTAAATCGAAGCGTCTTCCTTCGAACAAGGCTGCAGCTAATTCAAATTTCGACATGGGGAGGCTTCGATGGGCTATGGAAAAGGTAGGACGTGACATTTTGACAAAGATATTCGCCGCTGCGTAACCAACCCCCCGTGTGTTAAATGGCGAGGCAGAATCGAGGCTTTCTGCAGGATAATGACGGTAGCATTTCCTTCTGGTTATGATTTTAGGGGTGCAATATCATGCACCCTTTGCGAATATAATAACAAGACAAAGCAATTTAATTTTTTTTAGGGAGATTTATTCATTATGATATCATCATTTTAATCCAAGAAGAAGATTGTACATATGGTACACCTGATAAATTTGTTCCTTTTTTATATATTTGTCACGCATCATTATTTTTTTATGCTAGGTATAAATTAACGATTGAGTTATTTATGTACTGAATGTATTTTATTATTTAAACAATTCTTGATTTTCCCATTGATTAGATATATTCAAGAAGTTAATGTTCATAAGTACCTTCGTTTTATATGTACGGGTGTATCTTTTTAGACATGTACGGAATTAAAATTGTACACAGGTGGCTATAAAACGCCATGGGCTCGTATTACCCGAGAATATAAAACAATGAATATTTTTTATTACTTTTAGTTTTTTGTGACTTCTGTTCTTTTGTTTATTGTAATAATACATCATACTACAAGCTCTTATTCATTTTTCTTCTCATACTGCTTCATATGCCCCGTTGTCTAGTATTTTATGTGTAGTTACTATAGTATGTATAGGTACGCTGTAGGCGTATCATTACGTATTTCGTTTAACATCTCCATTGTTTTTTTTTATTATTTAATGTTGTGTACTAATGATATTGCGTGTTCTGATCGCTCATCCTGGGGATATTCTGTCATTTCTCTTGTGTACACGCAGAGACATTAACTCTTCCTGTACCTTTTCTAATCCTCTATTGTTGTAAACCTTTCCTTCCCGTGTTTCTTTACTTAGTCAACTTGGTATCCTGAAGGCATGCATATCTCGTATTACGATGAACGCATCATATGTAAATTACTTCCAACGATACCTCTTTTATGTATCAACGTCTCAATTTACATTTTTGTCATGTTGGTTTGTCGCACTGAATATTGAACATAGATTTCATCTCATGCCTTCTTTATTGCTGACGTCCTATTTTATTGAATCTTGTCAGTAGTCAGTATGTGACTACTTTTCGATGAATTTCAATTTTACAATACAAAATCTCTTAGTTTTTATGATTTTTTAACAAAATATTGCTATGTAGACTCCTACATGTTTTTCGTTAATTTTAATTCTTATTTTATAATTTGACGCAGCAATCTTTGAACTTGAATACCTAATTGTGTTCTATTCAGAATTAACGTGCATGTTTGTGACTTGTAAGAAAAATCACAATTTTTGTATAGTAGAGCGTGGGAATTTAGTTTGTTTCAGCTACAATGATTCAGTAGGCATACCTACGTTTTATAAACTCAACAATGCGTTTCAGATATCTCTATACTAGACGAAATATGATCGAATATCGGTAAAATTTGAAATCTAAAACTTACTGTGGATTTCGAACGACACATTAATAATATTGAATGCATCGATTTGTTGCTTTCGTTTAAGACGAATACGAGTTGTGTATTATGGAAATGCTCCAATTGTTGGTAGGTAGGGTAATATTGTGGTTCGTATAAAGTAACCCATAAAAGAAAATGTTTTGTTTTGTTGGTTCTTGGAGACACATTCTAAGTTCGAGTCTCACTCGAATAGGTGAAACAATGGCTGAATCCTATTTAGTATTCAAAGTTTGAGCCTGTCGACGTGTACATTTGTACGCATACATGTAGTTCGTAGAGAAATATTCGTTTTGATGTCAGCCCATTGGTGAATATAAAAACCTGACCCGCTAAGCATACACAATACCCATGTACGTGCACTTATGTTCCAACAACGCTCTGCTTGCTTACTCGCTGCTACCTTCAGACATTATCGTGATAATATTTATAATCCACTCTTGAGGTATTATTACTCCACGACCGGCTTAATATATAAATGATGCAGGTTCACTACTAATGTCATCCTCAGAATTATTTCATTCGCCCGTTTTTTTACCGCTCGCCGTCTTCCGTGAATGTACATTTTATTTTTTAAATTTCAATTTAGTTTAATGTGGATCCGGAGTACCTATGTATTCCGCCGAACCAAAATGTCTCTTTAGAATAAAACGTTCACATATATGTCGAATAAATATTTTAGACTTTACCAATAGGCCCCGTGAGGTATTCCATAATTCATGAGAAACGTAGAGTAAACTACCTTTTTCCAAATCCTTCTAATCTCGTTGATCCTTAGTTTTCTATCCCCATAATATGAAATGACGATATTCCGGAGGACATTATCTACACTAATAAGAATCAATGATATGGAATATGTCCGTAAAAATCCTACACATGTTTTTGACAATTTTGTCTGTAAGAGAACTAAAAGCAAAAACGACACAGCCATGACAGCATACATATTCTATATAATTTTCCAATGAAATATCCTCAAAGTGATTTTTTTAAAATAATAGTGGTCTTTAAAAATAATGATATCAGGTTTTTATTTCTATCTTGGAAATGTATTTTAAGATTACCATTGATCATACTATACTATCTTTTATATACTTATAAAAGTAAATATCATTTTATATCATGGTCTCGAGCATACAATATGCCTGCGTTCCTCATTTGTTTACATGGTCGTATTTACGTAACTTTTTATTCAAACATAGAGTCCCACGAGATGTAATTTTTAGGATAATTTTATAAGACTGTTATATTTCTTCTTGGTATTGTCTAGGGCCTAGGGTATTCAATCTAAGTACTCAACCAGTATTAATCGGGTCCAATTGATAAAAAACTATCATGCACAGCCTACTTTAGTTTCACTTCTGATTAATATCATGTGGGTATGTCAGAATGAACAGTGTTTTAGTTGATATGTTGTCATCTGTACGTATCCATAATACATAGTATATTTCTTTGCTTGGATTTAGTTTGGCTTTGAGGTAGATTGTAATAAAATATTTTATTCATGTATTTAACAATGGCTTTTATAATGTTGGTTTTCATTTTGCAAAAAGAACATCGACTATATTATCTTTTGGTTCATGGAGGAAATTGAATTTGACGTAGAATATATTATTAGATATGGGAAGAGACTTAAAGTTTCCCTGTCGATGTAGATAAGTTCCAAAGGCTAACCTTACTTACCCCTTTGCACAATCAGACTGGTACCAACTTTTCCACGAATCTCGCCCAATTTAACATGAAGACCGTGATGCAACTCATAATGAGCTACTCCGACATGCGATGGAATTTAATGCAAAGTAACCTACCTACATACCTACTTTTAGGTGTATGTACACTATACCTACCTTATCAAGGCTTCGTGCTTTAACGGTGTGTCAAATAAGCAAATTAATAAAGAGGATAATAGTATGTATATAAAGACCTATTATGTACCTACAATGTTACCTTTGACAATACATTGTTTTATTTACATAATAACGACACAACGTTTCTATTACAAGGATTTCCTAACTGTGGTTCGTATGGAAAATTCTATTTTACTTGTTATCGATAATATGCAATTCTTTATTTTATGACATTCACAGTTAGTTGATAATGTACAAAAATACATATTTTGGAAACAATGTTCATAGCGCTGTTTTCGCCACACTTTAATTGCGCTTTACATTTTCATTCACGTAGTTCTATATCTATGTAATATTTTTATCGTGATTATGAGTCGTCGAAATAATTTTTGTTTTTTTTTCATTACGTACATGCTCATATTAAATTAAGTAA
This sequence comes from Molanna angustata, assembly GCA_963576475.1. NCBI lineage: Eukaryota > Metazoa > Arthropoda > Insecta > Trichoptera > Molannidae > Molanna > Molanna angustata. The sequence goes on along the minus strand of OY754971.1, from coordinate 20,726,075 downwards.
ATAAAAATGTATTTATGTGTTGTGTTTGGTTTTCTCTACCTATTAAGGTGAAGGTCTTTTCTTTCTTTGACAAACTTTGAAATCCACCTACATACCGTTTTATAAGGACATATTGGCATTGATTTTATTTCCAGTTTACTAATAAGCGTATGTTGTGCATACATTACACGAAATGTATTCAGGACAATACTTGATTAATATGTCTTACTGTATAATGATTGTGTGATATGAAGACTGCATTCCTATTATAATTCTAAAACTTGAAAATAGTTCATTTACTGCGTAGTAATATTATCACGCCTGAAACGTATGACGACTTATCAATTTCGTATCAACTATTTAAACGTGTGACGACACACCCATTTCGAATCAAATAAAACGTGTGCCCATTTCGTATCAACTATTTAAACGTGGGACGCCTTACCCATTTCGTTACATCTTTTAAAACGTGGGACGACTTACACATTTCATATCCTATGAAAACTTGGGACGACTTACACGTTTCGTATCTACTATAATATAAACGTGTGACGACTTACCCATTATGTATCAATTACAATTTAAATGTTTGACGACATACCCATTTATTATCAACTAAAACGTGTGACAACTAACCCGTTTTGCATCAACTATTTAAACGTGAGACGTCTTTTTCATTTGTTATCAACTATTTAAACGTGTGACAACTAACCCGTTTCGTATCAATTATTTAAACGTGTGACGACATAACCATTTCGTATCAACTATTTAAACGTCTTTATTAAGAGATACCATCCTCGTCGCTAATTTTTATATGTGTAAATAACAAGTCTAGAATGCGATTCAATTTGACTTTATTTTCACATATAATATATTTAATAATACAAAACACAGTTTCTTAAATATGCACGCAAAATATAACTAAACAATAATTGACACGACGTATGATGTTTACACAGTAGGCCTAAGGCAAAGAATGCCTTTCAAAGGTCTCCATTTTAGAATTCGTTGTGGCCATCTGTCAACTTTCTGTCTTGTCACGTGGCCATTTGAGACTGGCAATTTGGTATAATAATGTCAAGAAGCTTGATGGTTGTATATTCAAAAAAGGTATATTTAGAATAAATAGAAATTAGTAAAATAATATAAATGTTTTTTTTATTAATTAGATTGATGAACATTCAACCAATCGATTGAATTTTTTTTAATATTTTTGGTGTCTACAGCCCGATAGATTGAAAAATAAGTATGATTTAATATTTTTTTTGCAAAATTAACGTTAAAGTTCTAAACGTTTAAATGTAGGTAGGTACGTGTAGTAAGTACTTAAATTATATAGTCAGGTAATCGTTTAACACGTAAAAATTGATATTGAGCAGACGAAGATGATATAAATTTTATATCTTATATAAATGGTAAAATCGCTTAATGTCGGCATCAGCCTTCATTAGGTATACATACACCTATACAATACAAGTTACTTGTAGAACATTGATCGAGTTGACATAACATTTTCACATATAAAACTCATTGTTCAATAGACATGAAACGGTTTAATTCGTTTTATTTTATTTTAATGTTTAATTCGTGCCTTCCTTTTGGCATAAAATCGACGATTTTGTTAGAAGAGAGAAGGTCACAATATCATCCCGAAGAGCTGTAAGATGTATAATAAAAATATATATTTTCGTTTGAAAAAGTATAAAAAAGATCATAACGTCTAATTACTGTTTGAACATTTAGACAGTTTCTCGTTTAAACATAGTTTTAACAGCAATTAAGCAGGGTTGAGCCTTTTTAAAATTGATGTTTTGAAATTTTACATAATTATCAACTCGTCACAGGTTGTCTGTGAAATAAAATCGATTATAGTTATCCAAATGAAGAACTATGTTTTAAATTATATAATATTTCGATTAAAGTACAATTATGATTACAAATATAACAAAAACAAAAAACATTTGTATTATTTAAAAAATAATAAAAATATAAATTCTATTTTAATTGTCTGTACCGTTTGATTTTAATACAGACCATCCGCAGACCAAAATTAAATGATTTTATCATTTCACTTTCTCGAGTACCCATTTCGACCACGAAAGCGATTCACTCAATCAATCTGGGAGCTTTACGAACTCATGCCTGTCAATCACAGTGCTTTATCAAAGTACAGAGAAATATATTTCCTAGTCCAGAGCTTTACAATTCTAATTTCAGACATTTTCGATTCGGCAGTTGGACGCTTTTAAATCTTACATTTTTTTCTTACACCTAGCCTCCTGAAATATTTTCACTTTAGTGAATCGCATTTCCCAACGCCATTAACTTTAATGGTTTTCGTTATTTTTTCCGATAGAATAATTTAATATTCTTCGTTCTAATGAAGAGGCGACGGAGAGTACCTACCTCTACCTTCACAGTGAGTACCCAATTAACGCACCTGTGTACTTTTTACCTTTCAGAAAGTAACCACGAACATACTAAATACTAATTACATATTGTATAATATTGACGTAATTCATTAACACTCGATTCGCATGACTATGATGAGAAAAAAATACTATGAGTTAATTACTCACTATTATGAATGTAATATTCGATTATTTTTCACATTAATGTTACGTGAACCAATATTTTTTGAAATTTGTTAATTTTCTAACTTAATCTTGTTTTTCAGAGTGAATGTGTAACTCATGTTATTAAAATTTATCTTATCGTATATTCTAAATTAATAAATAAGGTTTGCTGTAAAGAAAACAAGCAGATATAAGTTTAATTGTTTAATTTTCGACACTGCATAGTATGGCAACGGTTGTAGAGTTGCTGGTTAAAGATAGATTCGAGGATATTTTTTGAAGAAAGTATTATTATATTTACACGAAGGAAAGCAAGAAAAAATAATACGGACCTTATGTTACCAATTTTGAAAAGAAAATGTTAAGATGAAATCGTGGAAAGGTCTGTTTGCGAAAAGGTTACACAAAGGTAGATAAGGGATGAATAGGAAGAAATATTGTTTACAGTTTTCTTTACATATTACATACATAGATGATAAGGTGATTATATAAAGTTGAAGGGTCTCAACGGTAGGTATAGATTAATATAGTTAGTGTTACTTGTAGGTACCTATGTTGCGGTTTTGCTTCAGAATTATCATATCATAGAAATGTTTTATCTTTGTGGTTACATCGGCTGCTTCCTCAAGTTATTATTAATTTCAATTGAATTTTACATATTAATTTGATACAAACGCTTTTACGTGTTTCTCTGTTTCGCAAATTAATTAATGGGATCTTCCTAAATTGTTTAAATGTGTTGTAAATTGTTCCTACTTTGTACTGAACATGTCTGTGGCATGAGTAAATTTAAAACTTTAAAATAATTTAATGTTTAATTATTTTATTTACATAACGATTGGGTATTATTTACAATTAAAATACTGTATTCATTGCCACGAGTTATTAATGTCTCACTTTTTTTTTCCTCGTATATATACTCAGTGTTTTTTGATAAATATGCAGATTGGCAATGAGCCCATCAATTATCAATATATTGATCAAGTCAAAAATTGATAAACAAACGAAATTCTTGCATTGCATCATAAAACAATCGAACCTTAAAGATTTTTCCTCAGAAAAATAATATGTCCCCTAAGAAAATATTAATTGCGCAGTATTTTTTATACATTGCCTATTTAAATACTTTAAAACTTCCCCTGCAATTATACTTCTTATTTCAATAAAATCAAAATTTAAATTTGCCATATTTATAAGACATTTTGGTACCTAAATATCTTTAGTAGTATGTAATCTAGGTTCTTTTTCCGTACCACATAGCACTAAAAACTTTCCTGTTTATATCGGAATTTGTTCGGTGGTTTATCGCATGAAATTCTATTTATAACCCCCATGTGTGTTTTCACCGAAGGGGTTCATTTGCCCCCCTGAGGATATAACTACACATAAACCCTAGTTTTTTTTATCCCACCTTCTTTTAACTACCTATACACATATCTAATATGAATGTAGGTGAGCCTAAATGTTAAAATTCTACTTGCAATGTGTGATTTGCGATTGGTTATTGGTTAATGTTATGGCGGGTTTCGATTGACGTTGCGGGAGACTATGTATTTAGTAGTGATTTTTTTCATTATTATTTTATGTACAAAAAAGTGCTCAGAGACCAGTTTATTGACAGAAGGAAATCTTTTCCAACCAACCAACGCTAGTAAATTTCGTTCAATTTAGTTAATTGAGCCTGTGCTTTTTACCCATTTTTATTTTCCAAATTTATTTATTTATTAAATTAAATTTAAAGATATAACTTTGTATTAACCACGTTTTTTGGTTGAAACGATGCGACCGGTTTCAACTCCAACTGACATGTGGAGACTGCTCTGCAGTCTACATAGGAAAAACAGGACGGAAATTTGAGACTAGAGTAAAAGAACATATTAGATGTATAAACAATGATAATTTTTCGGAATTCGCAGAACACTTAGTACTTAATGATCATCAATTTAATATGCAATCGGGAACAAAAATTTTACACGTCAACAAAGTAGGTCTCCGTCTTGATAATTTAGAGTCGCTAGAAATTAAAAAGTGTATTAATTCAAAACAGAACATAATAAACAATCAGTTAAATTTATCTTTCAGTCCATTATTAAATATGTTTCCTTTTACTTCTAATCCTTCAGCCAATCGGACCCACCCTGCACAAGACCCAACCCTAAGTACCCCCACCCTACCTCTACCTCCGCCCCCATAGATTTCTTGTAAGCACGTCGTCACATTCTGTTTCAGTTGAAAGTTAGCCTGATGAGGGAACGGTTAGTTCCGAAACCGGTCGCATCGTTTCAACCAAAAAACGTGGTTAATACAAAGTTATATCTTTAAATTTAATTTGTTAAATATGAACCACAAAGTTAACATTCAAACATTTGAAAATATTTATTTATTATTTATTTATTACTTCCATCTACGGTAAATAGCCTTTTACAATTACATACAAAATAAAATAGTACAAATACTTTTAATACATACAATAATATTATAAACTGAATACAAAAAGAGATGTATATAATTATCAAATGTATGTATTTATGTCTTTTTTATGGTATTATTTTTATTTATTTTATATTTGTTTAATTTTCTTTGTTTTGGGTTACATTCGCATTTGTTTCACTTATAAATTTTGGTAATATTAATAATAATAATAATAATAATAAGTTATTTGAGTAGCGCCGTTTAATGATTCGATATCATACCAAGGGCGCTAATAGTTTAATGTTGTGTTGCTCTCTGAAACAAAGCTGTTTTTAATCCTTTAGAGAAAGTGCTCTTGCTTTGAGCACTGCGGACATCTAGAGGCAGTAAATTCATGGTGTGACAAATGGTGTTATAAAAATAATAGATTTCGATCATCTATACTGTATTATTACTCTAGCTATACTATTTGACCTATACTACAACTGTTTAGGATAATTAATAATAAATGTAAAATATACCGAATTTATTTATTTATTTATTTATTTATTTATCCCAAAGACTCACCAACAGGCAAAGAGTACATGTATATTACAATGATATGAACGCTGTCATCATTTCTCCACAAATTGCCCAATTAGTGGTGAATACAATTTTAGCATAAAAAAAAAACAATTTTATAACTTAAAAACTAACATAGATAATTAACAAAATGTAAGAAAAATAAAATATTTAAAAACTTAAAAGCTAATTTGATTATATTTTGTAAAATAAACCGAATACATAAGAATAAACAAAAATTCTATGTTTAGCAGTTGATAAGGGTTTAGTAAGTTCAAACGGTCGTCCTGATTTGAATAATAAACAAAATTTAGAACCAAAATCAATCAAGCTTATTTATGATGTGCCTAAGCAAAATGATATGGAAACTATAAAACGGTACACCAAACAATAATTCACCAAAACCTGTATAATCGATTTTTATTTCCTTACATTTATGTATAAATATGTAGGTACCCACCTATCTATCTTCGATACAAATTATTGTTTCTATTTGTCTTCGACCGTTATTTTGTTTTTGAGTATCTATGTACCTACAATACACGTGAAAGTACAGGTTGATAGGTATAAACGTGTCATTCCGATATCCCACTCAATTTGTTGTTTGCATACTGAACGTTTATGCAAACAAAACACAAATGAAGAATAATAATGTTACATGGTTGTTCAGTGTTCATGATAAAAGTAGGCAGCCATAGAGTACCTCGATGGGTAGGTACCTAACTAACAATCGTGTAACAATAATAATGATTAATGTGAAGCCGGTATATCGGTAGATATTCGGTTCGTGGATTCATCGATGTGCATTGGGTTGGGTTCATTCAACACAAATAATAATGTGGACTTTCAAAGAGAATAAATTATTTTTTATAATTGTTTACTCGGAAGAACTAAATATACAAAAAGTATTTTTTTTTCATTCGATGTATATACAAGTGTTCAAGGGTAATCTCAACAAAGGAATAAGGTAATCTCAATAATTGGCACAATAGTAGGTAGGTATAGATATGGTACCTACCTACTTGAAAATAATTATAAAATACAACTATCAACTATAAACAGACTTTTCATAGCAATGAGATAAAGATGGAGGGTATTAAAGGTCGCAGAATAAATATCGTTTAAAATTTATTATTATTTGACAAATGTAGTTTCTTTAGTTTTTTCTCAAATATACACAGAGATGACGTAACATTTCAAGTTTTTTTTTCACCCAGAAAAGGGGCTTTGTGAATATATATAATCACTAACACATCAGTCTAGCTGACCAGAAGTATAATAATAACTTCCCTCATTACTCAAGAAGTTTTACGAAGTTTTTCAAATATTGAAAACATATATATTTTTATTATTTTTTGGGTAATTAGTGTTCTAAGAATCTAAATAACAACGAAGATTGCGGCGCAGCAAAAAATATTTCAATTTTACAATAAATAATATTCAGTTATTCTTTTATTTATTTCTATTTTATTTTACCTGTGAAGGAGGATCTTGGAGGATCAGGTTAAACCATGAGCTAGAAATAATGTATGGCGAACCAAACGTTGTCCAATACATCAAAATACATCGCCTACGTTGGCTTGGACACGTTTGTAGAATGGAGGATAGCCGGGTCTCAAAGAAAGTATTGGACACATGTCCTAAAGGAAGAAGAAGCAGTGGGAGACCTAGGATGAGATGGCTGGACGACATGAAGGGCGATATATGAGCGATCGGACAGACAAATCGGAGGGAGACTTGCTGTCGACAGGGCGGGATGGAGGCAGTTTCTTGAGGAGGCCAAGGCCCACACCGGGCTGTAGCGCCATTGCTGATGATGATTTTATTTTATTTAAAGTACCTACCTACACAACTAATTACTGGACAATTGAATAGGTGATAAATAATATAAACAATGTAGTATAATTATTAACTTATTAAAAAAAAAGAATAATAAATAAGTAAAAACTGGATATGAAATCAAACATGGTCCGTATTTATTTTTTTTAATAAAAAAATAATAATTATATATTTTTTGGCAGGGCAGATTCTCTCCTTCACATAATAACTTAACTTATGTCAACATTCGATAAAGCAAATCCAATACGTCCCCGCAGTGAGAATTTTCAGTCTTATCTTTTTATTACGATTACAATGCGCGGAATGAAATGTCCAAGTTTGTAGTTGTTTTTTTAGAAAAAATGTGTTTTTCTGATTTTAGACGTATACCTACATATTTCTTGCGGGCCGCAATGAAAGACTCGGCGGGCCGCAGTTTGCCCGGGGCTGTTCTAGCTGATTGTACTTGAAAAGAAAAGCTCATCATAACTTTAGTTAGAGTGAATGGGAATGACAATTTATAAAAAAATATAAATATATATATTTATTATATTTAATAAAATCTGTTTAATATTTGCATACAATATGTAATTATTTTCAATTATATTTATGCTGTGATTTGAAATGTATGTGTATTTAATATAACTCAATATGAATTCGTTATTAATATTGTAAGAGTTGCAATATTGGTAATGTAGGTATAATATTGATTATTTGTATCTGGTATCATTGATGTTTATGGCTGACTTATCATGTAGGTAATCAACCGTCTATGATTTACATTAACTTAACGCACGGTTGACTTAAATTATTAATTTATAAATGGGATTCAACGTCAATTTGTTGACTTATCATTTACAATTTTTCACTTTTTGGTTGACTTGCTCCGTAACAATGACTCAGACATTCGCGTGAATGACAGAGAAAAATTTTTAAATTTCAGTTCACAAAGGTATCAATTATAATTTAGACGCAAATCGAATATATATTATTTTGGAATGATAAGTTTATTATTAATATGGAATATATATTTTAGTGACTAATAGTGCTTGTCAAAATTTTTTGATTGACAAAATATAAATTTATTTTTTTAAGTTTACAATTTTAATTAAATTAAATGCAACAGGCGAAATAACATCTCACAATGTTCAGCAAAGAGGTCACAACCCATGGTGAATGTTGCGTTTTAAGGTGAGTCGAGACTAGTGTGTGGGCATACACGCATGTGTCGTACTGCATTTTATAAGGTTATGCACACCCGCACACCTGCAGCTGGTTACTTCACATTGTGATATATGCCGTGATGGTATAAATGAATGAAAATATTATATTTTATCGTCATAGCTTCTATTATTGTTAAAATATGATATATTCATGCACTGTGAAAATAAAAGATTATAATAATTCCATTTTAAAAATCTTTAATGAAAGTTAATTAAAATAATTATTTTTTAAAAAAACATTTTTTCGTCAGTGTAGTAATTAGTGAAATATGAGACAGGCGTGTATGAATGGACCGGGCGAAACGATCGTCTTATAAAACAATCAAATAAATTTTCGTAGCGCGTTAAATCCTGTTTGATTTTTATCACAAGTGTATTTGATTTTCTTAAAGGTAATTAGGTCACGTCAAATCTGATTCTTTTTTTTAATGCTGAGTACCTACGTATGTACGTATTAAGGTAGGTACAAGGTGGTTTTTATTAAAATACACCATAGTCTTTATTAGTTGGGGAGGTACCAGATCGTATGTAGTTATTATTCCAACCTTAGCCATTCAAAATATGAATATATTAGTTTATATAACCTCACATTATTTTGGTTTATCGTTAATTCTAGTACCGCGGCCGTATGGGGTAGGGAGGGTTTAACAACGTTTAACTAAACTAAGGTGGATCATTGCTTTTATTAGCATCAGCTGTCACGGACTAGCGATGGAGGCAAATTTTGTCAAACCGCCAATTGAATTATACACAACCATCACTACCACATGCTCATTACTTTCTTCACATACCCAATATACTGAATTCTAAGAGAAACACCTCACATACTCATAATTAATTTTAGGAATAATCATATATCTAGTGTTGTACCAAACATCCTTGAAGAGTTAAACTGGCCTTGTGCACTTAACTGTACATTAATTAATTGAATTAAAATGGTAAACGGTATTTGCGCTTCCCTTGTTTTTGTATTGCCGAGACTGGCTAAGCGTCGGATTATTATAGTCATGTCGCATTAAGTAAACCAAACATTTTCGCTACTGCCACCACCACCACCCGCTCTGCATATGGGGACTGTAAACGGTCCCTTCACAAAACGCTAAGTGAGCGACAAGGAAAAAGATGCATAGCACGAAAAGTAGCTCATGTAGCCCTCTAGATTAGCAATCTCGGCACCATAGTGCAAAAGAACAAACGACTGTGAATGGAAGATTCACACTCGTGGACTGTCATTCATTGACTTCATATCTTTTTAAATTAGAAACTTCTGGGGTATGACCAAGGTCTCTGTAAAAAATAACCTACTGGGAATCTAACAATAGTAAGGCACCATAACTATTGCCTACAAAACTCTTATAAACTAAACCCAACATATAACTCTTCCCAATAGTTTTTTTCTTCAACAAATAATATAATAACAACATCTTGCTTATTTCTACTTACTTCCGATGGCCGTACAATTCCGGTAGAAATTTAGCCTGCTGAACAGTGGTTTCCCAAGCTTTCCTGTCAGCAGCAACGGACTTTCAATCATCACAAACATTCAGATCTCGTGAGACATTGTCCATCATTCATTGATTTCCCAAAGGTCTCTTGCCCACAGGGTTATTTTGCAGGATAACAACATCCAATATTAATTAAAATAAGCAAATACTCCAGATTATGTATGTATACAATTGCATCAGGGAAACTGGTAGAAACATTGCAAGCGCATTCAATACTTACTTCCTTGTTATTAATTTAATTTTTATAAAGATTTTGCATGCTACTGAGATCTGTTGAACGCAATACACTGGTTAATTCCATTTACATTCTATATTTGACTCCAAAATTCATTCATCCAATGTTTAAAAAATAATCAAACAACAACGTTTCTAACCATTTTTGACTTAATACTTTGCTGTTTACCACTTTTTTATGAGTTTGTATGTTTCGAAAGAGTTGTACCTACTTCCATAAAAAGTGTTAAATAACAAAGTAAGTCAAAAATGGTCAATATTAACTACCATAAGATATCCGCCGATTCTTCAAATTATGTTAACAGCATGTTTATTTTAAATAAATGGGTTTCAAAACAAATTCAAAACATCCTCATTTGCATAACTAAAAGAATTTTCAGTACAGCGATCACTCTATGGTGAAATAACTGGTATCTTTTTTATTGTTTCGTTTACGAGTATGTTGATTTGATATCTTATTATAAATATATTTTGTGATCGACAGTTCATATTTTGTTGATGATTTCAAGTTTATCCTAGTGAATAAAGTATTGGAGTTTGTCAGTCGGTCGCATCATACTGTAGGGTTATCCATGACATGTTCATTATAGTTATTTTGTAATAGCGCGCGTGCTGTTGATACAAGATTGGTGTAATGCTTCCAACGTCATGTTGTTGTTTTACTTTGATATGATATGACAGTGTGTAGGTATAGTCTGTTATGGATCTTCATGCCTTCAAAATAGGTGTATGCAGCATTTATTTTGTTATACCTATATTTCTTTTAACGTTTCATTTTTACTCTGATTTAACCTAAAATTTTGAATGATATATTAGGATAACATACCATATCTTCTTCCAACTTCTGCTTTCTCTAGGACTGTGCCTTGTTATTGCTCGGTGCTCGTTTCTGGGATACGGATATCCAACTATCGCATGGCTTCTTGGAGGTCGGTTGCCCGATGGTAACTCGTTGACCGCTACGCTCACCACTCTTTCAAAACCTGCTCTCTCTCCAGTGGTCTCTCCAGTATCGTCTTCTTGATCTTTCCCATCGCACGACATCTTCAACATCGCAAGAATTTCTCACTCTGTTTCGAATTGTCAGTCCCGCCATGGGACGGAGATATAAGAATTATTGACCACATGACCATTGCAAAGACGCTCTTGCTAAATTGTTGGATCTGCAAAACAATGCATGCCTACATACTTAAGTAATTTAATGAAACTCTCAAGACATTGCGCTTTACGTCAGGGCCACCTGATGGAAAATTATTCCACTTAATATATATTTTTTTTATTAAATAAAAATAATTGATATTCATTAAAATAATATATAATAACATTTCATTTCCGATTTTTTGACATTATGGTGCATTATTTGTTATGTATGTTTGTTTCATCTTTCCTATTTTTGGAAAATTATTCTGAAAGTGATATTAAAGTATGTACATCTACATATACCTATTATGTCTGTGTTTTGCGTTCATTTATCAAACATAAGACAATTATCGTTCTAGAGAATTATTACTTGGTCCTCATAATTTATATTTTGACATTTATATACGGGTATATACGAGTACGTTATGATATAGTATGCGAAATGTTCATCGTTTGGTAGTTTTGTGGAATATATTATGTCTGTTTGGACAACGTGTGGTACAGGTGCCTATATTTTATAGATAATCAAACGTTTTAACAGATTTGTAATTATCTCAATAGAGACGAAGTTGGAATATTTATTGTAGGAGAACCGGGAAATCAAGGCACCTACAGGGCTTACGACCTGTCATCGGCTGGTTTACGTGATCACTTTATGCGCTTGCGCAACGTTCACCAATTATGCCTTTTTTTGAATATGTAGGTACCTACATTGGTTTGTTCGATGCCATAAAAATGAAAATTGTCAGAAAAATCAAATATTATTTACAAATTATGCAATTTTATTATGCCTATTTTTGTATGCAAATATTAAACAGCCGATGACAGGTCGTAAGCCCTGTAGGTGCCTTGATTTCCCGGTTCTCCTACAATAAATATTCCAACTTCGTCTCTATTGAGATAATTACAAATCTGTTAAAAAATATCTTTGACTCCCGACAGGGAAAAAAATCCAATGTTTGCGCATATGCAATAATAAAAATATTCAAACGTTTTACTTCAAATTATACCTACTTATTGCTTTGAATATATTTTAACCCTATCTAAATGCTATCGGGTTTGTGCAGGTTGACACTTTCAACAATATCGTCTTGTGTGGCTATGTATAGTTTCCAAGATATAAATATTATGTCGTTCAGATCATTCTGCCTTCTCTGAAATGGACATGGTGATGTAATTTTGAGTATAAATGTTGCTTTCAGTAAGCAAATTTTTACATATAGACAGAAGTTTTTCGATCCTAAGCTATAGAGTTCTAACAGGATTTACTAAGAAATCTCTTGTCATAACACCCAGAAGCATTTTTGTGGGAGATGTGTTCTTAAAGTTATATTAATGAAACTAATGCTATCCTGTAGATGCACTGAATTGTAATGACGTTTTCAATTGAATTAATTGTTCAACTTGTCCATCTGGTATTCAAATAAATATTACTATTAAAATGAATATCTCGACAATGTCCGTATTTATGTTCGTATTTTTATAATGCCTACAATAACAAACGGGTTCCTTGTCATTTATAACTCATAACACACTTATCTAATATTTGAAACAGACCCATATCAGATTCATTCTGCGTCGTGTGAACGTTCTTTATCATGTCTCCAATTGTGTTATATATAACTAGATTTTTTTGTTTAGCATTCTTATTATTATCAGTTGGACTTGTTTGTATGTGTTGATTTACACGGAGGAGTGTTGAAAGATGATACCTGTCATTGGAATTTGTCTTCATAAATATTTCATATCCACTGTGGCAATATTTTAGTAATATTTAGAAAATTACGTATTTTGACGTTTTGTCTTCTGGTGGCATATTTTACGACAGAAGTATTTGATATCACGCTGGTTTGAAATATGATATACCGTGAAAGTTTATTTATCCATAAACAAAGTTGAATTTTATCCAAATAATAATAATATATACCTACCTACAGGAAGACAGTTCTTTAAATATAGTCATTCGATCCATATTCGTTTCGTTTTCAATTTACTTCCATTTTTTTATTTGCCTACTCGAGGATATTTTCTTTATTTGCACTTGCGAAATAAAATACTTTTTTGTTTTTGCTCTTACTACTTTTTCTCGTCACATTTTCTCGCATACCTATCTAATTGATTGGAATGGAACTCATTGTTTTGTTTCTATATGTATCTTTTTCTATTTTTTGTTCAAGTTATTTCCGTCGTAAACTCTATGAAATTGTTATATATAGTATTATTTACATTTTTTTCTTATAATGATAACCTGAAAACGAAATAATATTTTACGTTGATATGTTATAAAAAATATAAAAATACTTGGTAATTGTTCTATTGTGTTTATTTGATTATTGACGCGTTTCGTGCAAAGCACATCGTCAGAATAATGAATGATGTGCTTTGCACGAAACGCGTCAATAATCAAATAAACACAATAGAACAATTACCAAGTATTTTTATATTTTTTATAACATATCAACGTACAATGGAGTTCTATCAAGAATTGTCGATCGACAAACTAAACTTAGAAATAATATTTTGAATTATTCAGATATATTGTGAGACGAAATGATATTTTGAATTATTCAGATATATTGTGAGACGAAATGATATTTTGAATTATTCAGATATATTGTGAGACGAAATGATATTTTGAAAATCTTTGTTTTCATAGTACCACAAACTATGTATTTATTATATTGTTTAAATATACTAATGCAAACAATTAATTTTTATCTTATTTATGTATTCGAATATATTTTGTGACCAATTTTATTTGGTACATATTACATATTCTTTTAAATCTCTATTATTTTATTCAGTCAGTCAGTGGATAAAAATATCCAAGTAAGTTCTCGGTTAGTTCATAATAATGCCATGAAATGTAATGCCTGTTCTTTGTTGATACAAGTTTTGTACCTTCATACAAATCATTTGTGTATTTTTCTATTCATTGATCTATTCCATTATATTGAAAATAGAAATTCTCCTACTTGAAAACATACTGGGCATATCTATACTGTATTGAATGAAACTACCGGGGCATGTTTTAATCTTGCACTTGGCTACGTTAGTTTTTGTTCAAATTATTCTGATGTCGTTTTGAGAATTCACTTTTATCAATCTTAATCATTGTCTCTATACCCATGAATGTCTTGTATTTTATTTATTGCTTTGTATGCGGACTCAAGTATTTTTGAAAAATTTCCTTGTTTGGATTTCAAGCTTATTAAATAACACAAATTTTGAAGATACTAGTATAGAAAAAAAAACTGACGAAGAGACGGATTTTTTGCCAAATGGCAATGTCTTTCAAATAACCAGTGCTTCCTTTCTTATGAAATCAATTTTCTTCTAAAATCAAGAATTCACATTGTTTAAGAAGGTTCATAAAAATAAAGGCAGGTACATACCTACCTACTATGGATGATTATACTAATATCGATATTAAATTTATTCTATCATATAAAAAACAAAATGGCGCTGATAGGTACGAACGCCACGCGGCCCACATAGCTGTAGAGAAACGCATCGTACAGCCCAACTACCAATTTATTTAGCATACAAAAAACAGGCAGGTGTCTTCCGTAGCTGACCTAGCCTCCTTAACAACGGCAACATTGCAACATTGAACCGAGCGCCTCCAACATACATAATAATATAACAACCGCATAGCATAGCTTTTGATATAAACGGCAAGGAATATAAAGGCAACACGTAAAAAGGATGAATCCGTTAGTAAATATCGTTATTTAAATCCGTTTAAACTTTTGAACTCTAATTACTCGGCGCCTTTAAGATCTAACACTTTGACTTTTTAGTAAATCTGTGAAACTACAAAAAGCATTAAAGCCAATATGTAGTGATGTCAGTAATGTCCTATGTCGTCTTCTGTCATTTCGGTTAAGTGGTCGGTTTGACTTAACCATATGCTAGCGTTGTGTGAACATCATTAAGTTAACAACTCAATTATAAAACCCTTTTTTAGGTGGCAGGAAATCATTTTTTCACTTTTTACGTATCTAGGTATAATTTAACTTATTTTTATTCAGTTTCAAGCTTGATTTTTTATCGTAATCATTAAGATAGGTCTTGTAGGTTTGTAAACAATAAAGTGGAATTGACAATTTAAAACATTCAAAATTTATTTTTTTAATAATTATTAATTATACCTTTTTAAGATTACCTACCTACCGACTTATATCCTTTTTTTATAATATTACAAATAAAGATTTTTCTAATAATTTTTAAACTCCTCAAATTTTTAATACATAATATATAAATCGAATATTCTTTTTTAATTGCATATACGCAAACATTGGATTTTTTCCCTTTCGGGAAAAAAATCCAATTACATCGATACATGAAATAATTGGCACATAGCACTCTTTAAAGGGTGAATTGCCTTAAGCAAAAAAAAAAAAAGGGAACTCAATAATATTTTTTTTCAAAAATCTAGGATTTCTAAAATACGACTTAACGACCTAATATAGGTGCCTACATACATACAATCACGCCATGTTCCTCGCGGGGGGGGCAGGTAGAGAAAACCGAGTGCCATACGCCTCTATTTTTGTACATATTCATCGCATTATTTACATTCATGGATCGTCTCATACATGTTCGTCAATCGTTGAAGCTTCTTTTGTTTCCTTTTTTTAAAATAGCATTCACATGATCATGCTATCAGTTTCTGGGGCGGCCTCTGCTATTCTGCAGTCCATCTGTTAGTCGTTCTCCATTCTTTCAATATGCCCTGACCACCTCAGGGCATTCACATTCATTTTACTTCTAATATCGAATATTTTTATGATGGAATAATATATACCTATATTCGCATACATTGGATTTTTTTTCCTGTTCTCATATAATATTCTAACTTTGTCTCTATTGAGATATTAAATTTCTTCCCCGACGACCACCCGTTCTGCTTATGGGAACTTTAACGGTCCCTTGCAAAACTCTGAAATTACATATAAAGAACATAAGAAAAGTCTGGAGAACTCTCAAACCTTACAGACACTGCACTTTAAGTGCCAAAGATATCCTTCTTTATCATTCATACCTCATTATTTGTTATTTATAAATAAAATATGTATAGTTGACGTGAATGCAGTTCCTAAAGCGGTGTATTTTCTATTTTTATCGAATTATAATTTAATTAAATTTTTGATACGATTATTGAATTAAAATCCAAAGCTTTGATATTATCACAAAATTGTTTGGTAGATGATTTACTATGAAGTTGGTGAGTGTATTAAAAAGTTTCTGTAAAGTATTATTTCTCAGAAACATTATAAATGGGATAAATGTGTTGAGTTTTCGCATCTTTTTTCTCTCATCTTGACAGATTCTCTATTTGTGAAGAAGTATTGTGGGCGGTTGACTGTGTTTCTGTTTGCTGAGGGAAGTAAATCGGTTTTCTTGTTTCGTCGGTAACCAAACCTATCTTGTTACTCGTATTATATTATATCGTTGCTTTCTAAGTTTATAAACTAAAACCGTTCATGTTGGTGTACTAGATGTGTTGTTTTATAATTCAAACTTAATATTTTCCGACTATTTTTGTTTTTTGAGAAACAACAAAAACAGACCGACTATTTGACTATCCCGCAAACAAATATCTGTATAAGTATAAAATACAATAAAACAAAATAATGCAAATTGTAGGTAGGTACCTAATTAACATATTATAGTCATGTTCCTATGTATGTAATAGAACGATATGGTGGTTTGGACATATTGAAGGAATAAAAGATGAACGACTGACCAAAAAAATATACATGTGTGTAAGAGATGGAGTGAATAGCAGGGGCCGCCCCAGATAGGGATGGCATGACCATGTGAATGATATTTTGAAAGAAGGAAATATGATGCTTGAAAAAACGACGAGCATGTATGAGACGATGCATGGATGTAAAGGAAGCTAGGAATGTGTGCAAAAATAGAGGAGTATGGCGCTCGGTTCTCTCTGCTTACCCCGTAAGGGATATGGCGTGATGGTATGTATGTGATGTTCCTTTTTCACACACATCACGTGTCAACCTTTAAAGTTTCATTGATTTAGCAGTTTCTGAATTATCTTTTGATCTATGCAATCGTTAATGAGATTATTTTTTTATAGGTGAATCAATTATTTTTTTTTAATATTTTGCCTTTAACATAATTTGCTTAATATAATATTGTAATTCGACAAGCTTTACTCTACAAAAAAAAACTGTCAACATACAATTAAACAATTAATGATAATATTGGCTTGTTTCACATAAAATACAAACCATATCTTAATAAAATCAAACAGATCCCCAGCGTAGGCTATAAAAATATATCTGAATATTCTTCACCGTTACGATTTTTCATCTCGTTTATACACGATGAAATTCCTTACGTAAGTTTTGAAACATTGTCCATCTTGATTCATTAATTTATTTTTCTTATTCAATTTATTATGATTTTTTTCTGTATTCATTTCATCTCGCTTATTTTATTGTTTAATTAATTTGTTGTTATTTCTTCTATATATTTAGTTTTATTTATTTTATTGTTAATACTTTTGTACCAAGCATTAAATATGTAATATTTCACTTGTAAATCCGTTATTGGAAAACATTTAAATTTAACAGTGCACAGTGCTATTCTGTGAATTTGATTGCCAACAAATAAAAATAAATAAATAAAATGTTAAATGTACGGTTATTACTATAAGTACCTGCGTACATAAATCTTCTCAATAATGGAAGGTTAGGTTATCTTTAAACAATATATAGATTTTCCAATTATTGTTTAAAGCGTTCAAAAGTGGTAAACACGTATGTATGAATAATCTATATGATTATTTTTATTTGTCAGTATGTATATTAGAACCAGTATTGCATTTATGTAGTATGTGTTCAGCTCATTAAGTTCATTTGATGTTATAGTCGATGTAATCCAAAGTATCTTATGAATGTCAGTTGTCGGTAAATAAATTCAAAGTATTATGTATTTGCTGTTGTACTTTGTTTTCATGATCCATTTTCCGGCGTAGTTATCTTTGAAAGTCTTCTCTTAATGAATTATTCATGTGATACTTAGTAACTTTGTAGATTTTTCCTTTTTAAATCGGAAGGTGTAACGAGTGGATAAAATTTAAAGCGCAAATAGGCTCTTCTAACAACTGATCCAGAGTGAAAAGTTTAAATATTTAAATAGGTAATAAAGAAGAGAGTTTGAAAAAAAAACTATTTATTCATTTTATCCTTTTTAAAAATGGATATCTCAAAAGTATTAGAAACAATTTATTTTATGTCTACAGCAGTATTACCTGTCTTCTTTTCACTTTAAAGTTTATTTTATTTTATTCCGTATTTTATAAATAAAATAATCATACCATTGATTTTATGCCTGTTATAAATATAATATATTATATAATAATAGAATTAGGTAATGCTGTTGAAACGAGATCACTAAGAAGAGTATGTAATAGAACGATATATTTATGATAGAATGAACAATGAGGACATAAGTAGAGAGTACATGATAACGAAGAATATGAAGTGAAATGAAAGTGAATCCCTTGAAGTGGTTTGGACATATTGAAAGAATGAATGATGAACGACTGACCAAAAAAATATACATGGGTGTAAGAGATGGAGTGAATAGCAGGGGCCACTCCAGATAGGGATGGCGTGACCATGTGAATGATATTTGGAAAGAAGGAAACAAAATAGGCTTGAAAAATTGACTGGTATGTATGTGACGATGCATGGATGTAAAGGAAGCTAGGAATGTGTGCAAAAATAAGAGTGTGGCGCTCGGTTCTCTCTGCTTACCCAGCAAGGGACATGGCGTGATTGTATGTATGTACAAGATAATATTAAGCAATCACTTAAAATTAATATGAAAAAAAAATTATGTGATACCTACTAGTTTTGACGAAACTTGATTTTAAGTAGCCAGTAATGGTTCTTTTCAGAATATTATATTCACAATATTATTTTTTATTATTTATGTGTTATCAACCTGTTTCGTGTTGTTCCGACATTATTATTATGATGTGTGCTATTATAATTATTATTAAATCAATTTAAAACCGGCTCTTCGCAGTTATTTGAGAATCAAGATTAGAGGAAAACATTTTTTTCTTATTTTTACAAGGAAGATATGCCTTATTATCAATTTTATTTATCTTCCGTTCAAGTTCAATCAAAATGTTTGATGTAATGACATCGTTTCATTACAAAAAAATAACAACGAAAGTGAATTTTATTTGTTTTTTGCCAGTTACGATATTATGCCAAACTTTTTGTTTGTTTTCGTTTACCGTAATCTTGTCAAATAGTACCTCTACGTACAAATCTAATTCGGGTTGGTTTTTATATGCTTTTGTGTGTTGGTTGAATTTGTTCTACTGATTGTACTAATGTGGGTACTTGCCCGACTGCGCGTAGATCTGGCAACGTTGCGACTGACTTACCTGCGCGTCCCTTCCCTATAATACTACCAATGGAGCGCAACCATAATAATGGCGGTTGATTTTTATTCCTTTTTCAAATCAGTGGCAGGAGACCGGTGTAGGATGGAAAGACCATTCAACGCCATTAATTTTATTCTCAAACGTGTTTCTATCGCGTACCTTCGTAAATGATGTTATTATACATTTCTTTTTGCTTTTTTAACTTGTTTATGTACGCTGAAGGTTTCTTCGTTTTGATTACAACGAGGCTTTGATAATACAGATGTCTTCACAAAGTAGATATTATGTTTTTAGTACCTACACAAATTTATTTTCAATATATTATATTTACACTGATCCGGCTTAGAATAGTGCTTCTACTATACTTCTGTCTTCACACACACGCACGTGTAATGCTTCCTTTTTATAAAGTAGTGCATGCCCGCACACCTGTCGCTGATTACCGCACATTGTGGGATATACCGTGATAGTATGTATCGATTTCTACAATCATTTGTATTTTTTATTATTATTTTTTTGGTAAGATTTTGACTTCAACTGACCAATTTACCAAACTGACTACCACAACGGTTTGATATACCTCATTTATGAATAATGTACCTACTTTGTGTCATTTTTTTTTCCTTTATTTTTAAGGCTGAGTCCTGTCCTGCGATTTTATCAAGAGAAAGAACTCATTACCTATAAACGATTAATTCACAAATCCGACTTAATTATATCATAGCAATAGTCATCAATTATCAATCGGAATTATTTACATTAAGCACTATCATCATTCCAATTTCGCGAGAGATTTGATTGACTGTAGCAATATCTCGTCCGTGTGTAGGCCTCATTATATTATTAGGTAGATATACTAGTACCTACGTATATATTATTATTTTTCTACATTCAAAACATGAATTTACATATAATTATTACAATGTTCTAGATGTAATAAATATAAACAGACATAGACTGTCTCTCATTATATACCTTCCTATTTTCCAATCTTAATTATGATATAAAGGGAATGAGGCTAACCTACACATGTCATATTAATAATATATATTATATATGTATTTTCAAATAGGTACCTATACACCATTCTAATGTAAATGTTTATTTTGTTTCAGGTAAATACACCGGAATAATTCTCATATCTGAAGTTCATTATTATAATGAAACACGATCATGTGTATTTGGTGAGTTTCGTTATGATTTTAATATTGGATTGAATCAAATATTGAATGGTTTTGAGTACACACACGTGGCGTCACCATAAGTATGTTATCTGTGAGTTCTGTCTGTACACGTGGAAATAGGGTCATACAATAATAGGGGAGTTATACAATATATGGATAAAATATGAGGGATCAACCCTTGTATCTACAACAATATCTGCATACTACCTTTTTTTAGAATAAACAAGATAAACATTGGTTTTATCTGTGAGCAATATATATTTAAATCAGTGTTTTTTTTTCGTATTATCTTAACTTTTAATATATATTTTACGATTAGTCCCATAAAGGATTGGATATTAGGTATGTTTTTAGACGTTGCAAAGTTTAATTTAATTTAAAAAGTTAAACGTTTATATTTAGGATACAATCCAAAATTTACGTTAATCCTTCTACCTATATTTCAAATTCCATCCTAGCATCTCTAAGAACAAGAATTCAATTGCAAATATTACAAGTAAACGAGTAACCATAATATTCATTTACGATTTGTTTTACTTCATCAATATAAATATAATTTCTTATAGGCATTGGTATATTTTTAAAAATACTATTTGACCTGCCTAAAAATGATTGAACTGATTTTTTTATTAAAGGCATAATTAGTTTGATTTATTATTTAAATTTTTGTTGTATTATATAAGTATACCTATAATTAAAAATTGTCACAAATTTATAAAATTAACTGCTCTATCTGTTTTAATAATAAATTAAATTATCTCTTATTGTACTTGTTTTCCATTCCTCGGGAAATAAGTACAAAATTATATTTCGTTTTATACTTTAAGCTTATTTTCGTTGAAAACACTTGGGAAATCATTACAATAAACGTTTTTGTCTGATTAAATTACCGTTTTAATATTTTCTACAAAAGGTGCTATGAGCAAATCCGTTCATACTCATAGTGATAACTTATTCTTTTCATGTTTGGAGAAGGATTTTTCATATCATATTGCATTAAATTGAGTGTTTTGTTAGAGTAGGCACACATGCATTACCACGCCACGTTCCAAAAAACCTCGCCAGGCTAAAAGAATTAAACACGACCCGTTCTTGTCTCGATATACATTCAGCATCACTTAATCCCTCAAGTTTTCTCATACTTCTTTATCTTCTTCACCTTGACCATTTCTTCTTATGTGCTTCTCCTTCGCGACAAGTCTTCGCGTTGCCTCCCGCAACTATCTTCTGATGGTGGAGTGACACGTTGTCAGCGGTTTGCCTGTTATAGTTTTCTCATACGCGCATTCTTATTATTTTAGCATATTTAAGTATTAAGAAACAAGAATTTAAAGCCACATTTTTCCATCTTGACATTCATTCATATATCTTCTCAGTCAAAACATTAAAAAAAATAATTACATATTCTGAATTTATTTTAATACAAATTTATCAAACAACTTCATACATAATAATATATAGTTTACTTACTTACTCAGCCTCTTATTTAGACCAGTATTGGACAAAGGCCTCCCGCTTGTACTTTCACTGGCCTCTTTCCTGTGCTATCCTCCACCAGTCAGGACCCGCCAGTTTTTAATGTAATCGGACCATCTGGTCTGCATTGGGCCTTCCTATGCTTCTGCGTCCATTTCTGGCTTCCAGTCCATCACAACCTTTGTCTATCGTCCATATAGTTGTTTCGTCTTGTGCTTGTTATACGATATTCATGTTAAAGATGGATAGTAATCCGATGGTCGCGAGTTTGACTCCTGCCTCGTTGGATTTCGTTCACCTATAGCAAAAACATTAATGCTTTATTTAGGGAATGTATAAGGATGTATTGGTATGTACTTGTTTAACAAGGATATATTTATTTTCAAATTAAAAAAAAAATTAATATCCTTGAAAAAATTTATATGTTTCGTCTAACATTAATCAATTGCTTATTTTCATTATCAGTTTGATAACATTTATACCCGGGAGCATTGTTTTTACTCTTATTTGATGACATGTTAAATTTATAATAAGGTCATATTACAAAATTGTTGATTCCAACATGTCACTGTGAAATTATGAAACACCCAGTGAATTATTATTGTGAAGCTATATCATGATTTGTTTGTTCCCTCGGTAGGTAGATAGTCTAAATTTTCCTACCTATATTTTCTTGACTTGTCTACCTACGTGTCGCTTACTTGTTTACTCTAGGTAAACATTTTTAATAATATTTAATACGCAAGACGTTAACGTCGGTGAGAAAATAAATATTGAAGAAGCTTCACAAACAAAAACAACAAATCCATAGTTACTTTTCAAATTAATATGTTTTTTTGAAGACGAAAATTAGGTACCTTGGCAAGTTTTACAAACGTTTAACAGTATATGTAGTCAAATAATGAAGGCCTTTTTGTTTTTTAGGAAAGGTTACCTAACTTACCCAAGGGGATATAGTGAGGAGTTATGATTCCGCAATTTTTAAGGCTATTTTTTATTGCAGATTATCAACCAGTATCATGCTGAGATTGTATTCTGAAAGTTTCATCACAATGTATATGTGTACTAATTGCTATGTGATATGTACGGCGTGTTTATTTTACTTATCGATTATATAGACTAAAGTACTCAGCCGATTCTTTTCAAATTTTGCAACTCATTCAAAGTGACAACAAGCTCAAGAAACTTCAAATCTGAAATTTTCATTTTCAAATTGGTAAAAAGGCACATCACTTTCGTAAAATGGCATTGGAAAAATATCAAGTTTTCATAATAAAATATTTAAATAAAAAAATATTGAACAAATTCATTTATGAAGTTTTTAATACAACATATTCAACCATCGAAACTCTCAGGGTTTATCTGAGGTTGACGAGTTCTGTAGTTAGTAAGTTTACTGTAAATATTACGCTGCAGGTTCCGACTTACGACAGCCGAGCAATCCAAGGAGCATGCTCCTAGAGCTGTCATCTTCGGACTTCATCATGTACCTTTTCAAGTGGGTAAAATATTTTGAACATGTAGTGTATGATATGTGCATGAGCTCACCTTACAACATGTCATTTAATATTTTTGGTCGGAGATATTCCCATGTTCTCATGCCATATGTACATATTAATTACACACAGGTAAAATATTTTTCTATAAATAGTTTAGTATTTGCCGCGTGAGTTTTCTTTTAATTTAATAATATAATCATATTCATCTTATAAGATGGCAATTTTTAATCATCATATATTATATAGTACGCTAAGATCAATGACCCAATCCAATAAAATAATCCATTGATCTTAGCGTACTATATATTATATAGTACGCTAAGATCAATGACCCAAACTATTAGAAACCCATCTCACAAATAAGCCAAAATACCTAAATCGATATTTTGGCGTTTCTGGACCAAAGTTATGGAACAATCTTCCAATGGATATAAGATGTGCCGAAAATATCAATGAATTCAAGAAGAAATTAAAAACTCATCTTTTCCGCAAATCGTATCCAGATTGTCCTTGATCCGTTCAATATTCCTTTACTTAATAGTATGCCGTTTACTTTGAATCGACTATTTTTTTATAATTAATTTCATCTGGATTATGTAATATGTATATAACTAGATTAATTTGTGATTTCTACGTATTTTTTTAAGTTTTATGTTTCACCATTTTCAATGTGTTAGCTATAGGACTAATTTTAACTTTTTTTTGCAAACTGAAAGCGCCCTTGAGGTGACCACGGTTGTCACTAAACGGCGTATTTTAAATTGTACTTATTATTATTATTATTTTCATGATTCGTTATTGAAGTAGGTATACATATACCTAAAAATGTATGAATCTTCTGTAGTTTTACGTCGTTTAAAGATTTTTGTGAACTTGTCTCGTGAACAATGTTGATGCTTATTTTAACAATCTGTTTTGAGTTTTCACTGATTCCACGACGATTGAAAATATTCATTTTAAATTTATCATTTCTTTGCTCAGTCTCAAAAAATCATTTCATTTTAATATTATTAGCATCTCTTTAAAGAAACAGTTTCCTCAGTGTTTAATAACAATACAACGTATTCACCGGAGGCGATATTAAAATGGTTCAACAAACTTCTATATGAGACAGGAAATGCCATTTAGGTAGGTAGCTACTTACAATGCGAAGAAATTACTTTCTCCTCGTGGCATGATCGACAAAACGCACCATCTCAGCGCTCTTGAGGTGAGAATTTCACGAAAACGGCGCTATATAAATGTATTATTACTACCGTTATTTCGCACCTGGACCTAATTGACAATTCGACTTCATGGCGTAATATATTATAATATAGGATTATTATTTACATGAATCTATACTTTTTTCTCTTTTCCCCGCGTTATCGCATGATATTGCATCCCGCTCGCACCCACAGATGTCAGTTGACCCAAAACCCGTTCTCTGACCACCGCTGCATATGTGTATGTAGGTATACAAAGATTTATCTACATTGCGGTGATAAAACTATAAATGCGTCGACCGAATCTCGCGACTTTAACTCTTATGCAATCGTGTTTATTTGTCAGTTTCGTTTGAATAGTTTTACGTGTGTGGTTTCGTTTGACCGAGAAAATCGCTTAATGCCCTTAAGCGGATTTTTATGTGTTTTGTGTATATACTTGCATAGTTAGTACCTATGCGATGACTATACGTTCTTCGCAATATGATAGGATTGGTAAAGACGTATGTAAAATCTGACGAAATATGATAATCGAGTAAGGCATATCAACCAACGCGATTTATTGGAATAAATTTTAGGTGTATGAGACGATGCATGGACGTGAACGAAGCGAGAAATGTATGTTAAGAGAGAGGAGTCTGGCGTTCAGTTCTCTCTGTATACCCCAAATAGGAAAGTGGCATGATGATATGGTATGGTAATGTAAGGTTTTTAAGAAATATTTTCGATTATGACAACCGAGAAGAGCTCTTGAGCAAATATTCATGAAAACGGCTCTATATAAATTATTCAAATGACGTTCTCAGAAGAATGATGCATCATAATATTGTTTCCTTTTTCTCAAGAGCTTGTATTAGGTACATAAAAGAACTTGTGACGTACATATGTATATCACAAAATGATTCATACTATCACGTAGAGTTTGTATTGGGTTAGGTTAGAGAACTGGGCGGTAAAAGTCTACCTATATTTTTACATACACTCATGGTTTTTTTCAACATCCGTGTTTTACAAGCTAACGTTGTCAAAGTTTGGTTATGAATGAAATTTTTTGTTTGTGTGAATAATATGCCCCGTTAACCCTATTTGCTGGCGTAAATCTTCATTGTATATTCAGTTTTAAAGAAAATTCCAAACATGAAGTTGTTCTAACCATTCACACTATTCTAATCCTATATGATGCGTCTTTTCAAACAATGTAGGTACTTACTGCAGATTCTTGTGAAACACTTAATTTACTTCTGCAACTGTTCAGCAATTTGTGCAATTAAAACATTGTCATTTATATACATCAAAACGCGTACCGACGCTTATGTCTTTAACGTTCTATCGAACACAAAATTGCGGAGTTAGTATTGTTTGTAAAAAAAATAATTGTATATTTTTTCATCGCATTTTGTTAAAATCATTTTATTCAATAATTTTTTTTTACAACCACAATTTATTCAAAAGCAGTTGTTAATATTGATAAAATAGTTGAATGTTTTACACTCAAAATTAAGAAAATATTTCAACGCACGCAAGTATATTTTATATTGCTGTATTTTATCTATAATCGTATTAAAAAAACAATGACTAGATTAAAATTATTCATCGATATCGACAGTTAAACTTCACATTAATTCGATTGAAGAACGTTTTGTAAATTCTATCTATTATTTTTATTTATTTTTATTTATTTATTTATTTTATTTATTTACGGCAAATTGCCTTTTACAAACATGAACAACAATTAAGTACACACATTGAAATTACAAAATAAAATAATAAAACTATCATAAACATAAAAGAAAAAGAAGGTACTGTAACAAAATTTGTAAATATAAAAAATAATATTAAGTGGAAAAAAAATACAATTTAAAATAAAAGATATAGGCACTTAGGTTGAGACATAAAAGTCACTAAAATATACTAAAATAATATACCTACGCACTTAGAAAAAAAAGAAAAAATAATAATTATCATAAAAAAAAATTAAAAACTGTATAATAAAACAACAAAAATTTTATATAAAAAATAATAATAATGTAAAGAAAATAAAAGAACTATAAAAACAAACATATGGATACATACTTAGGAAAATAAAAACTAAATGATGAAACAAAACAAATAACAAAAAAAAATATATTATAATCACATTTATAGTATAATATTATACTATACATGATTTTTGACAAAACATCAATTAAAATCGATCTGTCTGTATACGCAGTAAGTAGATTTTAAATTGGATGATTTTACCCATCCAGGTATTTTTAAACATTGGACAGCTATGTACCCTTGTGTTATATTTATTTGACAGTTTAAAACCGATTGCAGACCAAAAGCTAAGTTAGTCATAATATGAACTAGATACCTATAGTAAACTATGTAAAGCTATGCTATTTGTGAATGTCGATCCGACTTGAAAAAAAGTCATTATTCGGCCTGAAGAAGAAGCGGTACACAAAAAAATCCTAGTTTATATCACAAACAATAGCATCATGTCATTTTCCCATTTGGGGTTGGCAGAGAGATCCGAATATCTTTCTCTCGACATTTGTCGCTTCATTCACACAATGTATAAAATGCATATCACATGTAGGTATAGTTTCATACATTCTTTAGACGAAGAAGAAATGTAAAAAATATCAAATAAATTTGATGTCCTCGTTTTGTGCGTATCTCCCTCTTTTGAATATTTTTAATAATTGGATTTATTGTCAATACATATTTGTCAGTCCTGTCGTGTCGTTGCAAATCAACAGCTCGTTAATGTGATTTGTCCATGAATAATTCAAGTTTTTAACAAAATCCGACACTCGGAGACAATTGTTCTTCCATACCGGCTTATATTGTTGCATCCAGTTTTTGTTTTCCCGCCCAAAGTTTATTCATGAATAAATTATTATTGTATATCAAGTTGTGGGCGAAAAAGACAAGCTAATTATTTGATAAAAGACAGACATCAGATCTCGTGCGCATAATATGCCAAAATAACAGCATGTGGCGACTGGTTCTTAGATAGGTTTTTTTAACAATATTCTCAACATCTGCCAGACACCAGCTGAATTGTTCCTTGCCCATCCCGATATCAGATTTCTTAGGAAGTGAACGGTGCGCCAAAGGATTCTAAAACTTTGTTTCGTGGATGGAATATTATTTATTTATTAAACACATTATTATTTCCGCAAAGGTAAATTATTCATAGAATCTACAAAAATTGAATTTTTATTTCATTTCATAATAAATGTCGTACTTGTCGAGCTTTAAGGCTCAGTGCTCAGATATCTGACTCCCGGGTTCAGTTCCCGGTGGAGACACAGTTTTTAATTGTGTTTTCCGGCTTGATTTGTGGGACGATAAACATCCTAAATTTCCAGAATATGGCAACTTGTTATTGGGTGCATAATAAATTAATATTTAACATAGTGGTACACTGTTGGCCAGGAATATAATTTAATTTAATTTAATATTGCTTTTCGGGCAAGTAACAGGTACTATGTCAAATATTAATTAAACACGCACCCAATAACAAGTTGCCACATTCTCACAGATCCACACTGAAAACACAGTTAAAAACTGTGTCTCCATCGGGAATTGAACCTGGGACCTTTGGACAAGCAGTCAGATACCTAACCAACTGAGCCACGAATGCCGACATCTTATTATTATTAAATTTAAAATAATAAATTCAAAATACTTTCAGTTGAATTGATTTTTCATCATTATACAGTAACATTCCAATGTTACGGATTCGGTTCATATTCTTACAATATTTGGGGTTTATCGCGAAACCTCACCAGGGGGGCAGTCTGGTCCGATCGGCGAAATCAAAACCCTAGTGATTACCCATATCATGGATATAACTTGATTTGTGGGACGATAAACATCCTAAATTTCCAGAATATGGCAACTTGTTATTGGGTGCATAATAAATTAATATTTAACATAGTGGTACACTGTTGGCCAGGAATATAATTTAATTTAATTTAATATTGCTTTTCGGGCAAGTAACAGGTACTATGTCAAATATTAATTAAACACGCACCCAATAACAAGTTGCCACATTCTCACAGATCCACACTGAAAACACAGTTAAAAACTGTGTCTCCATCGGGAATTGAACCTGGGACCTTTGGACAAGCAGTCAGATACCTAACCAACTGAGCCACGAATGCCGACATCTTATTATTATTAAATTTAAAATAATAAATTCAAAATACTTTCAGTTGAATTGATTTTTCATCATTATACAGTAAAATTCCAATGTTACGGATTCGGTTCATATTCTTACATTATTTGGGGTTTATCGCGAAACCTCACCAGGGGGGCAGTCTGGTCCGATCGGCGAAATCAAAACCCTAGTGATTACCCATATCATGGATATAATTATCATAATATGGAGTTCTATGACATCTAAAGATATTATAGAACTCCATATAATAATTATATCCATGATATGGGTAATCACAAGGGTTTTGATTTC
Organism: Molanna angustata; assembly: GCA_963576475.1. NCBI lineage: Eukaryota > Metazoa > Arthropoda > Insecta > Trichoptera > Molannidae > Molanna > Molanna angustata. The sequence goes on along the minus strand of OY754971.1, from coordinate 20,696,358 downwards.
GCCGGACAAGACTTGCCCCCCAGGGGGACAGTCTGGTCCGATCGGCGAAATCAAAACCCAAGTGATTACCCATATCATGGATATAATTATCATATGGAGTTCTATGACATCATAAGATATTATAGAACTCCATATAACAATTATATCCATGATATGGGTAATCGTGAGGGTTTTTATTTCGCCGATTGGACCAGACTTGTCCCCAGTATATTAATATGATTTTCCAACATTTTTACATAAGGTATCTTTTGTACACACATACAATTGTAAATAGTCTTTCTATTTTGATTTTAATAGCGTTGATGGTCTATACACAGAAAAAACAGTTTTCTTCAGTCAAGCATATTTTTTCATATATACCTAACGAAAATAATATTCTCTCAAATTAAGAGTTTTTTGTTTTATCTCAAAACAATATTTTCTTAATTCAAACAAATTTATTTGAATTAAAATACTGTTTTGAGATAAAACAAAAAAAATATCTTAATTTGAGAGAATATTTTTTTCGTTATATATGAAAAAATATTCTTGACTGAAGAATTTTTTTTTTCCGTGTAGCGTTGATGGTTATTAACAAACTGATTAATCTTAGTAATTAGTTTGTTAACGAGGTTTTGAACGAAATAGGTATTAAAAATAATCACAAATTGTGCGTAGTCGTTTGTGGTGAGATTCACAAAATCTGTATACCTAGTTCACATAGTTTGATATCTATGGAAATAAAATTGCTGTAATTTTAAGAGCTTATGAGAAGATTGTCATTGTGTCAACATGTATACGTACTTATCGTATACAGGGAAGCATTGTTCGGATATTTGTTCATTTAACTGTTAGAAAATATGAGTTTTTAATAGTTTATTAAATACCAACTAATTATCTTGGATACTTGGCCCATAATATACTTACCAATATAATTGAGATTACTTTGTATGTATGTTTTGATAATGCTTTCTAATGTATACTCGTGTTCATATTCATACCGTAACGGCACATCCCGCAATGTATGGTGATCAGCGACAGGTGTGCGGGTGTACATAACCTTATAAAAGGAAGCACGACACACGGGTGTGGCCCATATTTCAGGCTCGTCTTACGTAAAAAGCCAACAATCGAAATGCTGGTGAACCTGAATATACTATTTTTTACTCTTGTATTTTCAATTACCCGGTTCTTACAAGACACCCGAAAACGATGCGATTAATAGAAAAAAGTGGAAGGTACTCTTCTGAGGCGGTGTCTCACGGAAAATGTTCCGGGATGTGTTTTATTTTGCGTTTTTATTACTTCCATGTTGCAAAACGTTTGTTTTTTTGTTTGTTTATTAACATAAATTGACACTAAAAATAGTTATATCTAATAATTTATCAAGTTGTGAATAAAAGAGAAGGTACCTACTCGTACTATCTTATTTTATTTATTAAAAATCAGTTACACATCCCGGATACAATTGAAATAGTACTGCGAGGCAAGTATATAACACATTATATAAAAAAAAAAGTTTTAGAGTCTTCGTGTTTTCACCGCGTTGCTAGACGACTCAGTTTATCTCTGTCTCTATATGGAATATGTCGGCGATAGAAATGAGACGACTGTATAGTGTGAGTAGCTATTTTTGCTTTACAACTCATCGAGTTTCGCTAAGCGTAGTGCAGCAGATGCTATTGTATGCCATATGTTGCATACCGATGAAGAAGACTTGTTGAGAATGTGGCGCATCCGCTTGGTGCATGCTTACAAGATTTGCAACTTCTTTACTTACTTTACTAGCCTTAACTCACCAATAAATAACTCTATATTTCGACGCATTATGACTATTAGGAATATAAAATGAAACAAACACTCATACGATGTATTTATAATACGTATCAAATTTCCAATGTCGTTAAATAGCAGTTTGCTTTATTAAGAGGACATACAACGCTAAATATAGTGACTGAAAACATGATATATATTAATAAATCCGCCTAATGCACTATGAAGATACGTGTAAGTAAGGGTGACTATCCCGTGCGTTAAAATGGGTTTATATGGTTGGATAATTTATATAGCGCCGTTTTCGTGAAAACTCACCTCAAGGGCGCTTTGTAGCTATTAGTTTTTCATGTTAGTAAAAGCTTAAAATCTAGGTTATTGATCTTAATTAAATTTAAAATAAACATTAAAACGATGTATACAATAGTATATTCTATTTAATTGAATCTAATGCCATGAAACGTTGAGAAATGTCAAGGAGCAGTTAATTACAGTGTTATTAAGTTGGTTTCATTACATTATATTCAAATTTGGGAGGTGTTATTGTGTGAAATATTAAACAGGTGTGTCTTCAGTTGTTTTTTAAACGTGTTTATATTGTCTTTTGTCTGAGTCGGTATGGAAGTTTATTCCATGAGGATGGACCAGCAACAGCGAACACACGATCACCAAAGTTTGATTTGTGCACTCGGTTTACTTCGTTTATTTTACCGATTGCTGAGCTTTGAGTTGAACGGAGGGATTTTTGTCTGTTGTTTGAGGTGAGCGGAGTGCACATTTCGGATAGGTATTTCGGGGCCAGTCCGTGTATTGCCTTGAATGTTGTTAGGCATATCTTGTACTCTATCCCTTCAGGGCACTTGAGCCAGTGAAGATTTTTTAAGTGGTGAGAGATGTGAGAGTATTTAGAAGCACCCGTGATAACTCTAGCAGCGGTATTAAATACAGATTGGAGTTTTTTTATTTCTTGTTTTGGGAGATGAGCATATATGCTATTGCAGTAATCAAGTCTTGAAATAACATAAGAGTTGATGAGAGATTTAGTAGCGTCTATTGGAAGATTTCTGCGAATTGACTTGATTCTACGAAGATGATAAAATGCTGCTCTAGTAGTGCAATTTTTTTGTTTTTTGAGAGTTAGGCTAGAGTCTAGGTGGACTCCAAGGAGTTTTACACTGGAATTAGGGAGAATGTTTGATTGATCTACTTTAAATTCTGATTTATCCAGAAGGTGTTGACGCCTTTGTGTGGCAGTCCAAAGAAATTCAGTTTTAGTCAGTTTTATACGTGATTTAAACTATCGGAAACCCAAAATTTGTTCTTTTTTTTCATTTTAAGAACAAACCTGGCTTAAATAAAATAACGTTATCGGTCATTCACTTTGGTTGTACCTATGTATCTACTCTTTAAGCTTATAAAAGTGTTATGTATGATATTCATATCATAATTCAGATAGGTGTATCGTATATTAAATATTAAGTTAAACCAATATACCCAATTCCTTTTATGTACTTATTGATGTATTTAATTTTTTATTTTCCTAAATTGCATTTTTGTACTCGATCATCATTTAATTCTGGTGATTTTCATTTTTATGTATAAAATTCTTACATTTTGTATTCAAAGGATAAAAAAATATATATTTTTCTCTATCAAAATATTTTATTAGATTCAAAATAAAAATATAATTAGGATGAGCGTATACTAACTAAAACAAGTTTAAGAATATAAAATAAAACTTAATTTTTCGTTTTATCAATATACATACATACATACCATCACGCCATCTCCCTCGCGGGTTAGGCAGACAGAAACGAACGCCATACTTTTCTATCCTGGAACGCATCCTTCGCATCGTCTACATTTATGCATTATCTCGTTTCCGCTTTCAGAATATCTTTCGCATGGTCGTGTCAACCCTTTCTTGGGCGTCCACGACCTCTCATTCCATTCCTGCCCGCACTGTAGTTATATTTTCTTCGTGAGACGTTCTCCATGTGGCCAAACAATCTCAATGTGTTCATTTTCATTCTATCAATGACATCTTTCTTTATCTTACACAGGTTCTTTCCTTATGTCTTCATTTCTTACCCCGTCATACATCGTTCTATTATAAATTCTTCTTAACGATCTCATTTCAACTGTATTTATTCTGATTTCGTGCGATTTCTGCCATGTCCATGTTTCACTTGCATACGTCAATATTCTCACAAATAACACACTAATTTAACCTTTTCAAATTTATTAGGTTGTCATCGATTGCTCCATGATAACTCCTTATATTTCTTAACGTTTAGTGGCATTAGATTCAATTAAATAAAATATTATATTTAATAATAATAAAATATTATGTATTGCATACATTTAATCCGTTCAATTTAACGTAAAGCGCGCTTGAGGTGAATTATCTCGAAAACGGCGTTACGTATTATACTATACATACATACATACCATCACGCCATGTCCCTCACGGGGTAGGCAGAGAGAACCGAACGCCACATTTTTCTATCTTGACACACATTCATCGCCTCATCAACATTCATACATCGTCTTATACATGTTCGTCTGTTGTTTATGCTTCTTACATTTCCATCTTTCAAAATATCGTTTACATGGTCGTGCCATCCTTTATACTATCCAACTAAAATAAAAACCAAATTCATTAGAAATATAATATATTATGTGAAATGAATCTGGTGCTAATATTTACATATGTGTGTACTGAATAACCATAGAGCATGGGCAAGGTGTGGTAACAAAATATCTACTGACCTCGTAACTTCATATTATTTTCTTCTACATATTATTATTTTAACTCGCTCTATTCCACTCAATTGCAACCCAAAATGCCTATTTCCTGTTGCTAGCTTTCAACGGCTTCCTTCCTGCTTCCGCTGCGAATGTTCTTCCACGGTTTTAAGCTTCAACAGTGAATAGAAGTTGGGAGCGGTTCAATGTATCATCTCATTATTATATTATTATTACTTATAATTCATGACGCCGCGCCGCTCTGTTCTAACTTTCAATTTCATAACGGGCTTAACAATGGTTGGCACGTCAACGACTTTAATATTAATATTTCTTAGTACCTACCTACGTATTAAGTATACATCGTTTATCCCTGAATGAGGGTATGTTTGTACTGTGATTCACTAACAAAGTTTTCAATGAATTTTAGGTGAAAACTATCTTCGGTATCGTTGTATCGTAATCAATTTGACCTAGGACAAAATTGATTCCTATTTTTGTTTTAACCATAATTTAATAGTCTAAGTATGTCGATAGTATATTTATAATTGTTAACTCAAGAAAAACCTGTTTAAAATTTCATTCATAGTACCAAGGAACTGAGCTACGTTATCTTTAAATGATGCCTTCAGATAGTGGGTTCAATTTTGAACGCACAAAAATTTAAATGAAAATTTTATTTGATGCTATAATGAAGATTGAATAAAATAAGTTAAGGCCGCACAGGCACTGAGAATTTTTAGCGAGTTGTACCCCACTTCTCGTACTGAAGTAGAAGCGGTGGGGATCGTCCCGCCCTACATTTTTTACGACTTGAATAGCGTAAAACAAGAGCGACGTAAGTGATATAATATTATTTTCACCTTTATTTATAATTTTTTGACTGTCAATTCGTGATGGAATTCCATTATCAATTATTTTAAATTACATACCTACTTAAAAAAATAATTTCAATAAATCTCAATTTTTAACCTATTTCCACTTACAAATATATTTGACCACTTACGCGCAACGGTGATTATACCATACCATACCATCACGCCATTTCCCTATTTGGGGTAGGCAGAGAGAACCGAATGCCAGACTCCTCTCTCTTGACATACATTCCTCGCTTCATTCACGTCCATACATCGTCTCATACACGTTCTTCTATTATTCTTACTTCTAACATCACCATATTTCAAAATCCCATTTATGTGATGGTGCCAACTTTTTCTTGGCCGACCTCTACTTTTCGTTCCTCGTTTATCAGCCTTGTATACTTTTTTTGTCAGACGGTCATCACTCATTCTTTCTATGTGGCCGAATCACGGTGATTATATAATAATTAATAATACCTTTTTTCTTTAAATCAAGCCACAAAGTTAAAATTCTAATACAGTCACAGTGATATAGTTTAAAGTGATATTTCTGGTGAACACATTTTTGGTTTCAATGTCTTTAGATTTAGGTAGTTATACGAATTATATTTACGTGTGGGTTATACGAAAAATGTTGTATTGCATATTATGAATTTGAATTTTGCGATGTTCAGTAAAATACAGATTCGCAGAAACGGCGCTAGGTATACATATACATTTTTTAAAAAAAAAATGAACATGTCCTTGAAACAAGTACATATAAATCCTCATAAATATATTCCCTAAATTAGCACAAAATAACACACATTTTAATTATATTTTCAAATTTCACGATTATAATAATATTTTCACTTCCTTCCATACTTCCGTACCATCACGGCATATCCCAGAATGTGGGGTAACCAGCGAAAGGTGTGCGGGTGTGCATTGCCTTATAAAAGGGAGCACAACATATTTGTGTATACTCACACACCAGTCTCGTCTCACCTAAAAAGGCACTATATTCAGAATGGGTGGTGAACCTCACTGCTGAACTATGTAAGATGTTATTGTTGCCTGTTGTATTTTCGATTACCCGGCTCTTACGGGACACTCGAAAACAATAATAGAAAGAGTGGAAGCACCTTTCTAAGCCGGTGCCTCACAATATTTTCACTTTGTCTATTTTTATCTATTTATCTTTTTGTACGTACCTAATAAAAAAAATATATATTGCACACTGACGGGCTTATTTCCTTTAGGCAATTTCTTCCAACCAACCAGAAACTAATTTTTAATATTTTTCAAATTCTAGGACACATATAATACATATACATCGAGCTAATTTTCTTATCATACTTGTTACAATTTATCTAATATTTACTTAATTCCGATGGCCGTACAACTCCGGCAGACTTTAGCCTCCCGATCAATGGATTTCCAAGCCTTCCTGTCAGCAGCAACGGACTCACAGTCATCACAAACATTCAGCACATTCAGATCTCGGGTGACATTGTCCATCAATCTCTGCCTTGGTCTCCTCAGAGGTCTCTTGCTCACAGGATTATCTCGTTATTATTAATGATACAGTAGAGACTCCTCTCTGTTCTCCATCTTTCTGTTCTCTGAAACTCCATTCACTGTTATTTAATTATTATGTAGGAACATACAGTAACATGTATTGAAAACACAGAAAAAAAATACCTGATTGAGAGCTTCATATGAAATTATTTATATGTTTACAAAGAAATTTACTAAAGTACTTTGGTAACACATCGTAGTTAACATGCAATAATATAATTAATGTTTTTTTTTGCATTCTTAATAACATAAAAAAATATTAATAATGATTGCGGTGGGTGATATAAAATGAAATAATTGTGTGCCTTAGAATAATTAAAAAATATTGTTTTTGAAATAGTAAATGGACAACGGACATTCATTTAACCTGTTTGCAGTCCATTAGTGACTATCTCACATTTTTTTTTTTAGATAAATGAAATCATTTAGATTAAATTTTTGTTGATTATCTAAACAAAATTCGTATAATTTCCGATAATTATTTAAATGAATTGAACAGGGTGCTCGAAATAAACTTTATATTTAGTGGATCGATTAAAAAAAACTAAGCCGTGTATCGAAAAAATGTTTATTAATTATTAAAGTACAAAATTTGGCAATTTATTTCATAAAAATAATATCGTCCAAATGTAGACCCTCGCGTTCGCAGCACTCATTTAATCGAACAGTAAAATTACTTATGACGGCTCGGCAGGTAAACTTAGTGATGGCTACCATTTCGTGACGGATATTTTCTTTCAAATGCGTCAGGGAAGTCGGTTTACTGGCGTAAACTTTAGATTTAAGATAACCCCATAGGAAAAGGTCCATAGGGGTTAAATAAGGACTGCGTGGAGGCCAATTTATGTCACCTCTCCTGGAGATCAATTTGCTTGGGAAAATTTCACGAACTCGTGGCAGAGATGTATTGGACGTGTATGACGTTGCTCTGTCCAGCTGGAACCATGTTCTTTGATTATAGCCAGGAAAGTTTTGCATTTCAGGCACCAAGAAGTCGTCTAACATCTCTACATTACGCTCTGAATTCAAATACAAACTTTCTTTTGAAAATCTAAGATTTAATTCAATTATACAAACACCTTGTATAATTGAATTAAATCTTAGATTTTCATCCCACCTTAATAATAACCATTTCTCTCCGCTTGCAAAGTGTTGGTAGTAAATTCTAGAGAATTTAAAAAAAAGTTTTTATTTTGGGGATTCTTGTCTTTTGGGGATGTAAAATGTATTTTTGGAGTGATATTGTATATGAAATTTGTAAAGCTATATAATATTATATGATTGTAATGTAAAAAATAAATAAACCTATTCGAACTATAGGGCAAAGTAACTATGGATAACTATAGTATGAATGCCGTTTTGATCTGTGAAATTTGAAACAAATTAATTCGTAAATTGGTTCCTTGTAAATTTATTTAAAAAAAATACAGTAACAAAAAACTACCTGTTTTATTTTGCCCGAACAAGAATCGTGGAAATCCTATGGAGTTCCATCAAGAATCGTCCATTGAGAAGTTAAAAGTAAAAATATTATTGTTTTTGTCTCATTTTATAACTTTCTAATACTTTTTATGTGTTGTAAAATAATAGTTTTGTATTGTGCAAAATAAGAAAATTCGGGATATATGTATGTACCTACCTGATACAGTTCACATTGTATCTGTCCCCCTTATCTACCTACTATTTGTACATTATTGGTATTATTACAAGTTTGAAGATCTTTATACCTATGAAATATCTGGCCTACATCGTAGTAAGTGGTTGAGATCACAATACCATACTGGCGAAACTTTACGGATCAGAGATATATTATTTGACGACGTTTGGGTTAATGTTGATGAGTTGTTTTACCTTGCCCTATAGAATTTGTACACGCACACACACACTTACATATTATGAATATTGTTTTACCTACTTATCTAGAAATAGTTAGCAGGCATATATATACCTTTCTATTTTATAAGTTTGTAAGTATACATAGGAATATTGTAATGGCAGATCGGTACACCCGACTATGTAAATATCTTATCAACAATTGTATGAATTAACAATGCCTAACTTCTACCTATGATAATATCTCTGTACTTTCTGCCTACTCACTCACTCATCTTCATACTTTCTTCATACGTTACACTTGCGGTACTTACTTATGCGAAAACTTCTCACATAATGATTAAGTAAATCATTTAATTCCAACTTTGTATATAAATTATTACAATGTATTATTGTTACACATATTATACACTATTCTTCATCTGCTTAGTATAATATGATTATTGTTTTCATATGTACACATCTCCGTTTGTTTAACTACACAACGTGAGCTAATGTTTGTAATTATTTAATTTTAATCTATGTAGGTACTTAAGGTTTATTTTTTTTATTTATTTCAATGTAATATACATGGAAAATAATATAACCAAAGATCCCACTAACCATACTAGGTTATCAGTGGGTTTCTATATAAACAAAATAACAAATTAATCAACTAACAATGTAAAAAGTAAATGTATTTGTATTTCACATAATATTTTATTGTATGGTATCAACTCTAATTTTAAAATATTTATTTTCTTATTGCTTCCAATGCCATCACCTTTTAGAAATAACAAGCGATTATTAATTATTATGACACGATTGTCATATTAAATTAGTACTATTTACTTATAAACCCTATTTCGGGTGACTCATAGTATTGTACTGCATGAAATAAATCACAATATTGGATTCCAAAAATATATTTAAGTAAAGGAATCTTTTCAAAATCGTGGGTATTAAAAAAAATTAAAATAAGATTTCGCGTAATGTATGCTTTGCAGTGTCCTCTTTATTTTTAAATAAACAAGACGAATCAAATAAAGAAAGTACCTATTGTTAAGTCAAATAAAATTTCAGATATAGATGGCAAATCTGGTCAACAGGCGTAATCAAAATCATCCATGTTTACACATATCATGGATATAATTATTTTATGGGGCTTTATCATATCTGAAGTTGTTATGGAACTCTATAAGATAATTATATCCATGATATGGGTTAACATGGATGGTTTTGACTACGCCGGTTGACCAGACTTGCCCCCATTGTTTTATTTCCGATTCTTATATTCTCTAGAAAAAAAGACAGGAGAATTATGCGTTACTTTTCTACACCATGTAATGGATACGATTAGGTAGGTGTGTGAATTTTTCCTGAACCACATTAAAAAAATCTATTTCTTTCCATTTTTTCTTAATCATAACATTACAATATTATTTATATCTTCTATTTGTATTTTTCTTGTTGGTATAAACATTTATTAATTTTTCACAAACACACAAACAGTGTATCTTATGCATTATATAATTTTGTTTTCCAGGTAAATTCTATTAAATTACAATTCCCAATTCATCTTCTACTTACGTCTCGTTTCTTATGAATATTTTATTAAATATAATTGAACTAGCGTCTGTAAATTTATTTTAAAATCGTTTTTAGTCTTTCGACAAATTGTATTTTTTTTTGTACACCGTTGTAATGAAATTTGCAATAACTTTCCCCTGATATACTCAAAACTGTATCACTCCATGTACCGAATAGACATACCCGCTCACAAAATTTATTCCACATACCAGTATGCCACACTAATTACAGATACTTTTCACCCATGTGTAGAATTCAGCGAGATTATAATACACATTTCAAACATACAGATATTTTTCATAACACTTTACAACATTACAGATAGAGATGTTCTTAAACTATAATACACAATCCAACAATCCCCTACTCATTCACTCAAGATCCCTCCTCCTCATCCTAAAACATACTCGTTTACTGTATATGTGCATATCTTTTTTTTTATCTATCTTTCTAAATTTTCTTTTATCTTATATTTTCTTATGAATTTTTCAACTGTGTAATCAATTACTGTATAATCAATAATTTAATTGAAGAAAGTACTTTTGGCTCAACTTTAATACAATAAATGTAATGTAAAATAAATAAATTATAGCTGTAGCTTTCTGAGAGAAAATAAAAATGAATAAATATTTTCAAAAACTCGATTTACCTACTTACGCTTTTATTCGAGACTATATCTATTTTAAGTAGTGCACCTTTTTATCATCAATATCTCTAGTTTGTATCAATTTAAATATTTTTCTTGTATCACTTAAGCACTTGAGATACAATTTGAACTTTGTTTAAGTCAAAGACAAACACCGACAAGATAGTGTTGTAGTGTGTAAAGACATTTCCTTTCGACCTAAGAACAACTAGCGTCTGTAGTCTGTTCCATGACCCTACACATAAAAATGTCTTCAATTATCTCGAGACATGGATGATAAGTGCGATAAACAAAATGTCGTATAAAAGTGGTTTCTAATGATAATTTATTGTATAATTTGGTCTCTTCAAGTGTTTTTCTGTGCTGTGAAGATTCCCTTTTAATCACAATAGATAATTTATATTATTATATATGAACGTACATAGATGCTTATTATGAATAATGTTAATACATGTCTACTTATAAAAATCATACTGTATAATCCATAAATTATAGATCTATTTATGTTTTTCGATCAAGTCTTTGCATCAGATTTTCACATATTTTTGAACTCGAAGCAGCAAAAGGATAATTTTACTTAATATTTTATTCAAATTACCTACATATCGTTCAAATTTTTCAAATACTCGGTTTAAATAATATTTTTTAGAGGAAATACAAACATTAACAACCCAATTTGAAATCAAATATCACAGTGTGTTTCTAAAATAAATACAACAACAACAACATTTCTCTAGTAAACGTTCGTCACACAATTTTTAAATTCATTATAAATTCCCCTAAATAAAATATTAATAGTATATTTTTTTACAGCTTTTTTTAAATCACTTTGTAACTAAGTGTCGTAGAGAAATAAATGTTTTATGTGCTTAAAGAGTGAATTTTTGACGCACGCCATAGTTGCCCTTACTAACACATATATAATTTCATAGTGCATTAGGCGGTTTTAATATATTATCATGTTTTCAGTCACTAGATTTAACGTTATATTCCCTCTTAACGGCATTCTTTTTTCATCTATCTGTATATATTTTGCTGTTATTTTGTTAAATTTCATAGACTATTATACCGAATTTAGTTAAGGCTTCACTTTACTTGAGCCGGTTTAAGTATGTATAAGTTTTACTATGGTACAAAAGTTCTTCACATATACATAGGTACAAGAACCTCTTTGAAATGGGAAAAATATATAATATTTACCTACCTAACTTAATACCCGAAGAATAATATAGCACGGAGTGGAGACTAATAAAGGCACGTGTGTTCAACTGGTTTCTCCTACCTTTGATTACAACAGTCAAGAGATAGATAGGGAGAGACTTTATAGGCAAATGAATGTCGAGAATATTATTATTAAGTTGATGGATAAAGTTTAAAACAGTTTTCTTCTGCGGAGTAACGAGTGACTGCGAGTGGCATTTTTACTGTTGGAATTTACAACTTGTGTTTTGTCACACATAAACCTTTGCAGATAAGCGAAAAGAAACAGAAATTTGATTAGTCATCATAAATTATATGTTATTTCTCGGAGCACAAGAGGGAGGTTATATTATTATAATGTGCCGGGAAAAATACGATCGTGTTTACTGGAATTATTTTTGTCAAAGCATTATTCACGTGGAACTGTATAATGTGCGAGTGTTACCTATAGAAAATGTGGATTTCTACCAAATTACCAACTGAAAAATATTTATTTTTTTATTATAAATCGCTAAGATGTATTTTTAGCAGTCATAAACGGTGAATTTACTTGTAATATTTAATTTCTGATGCTACTTGCCCAAGCGAGTTGCAATTTAGTTAACTAATCATATCGAAAAAAAAATAGATAAAAAAATGAATAACTCCGTACCTCCCTCGTAATCAATAAAAACACAGATTCTTGCATTATAGATACAAATTTATTTTAATTGGAATAATTAGTTGTTGGTAGATACATAATGGTAACTTATCATCAGACAACGTCATATATCTAGAAATTTCTTCAAATATTTATATATCTTCGATGTATTTGTGATTCAGAACACCAATAAAGGTATATTAAAATAAACGTATTTACATTTAAATATTTGTTATTATACGTATTTGTACTTTCAAATTTAACATTTGAAATACTGATTTTCCCAGTTTGTCTTTATATTCTGACATAGGTACCTTCCTTTATCTACACAATGTTTGGTAGACAACATTTCATACTGTTGATATAAAACAATTTCATATTAGGTATATATTATAATACATTATTTATCAAATCCATTAACAATTTCTTAATTGTTTGAACGATTTATTGCGTACTCTTATAAATATTCAAAATATTAATTGTGGATAAGCATTATTTAGCATTTCATTACAATATTCATGAAGTGTTTTCAATTCCCTTTCAATTTTATTCGTTTTTTATCCGGCTCAACGTTTGAATTAAATGAAATATGATTATCTTAAAACGTAAGTGCCTCCGTTCTGTATTTTTTTTTAAATAAAAAAAATAGTATATTGATCACTTTTTTTAATATTGGAATTGACTTACATTACGCATAGGTATTTTTTTACGAATGAACTATTTCATTATCTTAAACGTAATTCGTCTTATAAAGAAATGCTTGTATTTACAAAGATTGTTATAATTTTTAGACTAACTCTTAAGTTCCTATAGTACCTATCCGCTACCATAAGCTATGACTGCAAAACATAATTTATAATTAATTTTCTGCTAAATCCAGATATTATGTCTTGCTTTTCTGGGCTGCTCAAATGGAAGAAATTGTCATTTTGGCAATAAACTCGACACTTGTAGTAAGGAAGTCATTTGTGTATTGTGATTTCTTTCTTCTAACTAATTTTTTTCATAGAGCAATAAGTTATTCAAGCTAGTAATGGAAATAATATGTCTAAATTTAGATTAGGTTTATCCAGTTGAAAAAAAAAACTTACAAATTGTTAATTTATATTGACACTTTTTCACCTTCACCTGTTTTTCATGGTATAGTTTTTTTGTTTTTTAAGGTGCAGTTACGAATAAATTATATATTTTTGAATGCCCTTTTATATTTTGTGACACTCAATGATTTTCTCAAAACTCTAATTACACCGAGTTTGAATCTTTCGCCATTGTTTCGTTGTATATTGTTAAGATATATACAAGAAATCCTTGAAGATAGATATTATAATGTAAGTAGGTATATAAATATTCATTCTCTCTCCTAGCGTTTTGTGAAACGTTGACCTTTGACGTTTAGTTAATGTAACCGTTAAATCCTATACAAATCCACTTCACACAAACACGTCAAATGCCTGATAATAATAATATATCTAACAATCGGTCATAAGTTAACACCACACTATACACCACGGCTAAGCCAAGGAAATAAATGCCTGCATAATTGTGTACCGCAACTTAAGCGATAAAAATACACCAATTGGTTGTACAACCTTGATACATATTTTATGCTCCGTATATTATTCAAAACTTATCATCAGTTATAGACATTAAGTATATAACGTTATTGTTTTTAATATTAGTTACGTTAAAAAAAAAATAGTTAGTACGAATGACGAAAGGCTCACTGCAAAGAGATGTGAGTGTACGTGGTGTCGGGGAGAATGGAAAGGGAGTGTGATTACAGGGGTGGATACAATTTAGTTAACGGAGACATACTGATTTGTGAATACTCATTATAATTTTATTAATTTATGTTTTCTCCTCTAATGGTTTTTTATTAATTTAGCTTCAAAAATAACTTACTTCATAGTGAAATGTTTTGTCAATTTATTTTCAAACTGACACATAGTAATTTTCTTCTTCATATTTTTATCAACATATTATCTATATGTAAATATTTATGAAATATAGGTACCTATGTATTTTCTTGTGTATTTATTATATAATTAGCTATGCATAAATGAAAATTGGTTCAAAATCCACTATGATTATTAATTTTATTTTGTTAACTATATCTACTTATCGATTTACGAAGCATCTTTTGTGAAAGTCTATTTTCATTGTAATGATATTATATTACGAAGTACTTCAAACTAAATATAACTTGGACGAATAAAATAAAAGTTATTTTGTAATAATAATTTGAGATGAAAACTAATTTGGATGATTTTTGATGTCGGGTATTTTATTTTATTGAAATTAATTGTTCCTGAAGACTAATCAGGAGTTAAAAGGTTTGTCAGGTAATCAGAAATCCTATAAATTATTAAACACAATTTATTATCCTTTTGAAATTCAAGTAGGTACTTTTACCGATAAAGATTTTTGACATTTATCGATTTGTTCAATTCCATTTGCGGGAAACTCATTCAACGAAACAAAATCAACACTAATTTATTTTCCAATTAAAATATTGTCCGTCTTAAAATTAGTTTACTTACAAATGTAAATATTTTGTTTTTAACTCGAATATACACCGTAAAATGTATTTTGTATTCGTAAACTTTTAGTTATACGTAAAAGGTAAAAAAAATTAGCATCGGCATTGTTAAATGACTGTAAATCTATAGGTATTCAGATTTTTTTCTCAAAGGCTTGTCTTAGAGGTTTTTTCTTACTTGATTAAGTGCTGCTCTACTGTAAAAGGCTACGCCCAACAACTCCAGGTCCCTCTGGCCGCAGTCCATCCATCTCAGCTTGGGTCTTCCCTACACCTTACACCTTCTGGTCTATGGTGAAAGACTTCTGACGGGCAGTTGCTCACTGATTGTTTTTACATGTCCAAGCCATCTGAGTCTCCCAATACTGATAAATCCCCTGACGTCTACATCATCATAAACCTGGTACAGCTCTTGATTGTATTTGATTCTCCACAAACCACCTTGACAAACAGCTCTGTAGATTGGCCGCAGGATCTTTTAAAAGTATAAGGTTGGACCTCATCTCGTTTTGAGTCCGGGTATATATTCGTTTACATCTTACAATATAATTTGTAAGTCATCTTCTAGATACAGATAGGTACATAGTTTGAATATCTGACACATACATTTTTTTTCATGTGATCGTAATCTTGTCATTTTAGTTCAATCCAAAATGTTTTTTTATAGCTGTTGGTACAAGTTTTAGATTTTATTTTACTTAGGTACGATTGCTAGGTAGGAGATATAATAATTTTACTAGCGCCGTTTAATGATCCAAGATCATCCAATGAACGCCGTTGTTTAATTGTTGGCCCTATGGAACAGATGAACCTACTTAAAATAAAATTTTCACACAATACTGTCTTATATTTATTGTATAAAATATAATTTATAAATATTCCCATATATTATGTCGACATTCGTTGCTAAGTTGGTCAGGTATCTGACTTTTTGAGCTTTTAATTGTGTTTCAGGCTGGATCTGTGAGACGATTAATATCGTTCGTCTCCAGAATGTGGCAACTTGTTATTGGGTGCGTGATAAATCAATGTTAATGGTATTTAATCGTTATGATCATGAACAAAAAGTAAGGAAAGATTCATTGTAGCAAAATATTGTCATTTAGATAAACTCGTTACAGTAAAGGTAGGTTGGTATGTGTTACTTTTAACATATAGGTACAATATATTTTATCTTCTAGTCTGCATTATAATATTTCTTCCACTTACGAATTCAAAATAAATCCAGTCCCTGGGGTAAACCCAAAAGATTCTGTGTACCATATTCCGTAAGATGTTACCTAAATTCTTATTTCTTTTTCAGAGTAATTTGGAATAGTTTTACTTTTTTATTTCAATTACGTTATTCTCTGACAACGTATGCCCACGTGTATACTTATACATCCGAGCTGTAGGTTCCGGGTTTGATTCCAGTTTAGGTCAAAATGATTTTAGGCGTCTGAATTTGTGAGGTGTTCAACACTAGCGATTTCCAAAATTATCATTTTAAAACCTGTCAATTGTACGATAAACAACTACCTATGATAGATCGACAAAAAACATCATAAAATATATTATATGTCTGTGTTATATGAGCTTTTGTGCGCCAGTTCACGGGCTACAGACGGTACATTTATAAGTCTCTTTATTCCAATTCTGTATCGGTATTAAACACATGTATACAAATAAAACCTCGTGATGTGTATATTCCCAATTAATTACTTCTACAGTCCATTAAATACGTATGTATACATACTTTCAGAATCCATTAGTAAAAAATGGACTGCTTATATTTGAAAATTAGTGCAATTAGTGCAAGATAAATAAAGTGCATTACCCACATAAAAAAACGTATTAAAAATTGATTTCCAACAAATTTTCGACCATAGTCGGAATTTCATTTCAATTTTTTAAAAATAAATATAAAAAATTAAAAGCCTTTCGTGCTATAAGCACATTCTCAAGTAGCGACTATTTTTATTACTAGACTATTTGAAAATGTGCTTAGCACAAAACCGGTTTTTGGTTGCAATCTTAAAATAAATAGTGGAATGATTACGAAAGTTTTTTATTTTTATAAATTTTAGTTTCCTTATGCGTCAACTATTCTTTATCTTTATATACACGTCATATCCCACATTACTTCATTGTAAGTTTTCAAATAATATTTAATGTTTTAAATTCTAAAATCGAAGGTACCTATTAATCATTTTGGTAGTAATGATGTTAAAGAATAGTGCTTAAAGTTATTTGATAGGTAAATAATAATATATCTTTCATGTTTTATTGAAGTCTAGTTGAAACTCCATTACAAATTATCATTAGATTTGTTTCTGGTTAATAAAACAATCTATCGTAGTTTTAAGTCTCACTTTATTTTAATGACACGATACTAGGTAGTGAGTACCTATTAATAAAATACAAGTATTTTTAAAAATATATGATTTTATTAACTTAAAACAAATTTACCTACTATTAAAATGTTCTATAATACAATTATAATGAATTTAAGAGAATATCGCGTTTTCTTTCGTGTCTCAATTCTTAATTTTGTGTCTCAATTCCTAATCTTTGTTTTAAATCATATATTTTAACCACATTGTGTGTAAACAACGTTCGTGACCCTATTAATTCCATTCAACGTAAGTTTACCATAATTTTTACTTCCTGCCACTATTACGTGAGATATTAAAAACATTTTTTTATGCCTACTTATATATCTACATAATTTGTACAATCCATCTTTGTTCCCGTCAACAAGTGGCTAATAAATTACTCTGTTCACACCGATAATAATAAAATAATAGTTATCTTGTTAGTGTTGTCATAATATAAAACTAGCTGTACATTTTTATTGTTATAATGAGAATAATAATTAAATATACCTACACTGGTATTTCATTTACCTATGATTACAATTTCTCATCTTTTATATTCTATTTTTCGAGGTAGGCACTATGGTATAATGAAACGGTTTCCAAAAAAACTAATCCTAGGATTGTAACCATGAAGAGAACAATACGGAAATTATATAAAAAGAAAATTTCAATTTATGTTATTATGATTTATTTTGTTGAATATTTAGATATAATTAACAGTTTTCTACAAGATGTATTACTATAATCAAAGACTTTCCAACAATTTTTATTTGAGTTAATAGTATGTACCTACTTTTTATCTTTCGAAAAATGTTTGCACGATTTCATCTTCACACTGTGAGATTTTACGTTCTTCACGGTGCGGTGTTACACAAATAATTTATATCCAAAATTGTAAACGACTTGAAATAATGTTTTCACGTGGATGTTTGTATAGTCGATGTTGCATTGACCTATATTTGCTTGTATGAATTGTCGTAGAAAACGTAACTAAAGTTGATTAGGTTTAGTCGATTTAACACAGACGATCCTCTATCCACATCAGAGGTAGAGCACTTAGGCGGGCCTTGAATAGACTGGGTTGATCAATCCTCATTCAGGAAGGGTTATTTGGCGAGGGGTATTGAGAAAATCCTCTATTTACGCAACATATCCTTTCCAAAGGATTTCCTCGCAAAGTCCCATTCGTTTCCCTCTGTCCCCGAAACGTAATGCTCTGCAATGTAATGGAAATTCTCCTACGGGGTAGTAAAAAGACAGGATAAAAGGCTCTCTTTATAAAGTACACATCACAAGCGAGATATTCATCTTAAATTTCGGTGAACTACGGCGACATATCGGATAGAAGTTTCGATCATGACGCGAGAAATGCGATCTAGTTTGTTGCCAGATTGTTAGAGACTGCTCTCTGCTTGCTTTATACTGCGCGACACATTCATTCGCCGCTCGATTTACTTCCGATGTGCCATTGCCATTGTTAACACACGACAATACATACTTACAAAATAACAACTGACACTTCTTGAGACGTGACGTTAACGGACCACCCATTTTTATCTTGAAACTAATATTTCATCCGTGGACTGAACTTATGTTGTATTTCTTGGAATCACGTTCACAACAGATATTTATAACTGACATTATATGTTCAATAGAAACGTCACAAATAACACCAAGCCAGTCTTATCAGGACTCTAATTTTATCGATCTTTCTCTATGGTATAGAGATATGGACTCCTAAGATAGTTAGAAAGTATGATGCATTAGAGATGTGGCGTTGGCGGAGTGTCAAAAATATCATGGACTGCCATGTGAACGAATGTGTCAGCATTTAACGAATTAAACATAGAAGATCAACTGTCTTCATCAGTTTTTTTTAAATTTATTAAACGAATAAATTACTATTTTCATACATGTTATAATTAATAAGGTGTATAAATTCCATAATTTCATAATGACTCTTTTTAATTGAGACGAGATCTCGTGTAAAAAAAGGGGAGCATATATCTTATATTGTTATATTTACTAAATAATTTATAAAATAGCAGATAAATGACAAAGGTTTTGACATTCATGTGAAAACCCATTTATAATATACCTACCTGTATATAAAAATTATGAAAATGGTTAACCAAGTTTTTTTAAATAAATGAAAAGTTATATAAAACATGAATGAAAAACAAATAAAGTTACAATTCAATTTATTTCTGAGTTTATTCATTAAAAAGTGATTATTTTTAACCATTTTGCAAGTTATATAAGAATAAGAAAGGATATAAAAGTATAAACATACATGATCAGTAGAATTGTTTTATTCTAAAAGATATTTAAAATTGTTTCAAGTCTAAGACTCAAAGGGAGTTCATTAAACCATTAAGCACCTTTATACTTAGTTATGCGTAAAAGAGGAATAATTGTTACACCCTTGTGTATTTATTCTGCTGCTTATAGAAAATGACAATTAGTTGGAATTGATTTGTTTATAATGCATCCTTCAATATTCTGGACACATCGCCAGAAAGACACCTTATAATCTCGAGATGCTAGACGTAATGGGAATGGTGCAGTGTAGAATACACAGAGGTCGCTTAACCAACCGATGAAGTGACGAAGAGTGATTGGTAATCGTCTTCTTCAGTCGTTAGATCAAGTAATAAGAAAAAAATATTATACCTACATCATTATGTATCTACTGAATTTTTTTCAATATTCTCAGAATGATATTTTTTCTTAAAATCTACATATTTCAATCTTAAACATTTAAATTAAACTTTTACCGAAAAATAAAATTTCGGCTACCTTGTATGGAACGGACGCTAATTATGAATTAATTAAAAATATACAGAAGCCATTAAAAATTAAAGTCCCTTGATGAATATAATTTAAATTACGTACCTACCGCAGAGCTGAGACATAAATGGTCATCATTTAAATTATAAATCTGTCTATTGACATTCCAAGCTATCTTATACCATCTTTTGTGCCTGTGGGCTAGCATAGTTTTATTGCTAAAAGTAATGTTAAATCTGCTGTTGTCTTTTTGGTAAATTGGATCGTTTTCTGTTAATTAGGTTTCTGATGATCGATCGATGGCTAAGAAAACGCTTTTATTTTTAACTTTGTATTATTGAAGTCGTTCAGGCATTGCTTTTACGCTTTACAGAAAATTATTTCCGGACATTATTAAAAAATGATCTGTTTCTCTACCATCGCCACTTATTCTGAGTGTTTTATATGGGTGGAAAATAATGTGTTTAGTAATGGGCTTTACATATTTGAACTATAAATATGCTTCTTGAATGCAAGAGTACCTACAAAATATTTATTTAACCTTTTATATTGATGTAGGTACACCTATTTTTTCTAAAAAAAAACTCCTTTGCCGATTGATTCAAGACTGCGTAATTTGTTTTTTTTTCTCTTAACGATACCTAAATAAATTACCAAATTATTAATAGAAGGAAGACATGCCTTGTGTACGTTCTTGTTTATTCAGATGGCCACAGCATCTGTTACTCTAAAATAACTGACACCGTTCTAAGCCAAATTGATAGCTGTTTTTTTGTTTTTAAATACATCTTTGCCAACTACTCACATTGATGTGTTGATTTATAGCAACTTTGAAACTATACAAAAACCACAAGAAATTAGCTAGGATTATACAGTGGGCAATGAAATACCCTGTGGACAACCTCTTATCTATTAGGAAGACTAACGAAGATAGAGAGGGACACTTGGACCACATCATCTCTGGAAGCATAGCTTCTGTCGCACAGAAAAACAGCGACCTTATTATCAACACTCGATTCCAATTCCTATCCAATCTACCTACTTGCCACCTTATTCAACTCCTTATTAGTATTTAAACATCTAGACTTCTTTGAAACAAACACTTTTATTAGTAGCGCAAGAATGAGCGAATATTTTAGAATACACCTACCCATGCAGAAACGGAGAATCGCGCAGAGATATGCTTCTTTCGTGTCATCAAGAACATTCAATATTTTACCATCAAATTTAAGTATAGAAAGCAATACCTCCACTACTGAAAACAGGTGAAAAAATGGCTGAAAGGTGAGAACTTTCCGTTCGAATATATCAGATCTGCTATTGTACGTATAGGTCACTATTCCATATATTGTAGTTATGTTGATTCTTGTGGATGTTTTGGGGATGGCTCATGATTCTTCATGTTTTACAAAACATAATCTTTTATATTCCTATCTACTTTCCACGGTGGATCTGAGTGTGTTGGTGTCTAACGAACTCTGTTAATTAACATTATTTTGTATATACCTACATACGTATAGTACCTACTTGTGCACAAAAAAAAAACAAATTAAAAACATACAAAAAAAATGTATATATTTTTTTAACCTGTTTTACTATCCATATTTGAATTATATAACTAGCTATAAACCACTATTTTTATCAGTCACTTCGTAATCACTATTTATGTTGGAAAATTGTGAGTATTAATTTTTTATCATTTTGAAAATTTTTAAAAATAAATAACCCTAAGAATATACTTAACTGATGCAGTATAAATATACATGGGTGCAAGAGATGGAGTGAATAGCAGAGGTCGCCCCTGAAAGGGATGGCATGACCATGTGAATGATATTTTGAAAGAAGGGAACATAAAAAGTTTGAACAATCGACGAGCATGTATGAGACGATGCATGGATGTAAAGGAAGCCAGAAATGTGTGCAAAAATAGAGAAGTATGGCGCTCGATTCTCTCTGCTTACCCCGTAAGGGACATGGCGTGATGGTATGTATGTATGTATGATGTAGTATTATTTATTCTAAAGATGGTTTCTAAGATTATTTTCAAAATGGGTATTAGAATAAACTGTCAAGAACGGTCTATCAAATTATAGGTAGGAAAAAATATTTTTCTACATAAAAATATTTTTCATTCATTCGTTCAACGTCAAAATAATTTAGTGGTATTCGTACATAAAATAGTTCATGTAAATGCTTATGCACCGAATTTTCAGTTCTAGTAATTGTAATTCATTTCAACGCGATCACCAACTGGTCGTGTCGTGTCCACCAGACACAGGCACGTGATGCCCTACCTAGCTATAGACACACAAATAATTGAAATTAAAAACAAGACGATTATTTTCAATGCTACATCCTTCAAAAAATGTTCCTCTAGCAACGAATATTAATTTCATCATAAACAGACATATCACATTGCCAAATTATTGGTATTCAAATTTTATGTCTTTGTTTGACTTTACTCCGATTTCGTTTATTGGATAAGTTCAAGGTTCAAGTACAATTATTTGGTACTGTAACAGGAGTTTAAGTACATCATGTAGACAAACAAGCACTTCTCTTTGTTAGATATATAATTTTATTTATCTTCTTAAAACTATAAGATGCCCTTTTATATCATTTGTTATAGGTAGGTACCATATTTCTTTAATATATTTTAAATAATAATTTTTAAGTTTTTGTGTTAATAGAGTGGAAATCCATTTTAAAATTAATGAACAAATATAAACCAACGTATTTTTCCACAAAAAATCGATTAATGTCTGAACATTTTCGTTACAGTATCTTGTAAGTATGGTATATGAAGGATGCATAGAAAATGGACTTAGAATGAATGCCAGCAAATCGAAGGTAATGGTCTTTGAAAAGAGTGAAAGCAGAACAGTGTGTCGAATAAAAGTAGAGAGTGAATGGCTTGAACAAGTCGACGAGTATGTCTATCTGGGTAGTATGTTCCAACGGAATGGACGGCCTGATAAGGATATTGAAAGAAGAGTTATGGCAGGAAACAGAGTGAATGGAGCACTTAGACCAGTTATGAATGATCGCAACATATCAAAAGATTCTAAAGTTGCCATTCATAACGCAATCGTAGTGGCAACCCTGACGTATGCAAGTGAGACCTGGACATGGCAGAAGTCGCACGAAAGCAGAATAAATGCAGTTGAAATGAGATCGCTTAGAATAATTTGTAACAGAATGATGTATGACAGAGTTCGAAATAAAGATACAAGGAAAGAATGTAAGATGAAGAAAGATGTAATTAACAGAATGAAAGTTAACACATTGAGATGGTTTGGCCACTTGGAGAGAATGAATGAAGAACGCCTGACGAAGAAAATATACAAAGCTGACAGGAATGGAATAAGAGATCGGGGGCGCCCAAGAAAAGGATGGCACGACCATGTAAACGATATTCTGAAAGATGGAAACGTAAGAAGCGTGAACAACAGACGAACGTGTATAAGACGATGTATGAATGTTAATGAGGCGATGAATGTATGTCAAGATAGAAAAATGTGGCGTTCGGTTCTCTCTGCCTACCCCGTGAGGGACATGGCGTGATGGTATATGTATGTATGTATTTTCGTTTTAGACCTTGATAATGCCGAGCCACCTCGGCGAAAACGTTCGATCATTATAATCGATTTTTTTTTCTGGAAAAATGCTTTGGTATATATTTGTTCATTAATTTTCTTCTTCTTCTTCCTAGCCTTCCCTCCACTGCTGGATGTAGGCCTCTTCCATTTGTCTCCATTTTCCTCTATTCTGTGCCGCTTCAATCCATTTCTTTCCGGCGATCGCAACAATATCGTCGGCCCATCTCTTCTGTGGCCGACCGACACCCCTTTTGTCTTCCCATGGCCTCCACTTTAAGACTTTGGGAGTCCATTTTGAATTTGGCTGTCTGGCCACGTGTCCTGCCCATTGCCACTTCAATTTTGCGATCCGATCCATGATATCGGCGATTTTTGTTCGGCGTCTGATTTCTATATTGGTTATTTTATCCCTCAGACTTATGCCCAGCATTTGCCGCTCCATGGATCGTTGTGCACATTTTAATTTGTGGACAGTATTTATGGTCAGGGACATTGTTTCCAAACCATATGTCATTAATTTTAATATAATAATATGTACCTATGTTGTTATTAATAAGTTTTCGTCAAATAACTTGAACTTTTAGCCTGCGAAGGTGGGCGATTTACACGTAAACCGACGAAGCAAAAATACACAAATTTGCTCTCCCCGCAACCGGAAGCTCGTTCAAGATCTTTGGCGAAAATTATAAGAACCTACTCAGTGTTTCATTATGACAAATTGAAAGATTTCTATTTTATTTAAATACAATAATTTAAAAAAAAAAACAAAAGAGATTCATAATAGTTTGAATTCATTGCCAGTTTTGGTTCGATTCAAAAGAAAAATATTAATAAATCTGAGATTGAGCGGTTATTGGCTTATGAAATGCAAGTCGTTCAGTTCTCTTTGCCTACTTAATATTGGAAACACCTAAATAATTGTTTCTTAAATAGCTTTGTTTATAATATAAGTATCTATTTAATATGATAAAACTCGTACCTATACATTTTTCATTTGTCACTCATTATATAGCTCACATAGTTCATATGTCCGATCAGCGTAGACATCTTTAACTGAATGTCATTGACTTTCTTTATTAAAATGCCTGCACGCTTGTCATATATTATTATCACAATAAAAAAATCTCTCGTCTATTGTTTTTATAATAACAACTCGTGTGTACATATCTGATTCGATTTAATTTAATAATCATATTGTGAAGGCGCGTGTCATTATGGTAGTCAAATATTTAATTTATGTAATGAATTTCTTGAGCGATAATGTATCAAGCCATTGTTTTGTAACTCCGAACCAGTAAATTAAATAGTAAGACTGTATCTGCTGTTCAACATATTTAATGGTTTTCATGTTGGTGATGTTTTTCAGTTTATATTTTTTTCCTTTCATCAATATATCGATTTTTTTCTGTTAATTTTATGTTACATATATATATTTATATATGATGGTATATATTTTTTGAATTATAAAGAAAAAAATATAGAATATTTATGATATATCTTTATAATTTTCTCTTTGAATATATATTGATGTTTTTATTTTTTTGTTTCAGGTATGTTCGCTGAATTCGTCTTTTGAAGATTCTTTTTCATTTGGTAAATATAATTTAAATATTTTCACTCCAGTAACTACATATTAATCTTTACTTTGTAATACCTCGTGTCTTGATGTAACTATATCAAGGCTACGAATAGCAGTTATATACAAATCATAAAGTTAATCATTTCAAATGTAGTCTTCGCAAATTTATATTTATGTATCGCTTTTCATAAAGTAATTAACACTAGAAAGAATAGTTTTAGTGTTATATTATAACTAACTCATATCACCTTTGTATTTATTTGACTTAAGTTTTTGGTCTTATAAGAACTCTACAAAATTTCTCTGTTGATCCCAATATAACTCGTCTGTGGAAGTAAATTAAATTACGATTCAGTAACAAACTTATATCATAATGTATTTCTTCATCAGTTCTACTGTTTCTGTATCTTTACAGTAAGTGCAGTGCCTGCAATGTTTTATATGTAGTTCTCCTGATTCTTCTTATGCCAGTATGTACCACATGTTTTCTTTCGTGAGGAACACAAGATGGGTTTTGCAATTTTACGTGTTATTGAATGTAATTTTACAAATTTAATTAATTCGTAATTTAAATTGAGTACTTGTTTTTGTTCTATTTGTTTATTTTGACTATTAACGCGTTTTGTACAATTGAAGTTTAAATATTAATCGCCTAGACAGTTTGAACGTCCGTTCAACCTACCTTCTTAAATTCTTTTTTGTGGATTAAATATTTTTGCGATATTTTGTCGGCGTATAAATCGTTTTGTGAAGGGATTCGTTCACAATAAATACTCTCGCACGTCCTTCCCCTTCAAACATTATTAGGAAACACGCACGGTTGCGTGTTGAACCACACCACCAACTGTAAGAGATGTTATCCCCTTCTTAAATCCTTACCTTACCCATTTCATTTTATTTTACATAATTTAAGACGTTCCTCTTTGCCGAACCGAGTTTTTTTGCTCAATTTATTATAAACATTTTAAACCTAGAATTTTTGCTTATAAATGATCATGAAAGGTTTCAGTATTTTTTTTTTATGATGTGTCTATAAGTATAGGATCTTTAGAAGATAATTTGATTGCTTTATTTTTGAGCTACAGGCTGTTAGCCATTTTTTTATGAGAGTGGAAATTCATACGATCAATGAAGAGTATTCTCAAAGTATAGTATCTTTCGATATTTTTTTACGAAACACATCAGAATTGAATATTCTTAATTCTGCCTAATTTCCAATCTTAACATTGAAAACATTCACTGATTAGCTAATAAGAATGTTCTATATTTTGATTTTATAAACACAATTAATACATGTCCAATTAATATTTCCCATCTTTTATCAATCAAAAATTAACATCCTATTAAAATACCAAAAAAAAATGAACAACTAACAGGTATAATTTATAATTCTTTCACTTAAATATCATCTTTAATCCTGTTTCCATTGAATCGAGGCACAGAGCACTCTCTCTAGGGTGACTTGCCAAGAATAAAAAAAAAATCATTCATTCTCAGTATTTTGAATATTTTATATTTTCGGAAAATTTCGCTAATTAACGAAAATGTTGTGAATGTATGTACCTATGTATGTATTTGTTATGGATTGATACGAAGTACAAAATATGGTATTATGACACCACAACATACATACCATATTCCTCATTTGGAGTAGGCAAAATGAACTAAACATCAAACTCGCCTATTTTGCCATTGTTGTATTTATAGGTACACGTTCTTTTATAACTTTGTCTTACGCTTAAAAAATTAAAATAAAGTGGTTTCATCGCAATAGTTGAAGGTAGAGAAAATCCGCTTGGACCGATCAAATAACATCTTTGATTGACATTTCTAAATGTCGCGATTAAGTCGACTCTGGATCAATAGAATTGAATCAATTTGTTATGGGACCGTGACTGCTCAGCAGTAACCAAGGAAAAAAATATATTTTTTCTT
Source organism: Molanna angustata (assembly GCA_963576475.1). NCBI lineage: Eukaryota > Metazoa > Arthropoda > Insecta > Trichoptera > Molannidae > Molanna > Molanna angustata. Next base: position 20,668,751 of record OY754971.1, on the reverse strand, counting down.
AAATCTCGCTCTCTTACTATCATTGTATAAAATTCTATTTTTTTATTGTTATTCTAAAGGTATAATATTTATCATGTGAAAGTAGGTTACTTCTAGGCATATTACTAAAAAGGAGATAATTGTGTTTGTTTGTCGTGACTTATTAATGTAAGCAGAGTCTATTCAGCAGAGCCTTTACCATTGTATCCTTAGAATGTTGGATTAAGAAGCACATTAGTATTTTTCTTTCTTTCTATAATACAAAGTATCCTCTCTGCCTCTACTCTATGAGTTATTTTTATCTTGATCGAACCAATCGTCAGGGTTGTTAAATTGAGAGATTTGATTTTAGTGCTTCCTTTTCTTATTTATTTTATGTTTTCTTCGCGGATAGACAACATTCATTTTATGGGTGTGTCCACCTTATTTTATTGGAGGGTTCATGATTTACGACTTATTGATGTCCAGTCATTTGTCACTGATGCTCAATAATTTATATTGCGACATTTTCTACTTACACCCTTCTCCCTTCTGATCCCAAACTTAAAACCAAAACTATCAGTCGGTGATGGTTTGGGCAATATTGGTTTTATGACGCAAGAAACTTCCATTTAATGTTATTAGACAATTTGTTTTTTAGCAATTTTCGGCTGTCGTTTTCGATTATTGCCTATCGCTGCAATAACTCCCACCATGAACGCTAATTTAAAATCATTTGTAAGTACCTATATCATATAATAGATTATCCAGACTATGATTCGTTTTGAATCTTGGTCTTTAACATGGTACCACAAATGTTCAGTCGATACCAAAATCATGGTCCATCAATTTGATTATTAATATTTTATATAATGTTCTAGTTGTAATTTTTTTAGTACTTTTCTTGATTATATTTCAGCAAGTGCTAGAAAAACTTTAATGCATAAGTACCTACTTAATGATTAATATTTCGATATTTAAATTATCTACGTAATAAAATAACCCTACGGGTCATTCGGTGTTTGTTTCTATTGTATGGTATCATATAATGATGGTTACGTCATGTCCGAATAAAAGGCCGTGTATCTATCATACTAGAATCTTAAAAAAATATTCAAAACACATGTAATAAAACTCGTTTTTGGTTTTCAACGCATCAAGACATACGATTTCATAATATTCATTGTTTTATAGTCATAATTCTTCACTTTGTATTTGAGTCTCTTCCAGTTCCGTGGTAACATCACGGTGTCTACATTCTCAGGTGTATTTCTCATTATCTTCTAACCCAAAGGAGGTTGGTTACCTTCGGACCGGTGCGGTGGTGGTGTACCGTGCGGTTCCAGGCTTCATTATCTTTCCCCGCACGTACTACGGCTTAAAGAAACAGGATACGTGAGCCGTACAAAAGATACTCGATTGCTTCAAGAGTGTACGGCGCGTTGCTTTCTTTCACTTGCCCACTTTTTATCCCAACACCCCCCCTACCTCTTTCTTAAAACAATGAGGTATCCACCGACCGACCGGGCCCGACTCGGCCTACGGGCAACAAGTTTCTCGGAAGGTTGCGGAACTCCTTAACTGTTATCTTCCCATTTATATAACCCGGACACAACTCCTCGCAGTGTTTGGGTTTTGTTTAAACTTTTTCCTTAATTTACTTTTTATTTCGTTTATTTAAAAAAAAAAACAACTCGTAACAAAAATACAAGTTTATATATCAAATTGCTAAGTTCAACATTTTTATTATTTCACAGTTTGATTTGTACAAAAGTTTAATAGAAATATAGGTATACAAAAAGTAGACTCATTTACGCAAGTAATTATGTGTATCAATTGTGTAGTTCAAAGTTTTTTTTTAATTTCAATTCTTCTAGTTCACTTGGTTGTGTATAAATAATATTATAATAATTAAAATACACCATTTTTATGTTAGTCCTATCTCCTGTTTATTATATTTAGATGTAAGTGAACAAATAATGCTTCTGTTTGTTAAAATGAAAACAAAAATCATGTCTATGTTAAAAACATATATTTGCTTATTATTAAACCGGTAAATTGTTTTTTTATTTAATTCTCTTCGAGTTAATCTAGGATCAGGATCATATTTAACACGGCCATGTATATTTTTATACAAATTTACTGTTTTTATTTAGTAAAACATTCTCATAAAAGATAATAGCATTGTTTCACACACAATATTCAAACCACAAATATTGTTAACCACTTATGTGACAATATTTTACCGTTACAGTTTAATAATACACTTACCTAACTGTCTGAAATGCCGTCCATACAAATTACCAACATTACTTATGCGTATTTTCTATTAAGTAGAACGGTGATAGTTATCTGCTAAAGGCTTCGTCGAATATCACTGATAGTATCACGAGAATTACTTGGGTAAAAGGGACAAGGGAGTATTGAAATACCCTCAGGCCATACACTCACTAGTGTTCTCTCACTTTGATCGCCACATGTGTTCATAATTTCAAAGGCTATCGAACTATTCATTTAATTGTTGATTATCTCCCAGATCCCAGATAGTAGTCATCTTGGTCAAACACTTTCATCAATATACCAATAATACACTACGTACTACATATATGTATAGCCGGTTAACGATTATTAAGGATAATAGGGTCTGAGATCCAATATGATTATATAATGTATTAAAAATTTTAGTATACATTGAAACTTCGATAAATACTAAGGGGTTTTATTAATCAAATTTCTAATTTGTTCCAAAAAGATTTATTTCCTTTGAAAGGACGATTTCGTCTGTAAAATCCCTTATCAACTGATAAACATATTATTTAAATCAGATATTTTATTTAATGAAACCTTATGAAAAAAGCATCCGTATATAAGTATTTAATTAAGAGCCCTATTTTACTTTCAAATGTTTTTTTTTTTATTATAAACTAGCGAATCCTAAAATTCTTCGTATTGCCTGTGTATAATTAAAAATTGTCGATCTAAATTTTCCAATTATTTTTCCGTCCCTTCAGTCCCTTCCGTCCCTTCGCTCTCTTTTGTGCATTCGGCCCCTTCAGTTCCTCCCGTCTCTTCCATCCCTCCAGGGATAATTCAAATGACATTTATTTTCGTATTTCTATGTCGTTCATTTTCCATACATACCTTTGGAGATATTCAATAAATATAAAAAGTTTACTTCAGTGTTCGCTTCTGGGGAGACCACGTCGAGCACACATACTCATAAGTCTTCTTATAATGTGTACTGTGTGTGGTATTATAATATATACTAGTTAAGTAGGAATCTATTATACATATGTAGGTATGTTAGACTTCTACTATAGATAAAAGCATACACAGTATATTGTGATTATATAATCACCCCATCGGGATATGTATTGTGGTTAAATTACTACTGCAGTGTGAGTTAATTTGTTTTTGAATTAAATTAATTGATATTCAAAACGCAGTTCACAGATACGACGTTCGTATGTATCTAAGTAATCTAATAATGAAAATAGTCTTTGGTAAACACTTTCACAATATAATTAATATAAGGTTCGTTCTAGTAAGATTAGTCGAGATTATCAGGGTACAATGTATGTGAGGAGATGGGACACATGTATATTGGCATAGAGTTGAAAGTCTTTCCTCAAACTATCGTGTACCGTATTAAAAGGAAGGAGAGTATATTGTCCCATCTCATACCCTTTTCCTAATGAATACTTTATCGAAATAATGAACTTTACACACACTATGAATATTTAAATAGACTGCTTCATAATATATAGAAACCCAAGATATACTACTTATAAAGTTCAGATTTGTTCAGACGGTTGGCTTAACGTTTTTTTCTTAGTTCCAACGTTTTCATAATATAAATTCAGGTATGAATTTCTATTTTGATAGAAATAATGTAGCAAAGTTCGGTTGTTTACGAGAGTTTTTGGAAAAATGAAAAGAACGAAAAAAATATTCAAAAGAGTCTGAAGTCGTATGAAACAGTCGGAAAAAGTTTTTTTTTTGTTAGGATATAATTTTCTAAAGAGTGGAAAATCTTGTTATTTAAATTATGTCCCATAACTCAGTGTAAACAACGAATCCCAACAAATCTTTTTCCGTCCCAGTGGGACCCTAATCCCGCGATGTGTTTTCATCTAATCAAAAATATAATCTTCCATTCGCTCGCCCCGTAAATGTGATTACATAAATTGTTTTCGGGTCTCGGAACAGAAGCAAAAAACCCGTTCTTTGCCACCGGAGAGAGGTCGGGAAGACGTAGACAGAACCTAACGCCCTTAAATTATAACCAGGGTTGCTAGAATTAAATCAATTTTTCAACTTTTTTCTATCAACCTGAGCATCACGTCGTTCATAGGATTGTTATTTCGCCTCTTATATCCACATTTTTTTCCACCGTTCTGGACCGGCTCGGTAACCCAATCACAAACCACATGTTTTTCTTCGCCAAGATACGGCCGATGTTATCAACACCTCATATTTACTACTCTATATTTTCGTACTTAGAAAATAATTCATGATTTTGATATTTTTTTTTTTTTTTTATTGAGTATCATATATATGTACATACACACATACACATACACACATACATATACATACATACACACATACACATACACATATATACATATACACACACATACATACATACATACACACATACACCTACACACACATACATACATATACATACATACACACATCTACATACACATACAAACATACACACGTATACACACACATACACATACATACATACACACACATACATATACACATAGTGAATATGAAAAAGGAATAGATAAAAATTTATTGTTATTTTAAAGATTTGATTTTTCTTTTAAAGTCATAAAATTTTTGTGTTTTTTTAATAATGGCAGGTAGTTTATTAAAATATTGTATACCCAGGTATTTATAGTGATGTTGGGCATGCGTCTTATTACATTTCGGTATCATCATATTTCCTATGAGATGCCGTCTCTGTGTACTCACTAGATTTTCAGCCCGCTTTCCAAAGGTATCTTTATGTATTTGTTGTAAAGCAATATTTTTATATAAATTATCTAAATCATATATTTTAATAACAATTTTATCAATATTAAATAACCACAAATTCGTTTCGTACACTTTGTAATAAAACGATTAGTTGAATCCTAAAACCACAAAATCATACATAATAATATATTAAGATTATGTAGGTAGGTACTTCTTTCTCACAGTATTTTATATATCTCAGGTTGATACCAAATAGTAAATAATACAAAAAAATGTATTGACTCTTGATTAAAGTCATACATTTACACTAATTTGTCAGAGAATGTGATATGTCTTCAATATGCCACTATGAAGGGTGAAAGTTTTTTGATTTTTCATTTGGCATTATATTGTTTGATTTTTCATTTGGCATTATATTGTTTGATTTTTCATTTGCCATTATATTGTTTGATTTTTCTTGTTACTACATTATATTTCATTTTTTATTCGATCTCATCGAGCCATAACTATAGCCGGCGTGCGTAACAATTTTAAAAACACTAGAAATATAAAACGAAAGTTTTTTTTGGAATTTTACCAAGTAAATAATCTCATTTATTTTGATATCATTGTTTATCTGATTATCTTCTTTATACAAATTGTAATTATGGTGTTTAACTTTTTCCATATTATTTTAAATTAATTTTGATATTGATATATTTGCTGGAATATTATCAATATTTTCAACGATAGACTAAGGTGTAAAAAAATCTATTTGAAAACTATAAAAATGCTGGTTGAGTTTTATCTTCTAAAGTAGGTGTGCGGCACTTATCCTCCGCTTTTAGCTCTCTAGCATTACCATAAAGAACCATGTCGTCGAGATATTGAATTTTCACCTTTTGATCTTAAGGTTGAAGGTGTGAAGTCCATCACCAAATTTTCTCTATATACATAGGTAATTTGAGGTACGACCCTGGTTTGTATTTTTAAATCACCCTCTTCCGAGCCAAGTATTCGATCCTTTGAGAGCTATTTAGCTTCGGATAATTGCATGGAAAACCAATGCTGAATTTGAAACTATAGTTCAATAAATGAGGTAATTTTTTACGAGTCTGAAAGTGTAAATGGACACTTATTATTGTTTTAAATTTGTTCATAATAATATTAGATTTATTTTCCAAATTGATTAGAACATTTTTCCTTAAATGTATGAGTGGTGGCAGAGCGATTAGCACGATGGGTTAGTAATCCAGTGGTCGCCAGTCCGAATACTGCTACGACAGATTTCGTTCACCTATAGTACAAGTCGAATATTTTTATTATTGCATATGCGCAAACATTGGATTTTTTTTCGTTGGATTGCGCATTTGTGCGTTGGATTGTGCGTTTCATTGGATTGCGCATAAAGTGATCACGTAAACCAGCCGATGACAGGTCGTAAGCCCTGTAGGTGCCTTGATTTCCCGGTTCCCCTACAATAAATATTCCAACTTCGTCTCTATTGAGATAATTAAAAATCTGTTAAAAAATATAGTACAAGCATTTTTTGTTTAGTTTAGGGAATGTATATGTACTTGTTTCTATAAGGACATAATTTATCATTTAAAAAAAACTATATTCATGTTTTACTTAAAGGTTATTTGGCTTTTACTTAACTAATAAATAATTTAAATAATGATTGACTTTTTACTAGTAGGTACAGATCCCAATATTTATCCCATGGTTTAGATACATTTATTAAATTGATTTTTTCTCCATTTTTATTAAATAAAAATTTGTAAAACAAAGTTTGTTCATAAAAAATACTATTGCGATGTGAATATTATAATGTTTTGTTTACTTATACAATTCGAAAATACATAAACAGTTTAATAATTAAAACTGATTCAAGCTGAAAAATATTAAATACAAAAAGTGTTATAAATGAAAATTTATTTTTTATAAAATATGAAATAATAAACTAAAACAAACATAATCAGTGTTAACGAGTTTACAGAACTCTTTTTTTATTAAATCCCAATTTAGTTCATAGCACAATTTTATACTATTTACAAGACAAAAATGCCTTTGTAAGTCCCCTATTCTTTGTATTAAAAATATTTTAAATGCTTCATTTCAGTTTTAAATTACAGTCCTTAATTAAAAGCTGGTTCCTTCATTACCATAACGTGTCTGATGATTAATTACAAACCGAAGATGTATTATCTGCGCTTCCACTCATAACCTCTAACAACCGACCTTGATGGACTGTTCTTTTATTGCTTTTGTCTTATTATTCGATAGCTTCATTCCATAGTTTCATTGTTTTGTTTCACAAAATAACATAGTTTCGAAATATGTTTAGGTTAACTGATAATTACAACATAAATTGACTATAGTGTTGGTTTGATTAATAATAATCATTATAAAATATAAATAAATTAAAATATATACAATATCTTTGTATATATTTTTATTTATTTATAATTTTAAAATGTGGCACAAATAAGTAGCAACATCATATATTTGTGGCTTTCTGGATCCGGATGGTCATTAAGTCACATATATGTTGACCGACGCGACAAGAAAACGATGTAGTGTTGGTTTTAATTCATTGTGAATACATCGCAATGAATTGTCTTAAATATTCACAATGAACTAAAGTTTTATTAAATTTTACGTATCGTAGGTATACATATTCCGAAAGGTCAATTTATATCTAGTACAATTCGTTCATGTAAATTTAGAGGTTGAAAAATATATTTTTACTACCATGGGTTGGTATTCAGGTGTAGCTTTATACCTTTGTTCGTTCACATATTAGGTATGTAGGTACTGTTTGAAAATCTCTATAAGTCGCATTTGACGAAGGAATATGTACCTAGTGGATGTGTGTGTGTGTGTGTGTGTGTGTGTGTGTGTGTGTGTGTGTGTGTGTGTGTGCGCGCCTAATGCCTGGATATTTAGTTTGTTTCAACTTATATTAGGTCTGGTTCGAAAAATTGTCACGTCAACCCTTTCGTTACTCCCTATTCTGTTTAATGAATGTTCGTTCGAACCGAATATTTTTCACGAGTCGACCCGACTCGGTATTATTATTATTCGGGTCCAACTTTCAAACTTGTGTGACGTCCTATTGTCAACCTGTAGGTACGGAAAGGGTCATTACTCGTCAGCCTCTGGATGGTGTGAGGAAAGAGAGGCTTAGAAGATTAATCAGAGTTTGATAGCAACAATAAAGTGGATTCTATTACTTTTCCGAGAAGCCTAAAAAGCTTACATAAATTTAAGTTGGACGTAATTTGTTTCCATTAGGTACATCTGATACATTGTTGTTTTTAACGTTTTTTTCTTCGACGAATCTATTTTCTAATTACTACTTTAAACAGCATAATAAAAATCAAACTAGGTAGGTACGATTTTTTCTTCGGAATAACCCGTGTTGGTGAACGTGTTAAGCGTACTTAAAATCCCTATTATAACCAAAACATATTTCTTTTCTACCTTTATATGCAAAGCTTGGTCCTATTTAAAGCTCGATCGTACTAATTTCCACTTAAAGTAAATATTGGTTTTCTGAAAATGAATCGTTTGATTTCAAGAAAGACTTCGATTTTTAGACAATTCACTTAATTTGTTGTATGTATATTATATTTTTTATTAACGTACTAATGTAGGTATTTATCCGAAAGATACTTTGCATAGACATGGTAATATTAACAAGTAATTAATTATTGTTGAAACAATTCAGCTTATATTCGTAAATATCCTTTTAATTAGTAGTGGTTAAAATCTTACATAATTTCAGGTAAATATTATGTAACGTAGATTTTGTTCCCTTCACAAATAATAATATGTTGTATGGTTTCATTATACTATTCCGATTTACGTATTAGTTTATCATCAAACATTTAGTAAGGTGAAGTATTTGTCTCTATGTATATAACATGAATGAAGCCTTAAGCTTTGTATTATGTAACTCCTACTTATAAAACATATTTATTGACCTTTTTAATTCTACAACAGTGGAAGTATTTTAATTTTATTACAATACAAAATTATCTTCTATTAGAGATCTCTTTTAAATATTTTTTGAATATAAATTAATATTAAATATATATTTCTATATATTAATTAAATAACGTACATTATGTTAAATTAAATAAGGTAAAAATTAGAATAGGTATTATTTTATTTTAATCATTTTGCACACATAATAAGTGCACAATGGCGGGCTTATTGCCATATGGCAATATCTTCGAACCAACAATATCCATTCGGTAAGGTAAATTGTGTGTAGGTATGTTGTGTACCTACCAATTAATTTATCTAAGTTATATAAACATAAATATCAAACAGCATTAAAAATAATAAAAAGGGGAGGAGGGGACAAGGAAATGATATTCTTTAGGTATTTTAAATATGATTTTTCTCTATTCATTATTTTTGTGTTAGTATATATTTCACATATTTAGATACATTATGTTAACATTTAGCATAAAGTATGCATGTTGTGAAATATTTTATTCTATTTACCAATAAAAATATGTCCAAATAATATATGTATTTCGTAATATTTACTACTTACAGCAAAATATTTCGTACACTTTTCATGTTTGCTATTAGAATATTATATCTCTCACATTTTGTATGTACATAAGTATCTTCTTTACACATTAGACTTTTATTATTGACAGCAAATATTCTCGCAATCTCTGACAGGAAATTTATTACATTATTCACAATAGAACCCACTTTTCCCCTAATAATAGGCCGAGTAAAATAAAAGAGAAACCTCTTTCTGATAATATTTTATCCATTTCCATGTCCGTGCATGGAAATTCGTTTCATTTTATTTTTTTATATTTGAAAGATGCTACATACAAATTATTCATTAATGGTATTCTTATTACTTATGTATTTTGAATTGTATTTATTTACTTTAATGTATCCATAAACGTAAAATAATATACCAGTATATAATTTTTGTTTGTCCGTACATTTTTTGACCATTGTGACATAGGTAGGTAATGTTGTTACTCATATTATTTTCGATTTATTATACAGGAGTAATTTATTTGATCTGCAATACTTGCTTCTTTACTAAATATGAAACATGACATAGTAAATATTTTAAAGATTTTTTCAGTAGATCTTCTTTGGATCAGCAGGTACCTAAAACAATACCTTGACTCGTAGATGTTTCAAATACTCTAATTGACTGCCAAAAACTGCTTTGAAGTTTGGCGGCGGATATCAATGATAAACCTATTATATAAGCGATTATGTTTTTCCTTTTTTTTGTAAGTTTATTATCGTCTTCTTTTCCGTGATTTTGTTTTCGATATGTGTTTTTATCTATGGTAAAGGGCAATCAATATATGCCGTAAATGAAGGTACTAACAACATATAAAAAATGCAATGTTTCAAAAAGCTCCAAGATTATATCATCGTCCTTCGTGGCTCAGTTGGTTAGATACCTGACACCTGAGTCCCGGGTTCGTTTCCCGGAGGAGACACAGTTATTAAATGTAAAGTCTCCAGAATGTGGCGACTTGTTATTGGGTAGGTAAATATTAAATTAATATTTGACATAGTACCTGTTAGTTGCCCGAAAAGCAAATAAAATTATGTACAATTTAATCAATCAAAATTAAACAAAGCTTTGAAATTTGAATAAATGAAAATATCACTGAGCTTATTTGATTCATATGCCTTGTACAAAATATCACTGAGCTTATTTGATTCATATGCCTTGTACAAAATATCACTGAGCTTATTTGATTCATATGCCTTGTACAAAATATCACTGAGCTTATTTGATTCATATGCCTTGTACAAAATATCACTGAGCTTATTTGATTCATATGCCTTGTACAAAATATCACTGAGCTTATTTGATTCATATGCCTTGTACAAAATATCACTGAGCTTATTTGATTCATATGCCTTGTACAAAAAGTATTTTTTTATAAAAATACTATTCTTAGTCGGTTAAAATTTTCTTCCATTAATTCCAATAATACTTCATTGTATTAATTGGATATTGTTTATTGTCTCATTATATGAACATTACTCCGTCAACATTCACGTACATATAACTCAAAATTATATAATTGTTAACCATTTTCACAGATTAGGTACATTATGCACGCTTTGACTGAATTAAAATCGCGTGGTAATGGTTTTTATTTCGTTTTCTAATTAAAACATTAGAGTTATAGGTTAGATGAATAATATTTGCCTAAATATTAAAATCGTTTAAAGGTAATTATTCTACATGTTTAATTAGGTAATTTGTTTGGTTCTCATTATTATTTCTGACAAACACGCGAAGAAATATAGTAAAATTATTTTAAAACTTTTTTCATTCGCAATAAAAATAATATATTGACGGCGATTCATTTTACTTACCGATGTATATTATTTTACGAAAACTCGTGGCCTTACCAATACTGACTACCTAATTACTAATTACTTTATATTATTTAAAAAAAACATTTTATATTTTTCTAATTTTAAAACAAATTTCGCATAACTTTAATAATCTATTTAAGTATTTCAAAACACTTTAATTACCTACTTTAAGATGTACCCGTAATAAAAAAAACTTGAGTTCAATAATTTTTGACAAACAAAATCATTGATTAATTACAATGTGTAATATCGTTTATTCCAGGACTTAATAATGTTTTGTACTGTCGTTATATTAAGTTCATAGTTATCTTACGTGGATATAGAAAACTAGTCAATATAGTTTTATTCTCATAGAGTAGTGCATTTGTCCGATTACGACTATAATAGATTACCCATACTTTTCAGACTCAACTTACTGGGTGTTTTGTTTTAACTCGCTCTGTAAAATATCATGGCGGGAAGATTTATTTTGTACTGTTTTTTATAAGGACATTGTTTTATAGTCACTGTTGCAAAAAGACAAAATCATGGGAAATGTTGATAATGATGAATTCTTTGCGAAGTTATTGAAAGACACCAGTTATTATTTAATTAAATGAAATAAAACACACTTTGTGTACACCACTACAATTATACCTTTTATTCAAATGAATAAAAATTCCTCTACATGTTACGAGAACAAAGTTCCCTTCCTCAGGAGGATACAAAGTATACTATGGACTCAACTCAGTAACTAAGTACTGAGTTGAGTCCATAGAATACTTTGTATCCTCCTGAGGAAGGGAACTTTGTTCTCGTAACATGCAGAGGAATTTTCATTCATTTGAATAAAAGTTATAATTGTAGTGGTGTACACAAAGTTGTGTTTTATTTCATTTAATTAATTTCAAAATGATACCACAAAGTAAAAAAACAATCGTTTGTCGATGATGAGTTATTATTATGTAATATGTCAGCAGAATTTTTATATCGTTGCATCGATATTTTTTTAACTTATACAAGCTGCATCAGTTGGAACAAGTGCTAATGTCAAAAAGTAATTTTCGTTCAAACAATGATCACTGATGAAACAACTCTTAAAATATATAGGTAAGTACCATCAAAAGGTACAGAAATTTCATTGTTAATTTATGATACGATTCGTGTGTTATTCTTGTAAATGGATTATGATTAATGTAGAAAGCATACAAAACTGAACTTTTTCTGGAAAATAGAATAACGAGAATCGAACTATTTTTTTGTATTTATAATACTTTTTTATTTTGTGTTTTGGTTTATTTTGAGTCCATATGTATGTATACCTTTTTTATGTTTGCTTACATCTATTATTTTTGAATTAATTGTTTTACTGTTAAGGTTTATATATTTTTTTGTCCAGTGAATACCTAATTGTTTTTTTCTCTCATTTTAAATATTTTATCGTCAATATGAGATTTTATGTATGTATATAAAATGTAATTAATGCCGTTTATAAATAAATAAATGTAGAAAAACAAAAAATCTTTTTTACCTTTGCATTAACGTTTGAATTAAGATTAGGAGGACATTGCTTGGCGAAAATGAGACATTATAAAAATAAAATTAATTTATTCAGTATTCGTTGACATTTTTACAAACTCTTGGATTAGACACCCTTCACTGCCACGAATTGTTCATCCTTTTCTTGGTCCAACTTCCAAGGTTTCTTCGTCGTGTACTTTTCTTGAAAGACTTGAATTTATAATTTGTTTTCGCCATGTTTTGATGAAATTAACGTGGCTCGTTTTAAGCGTCAGTTTGATAAAGGAGATTATTTTTTTTGCGCGAGAGTGTACCCCTCACCTTCCTACCTATAAAACGACGTTAAAAACCAAGTTTTATATAAAATGAAATATAGCAGTTTACGAGATGTTTGACGTTTCTTGTATACACAAAGGAGATAGCTAAATTCTTTTCGTCAAAAATATTTTATGTAGGTACGTATTTACCTACTCGCATTTATCACATTTACAAAAATCTAATCAACACAACTTAATCTCTTTATGACAATATTTTTCATGTAACATTTAACGTTCTCGTTTATTTCATTTTTGTCTTTTTATGCAAACAGAAAATAACGACACTTAAAAAATCTTGTTAATATTTAGTTCACGTGACCCCAACATAAAAATTCACTTTGAATCTTTTTGTTTAAGCACTATTTATTGAAAATACATATATTTCTAAAAATATATATATAGGTATCTTTTCGAAAATATATCTTTTTTATAACATATATCTTTTGAAAAGACTTATTATCTATTTATCTTAGTGTAGGTGATTTCATTTGTAATTCCTATTATTTGGCATTGGAAAAGAAATCTCCGCACTATGTAGGTAAATAGGTTCAAGAAATCTGCAAAAAGATTGTGCCATCATCTTGCATTGAGCACGTCACAGAGATTCAACCCTTCATAAGACTACCCGAATGCACAGTCCTAGGTAACTAAATACTAACTCATATTGTCACTGAAGTACATATTTAGTATTCTTAAATTAGTAATTGCGTTGCAGAGACATCACTAACTAAATACTACGCCAAACTTAAGGTCAATGACGTAGAGTTTCACATTATTGTGTACGAAGAAAAGAGATAGATAGTTTTTTATGAGTTTTAGAATGTTTTTTTGTCATGACAACACAAACACATGTGACCAAGATTACACTGACAGCTCGAGGTCATGATTTTCTGAAATTCTAGCGAATTTTCGGCATCTCGTATAGATCGCTGAATAATCTGTTTGGTATGATTTGACAAAATTACCAAATACATATTGACCAAGTTGCTAAAATCATCATCCATCGAAAACATCTTGTATTTCATTATTAGATAAATCACTCGTAAGGTTCCTCGCGATCAATCTTACTTTTTGACAGTTCGCAAATATAAGTTTACGCCAACGAGCATGCGCTAAATATTTAGATATGTCTCTGCAATGCAATTCTCTTACAAAAACTTCGTAGCATCCTCCAGTTAGGAAGCCACATAATCTCCTAACTTAAGTGAGCGACTGTGCAATGAAAACATGGTTAGTATTTAGTATTAAGGTAGGACTCTGCATTCGATCCTAAATTTTGAAAGATATCATTTCAAATTAAAGTTTACGCCTATACCTCAAACAGTATTATGTAAAGTATTATAGGTACCTACATATGTATAAATTTACTGAAATTGTTTTTTCGCAAGTTAAAGATGGAACGTGATTTTATGTCGTTTCGGTTTTCATGATTTTTATGACAGCATTTTTATTTTAACAGCCGCTCATATACGTAGGCGGCAATTAATTTTAACGAACCCCCTCTCCAAATGTATAAAAGCGTTCCTTTCGTGAAAAAAAAGAACTCAAGTTAAGTATTTTAAAAAACTTAACATTTATTTTATACTCCAGCGTCGTCGGTCGTCTGAGGTATAAAACGTATATAAAACCCTTTTTAAATATCAACATAGCCGCTAGCCATGTCAGGATCTATTGTGGTATATCTTTATTGACAGTCAAATATCCTGAATTTCTTGTGACGTTTAGAGAAATATCCACAACTGGAAGTTTTTACGACACGTGACATAAGGTTGTATACTGTTGGTAGGTATGTCTTGCATCTTGAATTTCATATCGATTTACGAGGGTCTAAAGTTTCCAATATCCGATTCGAAGACGTGTAAAGTATTTTATGTGTTTAGCTGTTAGCTGTTCTGATATTAATTCAAACTTGTCAAATTTATAGATCGATACTTATTTTCCTTTGGTGGATATTATGTAAACATTTTCCTTGCAAGATCTAAGAGAAATATTTAAGGAGTTTTAAGTTTATAATAGTTCTCATGTCTGTTTCCAATGAGACACGCTGATCATGTTGTATTAAGACATCAATATTAAAAATATCTTTAATCTATCATTTTAACCTCCGTAGTGGTGCGTTAAATTTTGAATTATGCGTCATCAAAAATATAATTGATTTTATAACATACTCTCAGACGGTTTACCCTTTAATGATAGGTAGGTACTCGAAGAACATTTTTAGGTTTCCTCGACATCCATCTTTTCAAATGTAGTGGGTGTAACCAAGGCATCCATCATTAAAAGCAGTCCCATAATACCACTATATTAACTTGAAACTTCACGGTGTACCATAATATGCACGCTAGTGGTTACACAGCTCTAAATAAATTCTATCTAAAAAAAGAAGCATTACGTTGAATGGGATGGCTTTAAATTCTTATTATTCAACCATTCATCAAGCGTTATTTTCCTGTTATACCTACGATCTATGGGAACGTGTAGAATATTATGTCATTACGAACGTTATGTGAAAAAAGATTTCTTCCATTATACTATAGATACAATAATATAATGTTTCAATTATTATACGAACTTCTAGTGGCGCCTGCTTGCTCAGCGAACCTTCATTGTATCGTGTTAAAGTTCATTGATGGTCGATTGAAGAACTTATTTGTTGATTATCTCGACTTTAATGTCACCTTGGAATTGATTATTGAAAACTTTTTTTTTAAATAATAGTACGTCATTTTGTGTATTGTTTCAGCTTCTGATAACAGTATTCAAAATTGGCAATAAATAAGAAATTCGGTAACAAAACGTTTTTTTCCTTATTTTTAGTGAATGTTGATTCTTATGCGTATCTTTGTTTTTAACTTTCTTCCAGAAAGGTTTAGTATTTTATAATTTAAGAAATAAAATAGGTTATAATAAATTAATAATAAATTGAGATTTGTGATGAAGAAATTGATGAAGTACGTTTAATATTTAGAACTAACAATTGTTAATAGGGTTATATTTTGAAAATGTTTATTGAATTGATTATAATTTGGACAGGTTAGGTTTAATAGGTACCTACCTATTATACCGTTTATTAATTCCTTTTACCTACGTTCAAAATGACCCACAACTTTGGACAGGACTGTTTGGTATTGGGATTTATAAGATTTGCCCCAAAATGGATCATCTCAAAGGAACGTCATCCCTCTTCGAACAACCACAACAGTTATGCCAAGTTACATAGAGAAGCTTATAAGTTGTTTCTTGGATACTTAATAAACATCAGGATATTCCACGTGATGACTTATCGTTGTCTTTATATAATAAATAATTGATCCATAAGATAAGTAAAATGGGTAGGTACTAGTTAACGATGCACACTTGTGAGAATACATGACAGGATTCATCCTCCATGAAGATTATGTTTCAGCCTCTGTTAAATTCCTAATGATCGAGACGCGTGAACTAATCTTCATCCAGAATCACCAGACCGTATAGCAAGAGATATCGTCATGTGTTATTCATTCTATAATGTTACATGAATGCCTTTTATAAAACATACTTTTCAAAGAGCTTTTTGTATTGGGAGGCCAAAGTTGGAATCTCGGTAATTAATTAGTACGAAAAGCATATTATAGCGTTGTAAGATCATTTATTTAAAATCGTTCTTGAAAATACTTCGTATCAAAACAAATTTCAATTATTTAAAAAACTTATAGATGCAATTATATTCGTATATTTTTTTATGTATTGATTTTCAAAAAAAATCTATATTTTGAATTTAATCGGTCCTGTTTGTAAAACATTCTCTTCTTATGGCAACAATAATTTATCACATATGATCTTAACGATTCTTCTATGACCGAAAGAACTAATATTTCAGAACGATAAGTTGGAGGACCGTTGAAATAAATTTGGACATTATTTAAACATTCATGCCATAGAAAATTATGTCAAAAAATAAGTAACATGTACCTCTATCTAGTATCGATTTGTGTGAGTGGTGAATGGAAAGAAAATTAACGAAAAATTTATCGTACACAAAATATTTGATGTTTGTTTTGTGTGACGTGGTATAAAACTTTCAACATTTTCTTGTGCAAACAATGTGTTTATTACTTACCTACTTCACTCGAAAACACTTCGCAGGAACATATTTTCTTCGTGGAAATACGTAAAAAGTTTGCTTATTTACCTATATCTCAAACAACATAATACGTTATGTTAAGTATCTTTACATATTCATATTATTTACATCAAACTTTTCATATATAAAAGTTACTTGTGTGATGCGAATAAAGGTTAGTGCAGAGTACCTATTTAGCTAATATTCGCGAGTTTTCATTTATGTTCCTAAGGGTATATTTCCTTAGTTATGTGAGTACCTACGTCTCTTATAACCTACGTTTTATCTTGAGCTTAGCTTTGCAAAGCGGATTATTTTAATTGAACTTTAGTGCTGCGGATGCATTGATAAGCAATCATTAATTTACTATTGTTACTTAGCGATAATCACCTACTGTTACCGTAATTAATATTAAATGTATTTTTTTATTTTTATATAAAATAGATATAAACATAAGAAAATATTAAACAAAGAAACTAATGACAATGTGAGTAAAGCGCATTTTTTTACACGAACGCGGTCCGATTTTCAACGCTTAAAGCAGCATCCAATATACAGGTTACTCAAAACATCGCTTTACACGAATATTATTTTCTCCTTTATTTGCGACCCCTATTATTGCAATTACAAAATATTTAAAATTTCATTAATGTGAAAAATAGCAATATTTTAGTTTTTGTTTGTTCCGCGTTTCGTTCAATAGTGTTTTATCTTTCTCTCGTTTTCTTCGTTTTACTTTGCATTTTGACTACCCGGCATTCGACTTGAATTGGACACGATTTGATTTGTACCCTCACTTTTTTTGTTTTAAAACATTGCTCTCTGGTCAAGAGATGCCTAATAATCAAAAGATACCGCGAACGTCAAAGTCAACACAACACACATCGCATTAATGTACTTATACTCGTCGGTAACGAATAATTTTACAGATTTCAGGTTTAGGAAAAGCGATTCACAAATCGTTGAAAAATAGAACACATTCATTTTTTTCCCACCGCGTTGAATAACCCGTTGAATAACCCGTTGAAAACCTGAACGCGCCGTTGAAAAACTTGAATGTGTAAAATGCGCTTAAGCAACTGTTGCAACTTAAATTTTTCATCGCCATAAATATTTATTATTCAAATGTGTTTTTAATTTAAAATATATTTAAAAGTTATACAAATCATCTCGTGGATTCTCTTATATATTTTTTACACCCTTTTCTTTGACTTCACCTGTCTGTCTGTACTGGAATTTCGCAATTTATTTTTAATTAACTTCTCAACTTAACTTACTTTTTTTATCTTTCCGATTTGAAAAATTTAGAATTTATGTATTCCAGATGACAATGAATATTTCCAGCTTGATTAATTTGATATTTTGATAAAATCGAACAATTTTGTATTTTTGAACTTTACGTGTGACTAAATTCAGGCCATATTCATATCGTTATTACGATATAAATATCGTCTTTCTGTCTGTTCTGGAATTTCGCAATCTATTCTATTTTTATTTCAATTTGAAAAATTTGTCCTCAACTTTTCTTTTTGATTTACTTGTTATTCTTTGAAATTTGCCGAAATGCGATTCATGTTGTAAGCTTATAGTAGTTATTTTGCAGTTGGTAGTTCGTATTTACTACTATTTTGTTGAATAATAAAAAAAAATTGGTAGGTATATTTTGCGACTACCTGTGACTGTCGATAATTGGTTTAATCGACCTCGAGCATATTTCAAACATTTTTTTGTTTATCATAAATATAGCCTCGGGAATTTTAAATAAAAATTCTGATCATTCAGGAACGCATCCAATTTTTTATACACGTATATGCGTCGGCTTTATAAATATTTATGAATATAGGCAGCATCGTTTTCATCGCATTTTTTCCTAAATGAAAGTCTGTTTTTTCTAGTAGTTCATACCTACCTCCATGTTTTGTTTTCATAAGCCAAAGGTACATTAGGTATCGTATGTTGAGCTTGTGACGTACACAACCTATTAATATATTATGTGTATATACAAGCTTCATCGTTCGTTAATAGAAATTCATACGGTCAGTAAGGACTAACCCCACTAGATGATCAGAACCGATTGATTGAAGCAAAAAATCAAAAGTTTTTTTTCAATATCGTGCAACCCACTCAAAATTGTGCATTTCAAAAAGAATTAGCATATTTGTTTTTTTCTACATATGCAATTTATTTTTATTTTTATCTTGGTAGGCATTTACTTTTTGTTTATCCTATATTTTTTATATATTTTGCTGTTTTTCCCCACATGACACAGATTTAAGTTTGCTTTGTAGAATATTTGCTGTTTTTATTTTGTACCTATAGACCGAGAGATAGCAAAGTTTTCAATGAATCATTTTTTTAAGGCTGGTTTTTTTATATTCTCTTCTTATTGAATATATGTATGGAAAAGTAAGTCTGGTACCTGGGAGCGTTTGCGATTAACAGTGCGCATCCTCTTTTTAGGTGAAAATTGCAGATTTCAACATTATTTCAATATAATTTGTACTTGTTTGTTATTTGTACCTATAAAATCCGTTCGTCTGTGAAACACGTAGGTACTTACTATTACTGAAATGTGTAAAAAAAAGATATTTCCCAGAAATCTTCCCGGGTGTGTGCTGAGCAATTCACCAAGTTTCATTGTAATCAGATGGAGTATATGAACACAAAAACAACTAACTTGATACTTGAATCTGCAATTTTCACCTCTAGAAAGGGGATGCGCACTGGTAAACGCAACCATTCCCAGGTGGCAGACTTACATTTTTCATACATATATTCAATAAGAAAGGAGATATAAAAAAAACAGCCAATAAACTGTGCATTCGGGTCTTTTGTATTGTGTACCTACCTATATTTTTATTTATATATATTTGAATTTAAACAAAAACAATTGTTTACGAGACAAAGTATCAATCCTGGATCACGATTTGAGAAGTGTTTCTAAGCCGAGAAAGTATGTTAATAATTTTGTGATATTTTAAAACTTCCTCTTCATAAGTTGTCTTTATTTCCTAAAAATACATTTCTAAGCTTATTGCGTTAGGATTTAACACGAGAGTTTAGAATAGGTCAACAGGTTTAGGATGTAGAAGGACGTGCTATTATATGTTATATGCTTTTGTTTCCATGGTCATGTTTGTCGTTTAAAAATGTATATTAGCACAGAACCTCAACGGCGGTGTATTTTAGTGGAAAACCAGCAAATTGTTGATACAAGCTTCTTTCTCATATTTTATATTGGGTGGTTGCATTTCAAGGACTTCTCATAATACCTTACATTGTGGCGACCATGCATATATGACAAAATGGGAAGCTAAGTATTATCTTATCACAATAAATATTTACAATAACAGTTACGATAAAAAAATGCTATTAAAATTATGATAATATACAAATGTTCTTAAGTTCAAAAAGTCAGATTCGCATCAAAACCGGGACAAAAGTAATCATATATGTATGAGGATACAATAAGTTTTATAGACTATCGATTTCAAGTCCAGTTAATCAATTATCAATATACCTACTTGTAACAATAATGTACCTACTTGTGAAACATGGAAATGGCAACAGACGCCTGAAAATAAAATAACCCCCAGGAATAACGTATTTATACGAATGTGAAATAAAACGATTGTATAAAAAAAGAGAACATGAGTCAGATGCGTAAAATTATCTAGTGTATCCAACCCAAAAATGGTATAAAATAATTCCAAGACATACTCATTGAGAGAATTGATTTTGCTGCTCAGCATCAGCGGATTATGAAGGGAAAAATGGTCAGACTCCGAGGAATAGTAAATGTCATGGCTCCGCAACATTCGTGTTTATATTTATTACCTCTCGAGCAACTCTCAGGTTCTTTATCAAATATTAATTTAACATACACCCAATAACAATTTGCCACATTCTGAAGACTTACGATATTTATCATCTCACAGATCCAGACTGAAAACACATTTCAAAACTTGGGACAGGACCTCTGGATCCGCTTTCAGATAGGTACCTTACCAGCTGAGCCACGAAGGCCGACATATATTTAATATTTTTACTGATAATCATATTTTTGTGCTCTCTGTAATCATATATTGTCTCTGAAGAGTAGGTTACGAAAAAAAATCTAAGAAAATAATCATTAATTAATGTTATAAAAGAAACCCAAATATTATTGCTACTCGTGGTCTCACTATTCCAATAGGTAGGCCGTGTGAGATTGACGTCACAACAGGGGCGGGTGTATCGCAACTGAGTAAATTATTAGGGTTTGTTTCAACGTTTTGTAGGATTATGTGTTTTTCGTGTTCATTTGTATTCAAAGTAGCGGCGAATCCATACATCCTAATGAAGGAGACTAATTATTCTTTATTGCATTTTCAAGTACTAAAATATGATTAATTTCGAGTAGGCACATTCCAATAGAGGTGAGATCGCGTGAGATACATATTCTGTAACCAAAAATACAATATCACTTTTTTATGTTTGTTATTATTGTTGTTTCGTACTATTTTTTTCTGTCTGTGATATTTGTGTCAGATTAATCAATTCTGGTGGCCGCCATTATTCCGTATTTATTCATTACTCATATCTACATGTATGTATAATGTATGTATTGATTGTAGTTAAGTTACTTCAATATGTTATGTATATTTTTCATCTGTGTATTGCAAAGAAATCTGTACAATATAAGGGATGGTTTATTACAATTAAGCAATCTCTTTAAACCAACACAACCATTGTGCATCTGTTTTTATTTTTAATACTAGTAGGTATAAGAAAAAGTACAAGTGCAATAAAAAAAACCTACTAATTAATATCATCAATTAGGATAGGTAGGAGTGGATTGGGGGGCACAGAAACAATATAGTTTATTTATATATTTTACATACATACCAACACGCCATGTCCCTCGTAGAGTAGACAGAGATGCCCGAACGCCACTTATTTCTATCTTGACACATACATCGTCTCGTCGACATTCATACATCGTCTTATACATGTTCGTCTGTTGTTCACGTTTCTAACATTTCCGTCTTTTAAAATACCGTTTGCATGGACGTGCCATCCCTTCCTTGGACGTCCCCGACCTCTCATTCCATTGCTGTCCGCTATGTATATTTTTTCCTCAGGCATTCCTCATTCATTCTCACCATGTGGCCACCCCATCTGGATTTGTTCACTTTCATTCTATTTATGACATCTTTCATTATGTCCTCATTTCTGACCCTGTCATACATTGTTCTATTACAGATTCTTCTTAGCGATTATTCAGTATAGAAATGGAAAGGACAAGTGTGTAAGTAAGGATACTCAACAGATCGACAAGAAAGACCGTGATTGACATAAAAAAAAACAACGCTATTTTTTTAAATATTGTAATTATTGGAGGTTATAATTTATATAATAACATTATGTTACGACGTTTTCGAATTGTTTCATTTCTCGCAAAAAAAACCAACACGATCTTTAGTAGGTACCTATTCAAATAATAGAAAAACTAAAGATTCATCATATCTCACAAAATCTTTAATGACATACTTATCTCAAGGTATATCAAATCGCATGCGCGCATCATTTCCAATATTTTAGTTACAACGTCAACATCACATTCAAAAAGTGTAATATGGTGTGTTAGTTTTAAATGTTTCCTATATAAATTACTCAACAACCAAATAGATGGTCCGTATCTCTTGGGACAAATCCCATTCAACTGCCCCGCCAGACAAAACCGCCAGAACCTCCTCTTTTACACTAAATACTCAAGAACAAACTATGCAAACAACACTTTTATTAACCGCAGCTGCAATACATATTATGTACAATAACCTTAATCATAAGCCAGATATTTTTAACAATAGCCTATGTACAATCATTAAAAAAACAACTATCATCAATATTATAATGAATACTTTATGTTCCAAATTGTATAATTTTTCGTATGTCCAATACTATATTAATATGACAACTAACCCTTTCCTCCTCTCCTACCTTTCTTCATGTCCCACCATCGCTTCATAAAATACACACACACACACACACACATCACAATTGTACACTTACACCACACTTTTGTCTTTGACTTTGTACTGAATTGTCTTTATTATGTATATTAATCTGTGGAACAATGTAATTGGCTTACTTTCCTGATTATTATTTTTTTTATTAATGTAAAATATGTAACAGCTGTTTTGTTTCCCAAAATAAAATAAAAAAAATAATAAAAAAAAATGTAAAATATAATAGAAAATAACAACCATTACTCATAAGTGTGCATTGACGCCATCAAGAAATAAAAATAATACACAAATGGATGAAGTAGTATTATTGAAGAGTCATTCATTACTCCATGATATTTTCACTTTCGTGTTCGGTCTTGTAAAACGCTGATTTTTTAATGAATTTAATCGTTGCACAACACTTCGCAGATTTCACGGTAATTTATGAAGAAGGTTAACACTATAATATATTACAATTTGAACAATTTTCTTCTTTATAATAATCTGAGGTCGTTCTCTGTGTGTTTGTTATTTTCACACATCCGTAGCCGTTTCAGAATCATTGATATACCAGCGAATAAATTCGCGGGTGAGTAAATAATGAGGTCTTTTAGTAGCTTGTTAGTGATGATATTATGTAGAAGGTGGGCAATAATCATGCGATACAATTCATATTAGAAAAATGTATACCTATCCAGTGACTTAGTTGTCGAACCATTCAGCACCATTAAATGATATTCTTCTCTCTGTATCATGACCACAGTATTACCAGATATTGTAGTCATTCGTAAAATATTATTCTTTAACTGACTGACAGAATTATATTGGCCTGAAGAGCAAAAAGAAACTGAAATTGGTACCGAGTATCAAAAATAGTAGTTTTACAAAATAGTTGTATTATTTATTGTACATACATACCATTACGCCGTATACCTCACTGGGTAGCCAGAGAGAACCGAACGCCACATTTTTCTATCTTGACACACATTCATCTCCACGTCAACATTCATACTTCGTCTAATACGTGTTCGTCTGTTCACGCTTCTTAAATTTACACCTTTCAAAATATCGTGTACATTGTCGTGCAATCTTTTTCTTGGGCAATCCCGTCCTTTTATTCCACTCCTGTTCGTCTTGTATATTTTCTTCGTCAGGCGATCCTCCTTCATTCTTTCCAAGTGGCCAAACCA
This sequence comes from Molanna angustata, assembly GCA_963576475.1. Taxonomy (NCBI): domain Eukaryota; kingdom Metazoa; phylum Arthropoda; class Insecta; order Trichoptera; family Molannidae; genus Molanna; species Molanna angustata. The sequence goes on along the minus strand of OY754971.1, from coordinate 20,644,321 downwards.
TCTCAATGTGTTAACTGTCATTCAATTCATTACATCTTTTTTCATCTTACTTGTGTCCTCGTTTCGTACCCTGTTTTACAACCTTCTTTTTCAAATTTGTCTTAGCGATCTCATTAATGAATTGGTTAATTAATTGTTCAATCCTATATTCAACAAAACTATGTTTTAAGTTGTATTTAAGTAATTCATCAAAAATTTGACTTACAAGTAGGTACAATATTTAATTGACTTGAAAAAATCATATGTCAGAATTCATTGTCTTTTTAGGAAATCGTTACAAATATTATTTTGTCATAATAAAGAGTACTCAGTAATTATTTTTGCGTCCATCTTCTAAAATAAATGCTTGTTTCTTTTTTTTAATAAATAAAAATATATTTATTGTTTCCTTGTATCAAAACGACCGTTTCGGCTGACTAGACCAGTTTATAAAGGTATACATATTTTTAATTTCCTACAGTTAATTAAGATCTGTCTTATTTCATAATATTTATTTTCTTTTATTTACGTACCTATTTTAAGAGTTGTATTAACAAAACCCATATTTCCCGACTTATTCGTCTTTTGCGTTCTCATTTTTTTAAATTTCTCATTTAATTTACGTACAAGTTATCTAATTTAATCAATAAATTTTTTTACTCAAAATTGTATTTGAAAAATAATTTGACCATTTTTTTAAACATAAAGTGTTATTTCAAAATATTAAAATTTATTACTCTTTGCTGTCACGCTGTTTTCTTTGATAAAATGTATTTAAAATGTTTATAGGACTCCTCGTTGTCACGAAATATTTTGATGCGTGTCGCAACGGATTGAGAATTATTAGTATTTAGATATACCTACCTGTTTATGAATTATTATACTTAACAAATTTTAATACAACAAATTCACGGAAAACAATATTAAAGGATTTGTATCACGATAAGTTGTTTCATATTATTTTTATAATGCGTAAAAGTTGTTCGCAGTTGAAAAAAAATCGATTCATTTTTACATTTTACATTCAACATGATTTTGCAGTCTTTGAAATTTCGCCTATCTAAAATATATATGGACTGGATTATTGAATACATTTTAATACGACAGTTAAGAGCGTTTTTCTCCACATTCTATTTATTAAGACAACATTTTCACCAAGACTACTCGACATAATCAAGGCCTTAAAGATTTTGCCTTCTTTTGTTTTGGACCTTGATATTGTCTCTCGAAAATGTTCGGACCGAATAAATATCAGGTGTGAACAAATCCTCTAATTTAATTTTAATAGATATTTTTTTTTCAGTTCTGGGGGGAAGTCTGGTTGACCATCGAAATCAAAACCCTCCATGTTTACCCATATCATGGATATAATTATCATATGGAGGTGTATACTATGATAGGATATTAAATGTGTACTTGGATTGCGAATTTTTTAAAAGATCGCGAAGTCATAACTGTAGTGGACGGTTGCTCTTCTTCTCCCCATTCCATTAATGCGGGAGTCCCTCAAGGGTCCATTCTATCTCCAACCCTATTCCTCCTACATATCAATGACTTGCTCTTACGCGCCCCCATCCACTGTTACGCTGATGACAGCACAGTCCATGACAATTTCTCTTTTGACAAACCTCCTAAACAGAGTGAAATATCAGAAGCCCGGAAAGACCTTCATCAAAAAATAAATAGCTACCTCCACTCAATCAATACCTGGGGTGAAAGTAATCTTGTTTCATTTAACGTCTCAAAAACCCAAGCCTGTCTAATTTCTGCGAAGAGAAACCCCAATGAATTGCAAGTGTCTTTCAACGGAAGCACCCTACCTAACAGCAGCTCTATCGACCTGCTTGGAGTATCTATAACGAACCAATTACACTACAAGGGCTCCATCGAAGCTAAGGTGAAACTCGCCTCCAAAAAATTGAGCGTACTATATAGAGCGCGCAGATATTTTACTAAGACCCAGATCTGTATACTCTACAAAGCGCAAATACGCCCAATTATTGAATATGGCAGTCACCTCTGGAGTGGCGCCCCCCAATACATACTGAATACCCTCGACGCTGTCCAAAGGCGTGCTATACGTCTGATTGATGATCCATCACTGACTGATGGATTGCAATCACTAGAACACAGACGCAGAGTCGGTATTTTAAGTTTATTCTATAGATACTACCACGGGAATTGCTCAGAAGAACTTGCATCTTTGGTCCCTCCTCCACCCACTCGCAACAGAGTCACTCGCTTCACTCAATCGCAGCATCCATTCACAGTGGACCTTCAACATATACGAACAAGTCGCTTCTCGAACTCCTTTATTAACACAGCAGCCCGACTGTGGAACGATCTTCCGAATTCTGTGTTTCCATCTTCGTACAACCCGGGTCTTTTTAAAATCCGAATTAATAAACTCTTCTCTAGATTGCAAACCCCTCCCAACACTACGTAGTGCGCTTCTTCGGAAGAGTAAAATGGACCCAAATCCTAATAGCTGGCGTCCCCTACGTAGACATGTTAAAAAAAAAAAAAAAAGAACTCCAAATGATATGTATTTGTATGCATGATATGAGTAAACATGGAGGGTTTTGATTTCGACGGTCTTACCCCCCAGGAACGAAAAATAAAACCACTTACCCCCTTTGTGAACCTATTGCTTTAACCACATTTAACATTATTTGAATCGCTTCTTTACGAATAATATTTTTTTATTGTTTCATTGGATGTATATTTTTGGGTAAAATTTTATAATTTATAGGTTCTGTCGAATAATATTTCTGCTTCAATCATTGTTTTATGCTACATTTGATGAATCTTTCCGGGACGATTCGGAAGTCAATTTGTCGTTATTTGGAGACCATAAAATGAGATCGGAACATTTCTTTTTCTTGGAAAACGACAGACAATTCTGTTAGAAAATTTCCACCATAAATAGAATGATTGATCCGTTTTATTTTAACGTTCGATCCCATTTTCGTTTATTTTTTATTTCTTTGTGTGTTTTGTTTTGTGAATCTATCATTCATTTGTATTTTCTTTGGTCAGAACTGCCTCATTTTCTTTCTCTTTGCTATATTTTTTTTATTTCATGTACGAAAACATTAATATGTACTCTTTATTTATGCAAACCCAATTTCGATTATAGTTTGTTTCTATAATATCAGGTGCTATATACGCTCAGGCTTAAATTACATGTACCTAAGTATATTAAAAAAAAATATTTTGATTTCGCTCTAAGAGCGATATGTGTATTGTTTTGTTTAATATATTATGTCCTTAATCATTTATAGATCACAAATCTGTGATACTAAGAAAAAAAAAATAGAACTTTAAATTATTTCTATTTTTTTACTGCTAGTTCTTGATGGAACTCCATTATCAATTATACAAAAAATTTTAAAAATAAGTAAGAACACATTTTTTTAACTTTTTTCCACTAATTTAAAAGTATTGACCACTGACGCGTTTTGTTCAAAGAGCATCTACAGATTATGTTGATGCTCTTTGAGCGAAACGCGTCAGTGGTCAATCAATACTTTTAAACTAGTGGAAAATAAGTTATTGTTTAGAACTTAAAATTATATATTTTTTTCATAATTCTAGTTGATTAAGAAAAAAAATATAACTGTTAAAAATCAATATGTCAGACATGTTAGTAATTACAAATGGAAGTCATATAGGTATCTAAGTCGCCTTAATTTTTTTCAACTGCTAGCGTTTGAATTATTTTAGCTATTATTATTTTTAGGGCAGACTAATTTGTCGCGGGTAAACAAACATTCAATACCATTGCAATTTTATATATCACAACCAGGATTTTGATTAACGAAAAGAGTTTAGGTACTAAGAAAAAAGCCAAAGAATTAATTTACCGGTATATTTTGGGATTGGTGGGATTCGTAGATATTTTCGACCAGTTGAAAAGGCCTTCACCAGGCGAAACGGTCGTTCTGGAGAGTAAAAATAAATGTAGAAAGAAAAACAAGTGTTTAATTTATTTTAAAAATGGAATTCTACATAGTAAACGCTGTCAGTGTAAACAAAATTAAAAGTACGGATGGAGAGTAAAAATAAATGTAGAAAGAAAAACAAGTGTTTAATTTATTTTAAAAATGGAATTCTACATAGTAAACGCTGTCAGTGTAAACAAAATTAAAAGTGCGGATTCGTAGATATTAAAATTTTCCTAACCTCAAAAATAACTCGTCACAGATGTGTCCCACACCAGGTAGTGGGTATGTTATTTCGTAGGAATAATTTGACGTTTTATATTTACATATGAACGGAAAATTCCTATTTAGGGTAAAATACCTATCCACCTTTTATATTTATTTTTTCCATAAAAGCTTGGTACACATATTTTTCTTCATTGAAATATTTGGCATTTATTTATAAACAATTCACAAAGGCAAGATAATCTACTTTGCATTCCTAGGTCCATTCCTTACCCCTCTAACATCGATCGCTCCCTTTTTTCCTTTTACATCTATCTTTATAATATGTACATTATGTACAACAAATGCCTTAAATACACATATTTTTAAGTAAGAGTTATTCTTATTAGGTATGTAGTTTAGATGTGGGTATTAGGAGATGCTCCGTTTAATTGTTGCTATACTAGTCAACAAATAAATGGATTAAATTTAATAATCAATTATACACATTATACACATTTTGTCACTATTCACTCAAAAGCAAATTTACTTATTTATCCGACCATGGACTCCCACTCCGATCTGCTGAACGTACAACACTATCCATCCCTATCCATAATACAGAATTTCTCAGCTCTTCGTTCGAAGTACAATCAGCAAGATTATGGAATAGCCTTAGTCCGGATATTGCGTCGTCTAACTCACTTAGTATTTTCAAGAAAAAACTAAAGAAGGAATATTTATCCTTGAACACCTGATCCCGATTTCCTCTCCTGTCCTTACCATATACTTTTTTCTTGCTATGAATTATTATTTTTTTTGTTTTAATAGTATTTAAGTGTTATACGTATTTTCTTTGATTTCTTTTACTCTTATTTATTTGCTGTTGTACATACACAATGTTGTAATACTTTGTAATCTGGTTGGTTGGAAGAAATGGCCTAATGGCAATAAGCCCGCCAGTGTACAATTATATTTTGTTTATATTATGTACAAGAAGATGTATAAATAAATAAATAAATTATTTCTTATTACTTTAATTTTACCAAAATAAAATTTTCAATGAGTATTGGGTTAATTTGGTGAAATTTCTGTGAAATAAAAAAATAACAGTTTATATTTAAAGGAATTTCTTACGAGTTAGTACCTACATGCAGCTATCTCAATTAATGTACCTAATCTTTCTTCGTGTTTGTGTACCCAAATCAGTATTTAATCCTTAGATATAACAATTAAATTCTTGTTTGGTAAAGAGCTCCCAAGTATGGGTTTTTTACGTCACATTAAAGCCCTTTGAGCATTGAATCACGCTTTTTGAGGTTGGTGCATGTTGTTTAATAAAGAAAACTTTCTCTTGACTCTACCATATATTTTTAATATAATTTTAAGTTATGGAGTAGAAAAAGTTAAGCTCTTTATAAAAAGGAAGGAGGCGTGGGTCAACATTATAGTGGAGATTAAGGTAAATAAAATATATTTAGTAGAGGATTGGGTCAGGGACTTTCATCCGTAATACGGGATTTTCGAGTGATAAACGTCTATGTTCTGTAAAGTATATTATATACCTACTTTGTTGTGCTGGGGACATAATATTACATAGAGACCATACCGGCTTATTATTCATTTTGGTCTCTATGTCTTATGGAATACGACCAGCTCTACAACCAGATATCATGAAGTTTCGTATGAATTTATTCAATCAGGGTTTTTAATACTTAATGCACACGATATATTGTTAATCAGTAATAAAAACATATACTTACAAACAAACAATTATAATTACTAACTCCTCAATAAACTTCCCGGCATGCCTTAATTACGAATAAAAATCAATTATTTCATTTGTAGAAACTGTTTTTTACCATACTTAGGTACTGATAAATAAGAGATAACGAACTGTCAACGTTCAACATGGTCAGTTGTATAATATGACAAATATAAACTAAGGAGATCATAAAACACAGTATAAATATGACTATCGGCTACAAGTGTTTTTTTATTATTTGCAGTGCGATTATTTAGTGTAAATCGTTCTCAAACAACAGTTAAGTTTGGAAGCAAAGGTATATATATTTATAAATGCAATGGACCGGGACATTATTTTATTACCATTACTGAACAAACTGCAGTCGTTTGGTTCGATGCATTGCCATATAAAACTTTATAAAATCCACGCTTCTCTCTAACATAATATTATTGTTTATTTTCCAATAACCCCCAGTATAGGAAAACCAAGAAGCAGTGTTTTTTTTAAACAACGATAAGAACAACACCGCCATCTCGAGCCTTCGTTATAAATCCGGATCTAGGTAATGCCTATTTGAACCTATATTGTTTGATTGTATTAAACCCTTTTTATCGCGTACGCGTAGCAATAACTTCGCGCCTTATCGGCGGTGGTTCGGCAAGTACGTGCCCCGAGCGAGAAAACACCGCGAACAATTCATAATTTGATAGCTTTAAAAACTTTTACTCATTCGGTTCTTCGTCCACAGCAATAAGTAAAAACTTCCACCGACAGTAAACGCCAAAAAAGCTCTCCCCCAAATGGTCGAAAAGCTCTCTCATGGAGACATTTAAGACTACATCCAATTAATACGGAGAGATATTAAAACACAAATGTTTTTTCACGCAGATTTAATTATTGTTACCAAAATCATCATGAGAGGGCCACGTTTTTTTAAATATATACCTACTTCAATAACACGTTCCATGAAATAAAAACATTGTTTAACGTCAATGAAACGCCAATTAAGCTATCGTTAACGAACACATAATTCATAACATACGTTTAATTAATACACGTAACGCGTTTCATTCAAAATTAACACTTCATTTAAATATTTTTTGTTGTGTTTGTTTTATTCTATAGTTCTAGTGGAAAAGGTGTTGAGAGGTTCAATACGTTCCCCCTTATAATGAACAAATTATGTGATTTAGATATATCGCCTTCGCACACACGAGTCTTCAAAACTTTCCGAGTAATATCTAAAATCAGGTTAACGACAGTTTCGATACGTAGGTTTCGATCTTCGCAAATATTAATTTACTTGCATACATTGTAATGTACCTAGATACGAATTATTTAGTTTGCACTTGCACGGAAGTTTTCTGAAACGACTTTATAAACTAAGTTTATGGTGCATTGATAATAATGTGAAAGTTAATAAAACTTCATTATCTATATATTTAATCGTGATCACGAATCGCATTGAATTTTCGTTAACTTTATTTTTTTTTGTTGCATCACTGACTTGCTACTTGAAAGTTTATGTCAATCGAGCGAATTATTCCTTAATGTTTGCCTAAATTTGGAATAATTTTTTTACTCAGCAAAGTTATAGAAATAATTATGTTGACGTTTGAAATAAAGAACGTGTCCTTGAACAGAATGGTGAAGAGTGTTAGAAGAACGCTATATCACTTCTCCACAAGTAATATCCTGCAGCGAGGAGACAACTATCTGCAATATGTGACTATAAAGAACAGCAGACTACCACACATATGTGTAATCGTCCCACATATCTGACTTAACTACTCCATGCACGATTTAACAGTTGGCAATGGCTGCGCTATCGACGTCGCCAGAGTCGCTGGACGAAAATATTTGAGAGTGTTCCTGACACTACAGAAGTAGAACAGATTTTACTCCATTTTCATTGAATGTGGACAGTAAATATAATTTTGTTCATCTATAAGATATACATATGATGGTAAATACTTTCCAACACACTTTTATACTTTCCTCCGTTGATATCGTTAAGAAACAGGAATAGTGCAAAGTTTAGGGATACATGGACCGCTACAAATAATATATTAGAGGAAAAACACTTTTTGGAGCGAATTTTCTCACCCTTAGCTTTGCTAGAGTGAATATTCTATTTTCAAAACCTGTTCTCTAAAAGCTGCCTCGCTATAATTCGTTATTGCGTTTGAGAATAAGTCGAGACTTTACTGTTTTTCCAATATTCATTGATATTAATTTTGAGATTTTTATGAATCGGCTTCCTTTTTTTCACGAATGCGTCGGTTGTGAATAGCCAAGTTGGGATCCTCTTGTCATTCAAACTTTTGATTTTATTTTCAACTTGTAACCATCGTCTGAAAAATATCATTTTTCGCGTGAACGAAAATTTACTGTTAATAAAAATTCGCCGGGTAACCATTTGATACATTCATTGGATGTTGTAAAATAGGTATACTGTGACAGCAAAATGAAAATAAACAATGCTTTAATTGTTGAATATTAATTATAGATCTGTTTAAACTTTGTCAAATATTTACTTTAAAGCATAAAAATAACTTACTATAATAATTTAATAATTTACTATAAGCATAAAGGTGTAGGTAATGTTTGTATTCATAGCTCAAAAATAAGTGCAAGTGTTTCAATGGTCATAGGATGTAAACATACCACGCAACTAAGGATATCTTATTATGCAGATTCTAGTTACCACCAATTGTCATGAAAAGTAATAATATACATATACTCGTAGGTTTCCTCTAGCCATGTCACAATATAGCATTATATTGGAAAAAAGTTTAAATAGTACCTAATATTTTGGGTTCATTTCTTTTGCTCGTAATGGTATATTTATTAAATGTGTTCATATATTTCTATATATTCGTCAAATAAACACTTCTTTATTAATTCATATACACATTGTTTTTATCGAATCTATTCATTGACTCGAAATTTATTCGTTTCTTTCACGAACCTAATAGAATTTGTTTCAAATTTAAGTTGTTTGTTTATGAAGTAAATACTTATAAAGTTGTGAACTGTAGATGCCACTTAAATCCGTTTGAATATTAGTATTATCAAGGGAACGATACCTTCTCGTTTCCATCCTGTGAGACCGTCCCTGACCCTGTCTCCTGTGATTAAAGTTCCATAATCGTTTTATTCTAATTCCATTGCCGATAACCGACAGCCGACATGACCGAGAGCGTTAAGATGTGCAATTAAATAAATCATTTTAATTAGTTTACTTTTACGGCATTATTTGCTAAAGTTTTACAATTTCATTTATCTCCGGAGCAAATCGTCGGAGGCAATTTGAGTCGTATTTTTATTGCGCGGCTATTACGGAAGCGGAGACAATCGTATTCCTGTTAATTAAAATTTTGAATGTGTTCGCAGAAATGTATAATTTGCCTCTTCCCGTTCTATATCCTTGCTACTCCCGGTACACGGCAACATTTTTTGACAATACATACATGGGCTCGACAATAATAGTAATGGGTTTATTTTTAGCCGGGCCGTATAATAAATTTAAATCACCAGGGTTTTGATATTATCTGAACAGTTGTCTCCAGCGCTTTTCATTATAAAACTTTAACCTGAACAATATTTTTTTCGGACTCGTTTTCAGGGTGATAATGTCATTTTTTAGGGCGTTTAATGTTGTCAATATTCATATTCATATCTGTTTTTTAACTACCAATTCTCTCGTTTAATATTACGATTATGAAAAACGATAAGTAAAATTAGGTTAATAACTCTATGTTGCCACAACCATGTTGATTGTATGCGACATTGTCATGTTTATGTAGGTAACTATAATAATATTGGTGTCGTTGGACATATGTTTTTTTATTAAGCTTGGAAGTAGGAAAAATCAAATACATATTTTTTTATATCAAATAAAATCTTTGATTGTGTAGCATATAATGTTGGGGACTCACTGCCCACAGGCAATTTCAACCTGTTGCTTCGTTCTATTAAATTTAATTGATTATCGACACGTTTCTTGCAAGGCACATCGTCAGAATAATTAGTAAAAAATATTATTCTGACGATGTGCCTTGCACGAAACTCGTCGATAATCAAACTAACTATAATATAACGAAAACCAAGTATTTTTTTTTCTCTTATATTTATAATAGATATGTATACATACAATGGAGTTCTATCAAAAATAGTCGATCGAAAAACTAAAGTATTTATTATATTATAATTAAAAAATAAATCATTAACATCTGAATGTTAGATCTCTTTGATATTGAAATTTTTTTAGAATATCTCGTGTAACTATGATATCCCCAACATTACCACGCTCCTAATCCATATGTAGGATAGAAGTAACCTTTCAGGAGGATGGGATTTTTCTTTTAGTATCAGACCAAGATATCTTCTCCGTCCAAGATACTGTGAGCCTACATAAAAGATGCTTAAAAATGTAGATGAAAGTGACATTAAATTTTTTTATTGGCTAACGTTTTATCAACCGTCTTAAGGCATAATTGAAAGCTTTTGTTGACTCCAATCTTGGTTCTTTTTTTGTCTATTTATTTTTAATTAAAAAAAATATACGAAATTTCATTTCATATTCATGTTTTTAAACATGACTGCAATGCTATTAATTTGTTGTATAAAAGTATTTTCTTGTCTGATGAGCATGTAATTTTAGTCCAGTGTTGCATGTACTTCATAACTTTTCGTTAGTCAAGCTGAAATAGGGTTTGTCAAGCCGAAAATCCCTTCACGTTTTAACGCATTACGGTATTTACGATTACACAAGTTGGTATTACGAAAACAAAGTCTCTCCGAAAAACTTTTCATAAATTAGTTTCAAAATAAAATTTATGCGCGAAGTCTGAAAACTTGTGGGACATTCTGATGTATAGAAATGGGACAGAGGATGTAATCTAATAAATAATAAGTTGGGGTGTGCATTGAAGCCCAAAATTGGGTTAGAGAAATATGTTAATATATGGGACTTCCACTTTCTAAATTCTTGTACGCATCAGGTTCGCATTTTTCATGAAAATATTATTTTTAGCTTATTTAGGTACGCCACATATTATATTTTATGCTCTGAAAATTCAAATATGTTATCTGACTGAATAGGGACCCTATGTAATATATAACACCTCCTTTTAAATATGTTGATACTGTACCTCCCTATCTTTTTCTCTTTGTAAAATAAGATTTTATTATTTTTCAGTATCTTCTATGGATTCCCGTACTACTTCTTAGGTATATTTCAATACACTCATAAGTTATTTAAAAAAAACTAATGAATAATGTGAAAATACTGAGTTCTTATTATGTTATTATTTATATGAAATTATTTTGGAGGATCCAACAAAACAGGAAAACAAATGTTCTTCAATGACTCTTTAGACTCGATATATTTGCTACTAAAATAAATAAACTAAAATGAATTGTGAGACAACGTTCAATTTTATATGAATACCAGTTCAAAGCTTATGAATAACACACGTTAATTACTTGGCAAGTTTGTCATCTCGTGCATGTAATTCTGACGTGAATGAAAATTGTGCCTTCACTGAAAATACCGTCATAATTCATGTCGGCACTACTCTTGTCGTAATTAATGTAGAAGATGGATCTTGTACCGTTTATGATTCTAGCGATTAAACAAACCTTATCCGTTTTTTAATTACAGATTTGTTTCCTACAGTTAAATTTGTAAATCTGATTTGTCATTTGATTCCGTCAAACGTCATGTTTCGTTAGGTTTCTCGTGACCGTAAACTTTTCTTACTAGTCGTGATGTTATTAAACTACTTTCATGTACGCAGGTAATTGATACTTTGTCATCTTCGTCAGCAATATCTTATAAATAATGATTGCTTCTCACTTTCCACAATAATTATTTTGCAAGCCCATGTCTCATTGTGATGATCATAACTCACCTATATAGTTTTCATTAAAAATATTCTTCTTACTATTGTGTCTTTCAGTATATTTGTAAATAAAAATATTATAATAATAAGATACCTATTAGATTTACAAATCTTCGCATTTCACTTATTTATTATTCTTTATGTACAAAGTACACTGACGACTTTATTGTCATTTGGCAATTTCTTCCAACCAACCAGAACAAATGAAAAAATATATATAGTATGACATTTAAGTGTAGTCCATCGTAGATCAAGACATTTCACGTTTGAACTACGTGACTTTGATTCCCATTGGATTAAATTTGTATTTATTTGATGTAAGGCTTTTTTATTTTAAAAAATATTACAGAGTAGTTGGGAACTCACTAGCCTATCTATCAGGTATCATACTTAGCTGTCTAATATAAAAATAATTTGAGTTCTTTCTGTACCTTCTTCTTCTTCTTCGTCAGCCCTCTTTCGTCCAGTAATGGACATAGGCCTCCCCCTGAAACCTCCACAGCTCCCTATCCTGGGCAGACCGCATCCATCCTCCTCCAGCTACTCTTCTGATATCGTCAGACCACCTGGTTAGAGGCCTTCCAACACTTCTCTTGCCCGTTCTAAGTCGCCATTCCAGCACTTTTTTAGTCCATCTGGAGTCCGTGGTTCGGGCGATATGCCCTGCCCAGCTCCACTTCTGGTTTGCAACCTTTGGACATGTCGGTTACTTTGGTTTTCTTTCTTATCCACAAGTTAGTTTTTCTGTCTCTTAACGAAATACCCAGCATTCTCCTTTCCATGGCTCTCTGTGTTACTGCGATACTATGCAGCATTCTACTTGTAAAGAGTTTCACAGCCATACGTCAGTACCGGGAGAACGCAAGCGTCGAAGACTTTCTGTACCTACATAAAATAACTAATTATATCTAACATTTTTTCATAATGACATACCCCAGTTACCGTAGGTACTCTTGATGTTTGTTTTATCATAGCCTATCTTTTGGCGATTAATTTTCATTCCGTCCCCTAGTATATCAGTAAAATCTCAACTATAATCGAACTAAAACAGATTGCGGAATGGTATAGTTTATATTTATGAGATGTACGTGTTTGTAGATTTACCTCAAACACCAGCGTACGTAATCGATACTCACCTCCTTTACCAATCTTTGTCTCCGAGTCTAACATCAACTTGGAAATAAAATACGGATCTCTTGAAAACTTTTTGCACACTTAGTAACTTCTCTGCGAAAGATTTTTATATTATCTCGTGATATCCATAACTACTTATGAGACAGTTCTGTCAAAAAACTACGTCATGCATAACATAAGTAAGTAAATACCAAATCGACTCACCTATATCTTCATTTTAATGATATACATTAAGTCAATTACTATTGTCATTTGTGTACAATAAATGACTATTTATTATCCAAACAATTGACTGTAGATAACTGTAAGTTTCCGAAGTTGTGTACATTATAATAATATGTATATGTACAGCGTTCTTTGTTACGGTAAAGTGCTCGAAATGAATATGCCTCCACAATGCACTGCGTTCTTTTTACTATAAGAGAAATTATATTCAACTGTGGCATGTTTCAAATAAAAACCACTTTCGTAATTTTAAACTACATATATTAGAAAATACAATAGTTACTCAAGGAGTTAATGGCAAATTACACAAAAGAGCTGGTGGGTTCTTTCACCAGCCACCCAGTCTTGAAGAAAGTAATTATTTTACGTTATTATATTGTAATTTTTACACTCGCTCTGCAGCAATTCTGCAAAGTAAGGTTCACAGCAATTTAAACTGTATTATTTTATTCCTTCAAGTTTTCACTTTTTGTTTTTGTTTTTTTACTAGGAGTCTCGTGTACAACGTATCTAATTATATCTACTTTCGTTTTAGAACAATATTGATGTGTTTCACACAAAATCTAAACCGTATATTAATAAAATTAAGGAAATCCTCAGCTCTGGCCATGATATAACTTAAAACTAACTTTTTTGATCTTTCTGAATTGTGGCTTTTATCTCTATGTGTGTGTGTGTATGTATTCTTGTGGCCGCGTGCAAATAAGTTCATCTAAATCCTCATTTCCATTCCTTAATCCCAACTTTATGTAATGCTTAACTTTCGATGTAATACTTAATCTCGTTCATTTTGCTTTTCTTTTTTCTATTTTGATTTACTAATGTTTTTTTTTTCTTTTCTTTCTTTTTATGCTTGTATTGTTTAATCAACGATTTTGTTGTTCTTCTTTTTCTTTTTTTAGTCATTATCTCATGTTAATTTGTACCCCCTTTTTGCTTTTTGCTTTGTTATGTTGGTCATATTATTTGTTGTTCTTACCAAGCTTGATATATTATAATGTACCTATGTAATATTTCACGAACAAATTCTTAATTGGAATATATTTATATTTAAATAATAATGTACCTATACAATTGAAATTTATATTCTGTGAATTTGTCAACAGGAATAAAATAAAATAAATAAAAATAGTGACACTATTGTATAATGTTTATATTAACAAATGAATAAGTACAATAACTTAACTTAAATATTTCAATGAAGTGTATTACCTAACTGGGCGAAGCCTGTTCTAATGTTATACTAACAATAATTAACAATACATTTTTGCTACATAAATAATCCAGTGGTTGCGGGTTCGAATTCTGCCACGACCGATTTCGTTCACAAATAGTACAAGCATTTATGCTTAGTTTAGGGAATGTATGAGGATGTACATATAATATGTATTTGTTTCAAGGACATATTCATTTTAAAAAAAAATCTTAATCTTCATTTTAAAAAAAAGTTTGAAGGTTTTTTCGTTGACACAGTGGAAGTTCATAATTATAAATTGTAAAAAAAACTTATAAATTGAAACACAGTTATATTCCACACTGAGTATTTTTATTTGCCTAAGCGCTTTCGCCAGTCACAGCTAGCATCCTCACAGGCACACTATATTAGAGTATATAGTGGCCTCTGAGGATGCCAGCTGTGGAATAAAACTGTGTTTCAATTTATAAGTTTTTTTACAATTTAAAGAAAGTTTTTTAATTATCTCAATATAGACGAAGTTGGAATATTTACTGTAGGAGAACCGGGAAATCAAGGCACCTACAGGGCTTACGACCTGTCATCGGCTGGTTTACGTGATCACTTTATGCGCTTGCGCAACGTTCACCAATTATGCCTTTTTAATGAGAAGGGGGGCAAGAAAGGAGCCTCCACGAAGGATTGCAAATTAAGGAAAGAACACCTGGCTTAGAGATCAAAAAGAAAAAAGTAAAATGAACAAAGCAATCTGGCGCCCCCTGGAAACGACCAAAAGTCGGCCAATCCTTTCATTACCGGAAAACAAAGGCCAAAATTATAAAAGGTCCTTTTCAGGACCATTTGACAAGTCCCTTGGACGCAATATCAAGACAACCTCGATAAATATTGAGGGCCTCAGCGTAGATAAGGAGGAGCTTCTTTCTGAATTAGACTGTGATGTTCTTCTGATGCAGGAGACACACAGAGGAACAATGAATGACAGACCAAGGATACAAGGCATGAGGTTAATAGTTGAGAGACCACACAATAAATATGGAAGTGCAATATTCATTAAAGAAAACCTGGATACTGTGTCTGTTGGAATGACAGACATAGACAATATTGAAATTCTCTCTGTAGAACTTTCTAACTGCCTTATTGTATCCGTCTATAAACCACCAAATGTAGATTTTAATTTTAATCCTACAGATAACTTTAATACATCAAAAGTTAAAATAATAATGGGTGATTTTAACTGTCATAACACTGCATGGGGATATAGGGAAACTGACAATAATGGCATCGCACTCGAGGGATGGGCCGAAAATAATGAGCTCCGCTTAATCCATGACCCTAAATTGCCACCCTCTTTCAATAGTGCACGATGGAGGAAAGGCTATAACCCTGACAATATTTTCGTCAGCGATAAAATTGTAAATCTGTCAATAAAAACAGTTGAAAATCCTATTCCAAAAACCCAACATAGACCAATATCATGTTCAATTGCACCAGTAATCAAACCTGCTACTGTGCCATTCAAAAGACAGTTTAATTTCAAAAAGGCAAACTGGGTTAAATTTGCGAACGATATAGACGAATTTATAGATAATATACATCCAGTTCCCGAAGAGTATGATAATTTCATCAAGATTGTACAAAAAATATCAAGGAAAAACATACCAAGAGGATGCCGAACGCAATACATCCCAGGCCTTACTGAAAATAGTAAAGAGCTCCTGTCTGAGTACAAGTATCTCTATGAGACTGACCCTTTTTCAGAGGATACCTTACAGATGGGTGAACAGCTAATGGATACAATCGCAACAAGCAGAAGGGAGAAATGGTGTAAAATGATGGAGGATATGGATATGAAACAAAATAGTAGACGAGCTTGGAAGGTATTAAAGAATCTAAGCAATGATCCCACAGCCCCACCTCAAGGCCCTACACCAGTTACTCCAAACCAGGTTGCACATCAACTCATTACAAATGGCAAAATGAAAAGAATAAAACTAAACAACCCAAAACCGTTAGGTCTATTCCATGACAATGAAAACACCTTCCTACGTGAACCATTTAGTATAACTGAACTTAATACAGCTATTGATACTCTTAAAAACAACAGAGCGGCGGGTTTGGATGACTTAAGAGTGGAGCAAATAAAGAAATTTGGCCCAAAGACACTTAATTGGCTGTGCAAACTGATGAATTCTTGTGTTGAAAAAATGAAACTTCCAAAAGTCTGGCTTAAGGCCAAAGTTGCAGCCATTCTGAAGCCGGGAAAGGATTCAACTGACCCAAAAAGCTACAGACCGATATCACTTTTGTGCCACCTATACAAAGTATTGGAAAGAATAATCCTCGAGAGAATCTCCCAATTTGTAGACAAAAATTTGATCAGAGAGCAGGCTGGTTTCAGACCAGGAAAATCGTGCTGTGGACAGATACTGAACCTGACGCAATACATAGAGGATGGTTTTGAGTCTAAACTTGTAACTGGTGCGGCCTTCATAGATCTAACAGCTGCTTATGACACGGTGAACCACAAAACGCTAATGAAAAAAATCTTAAATTTTACAAAAGATCAGAAACTAACTTCTTTTATCAATCTGATGCTAAACAATCGAAGATTTTTTGTCACCTTACGAAACAAGAATAGCCGCTGGAGAAACCAGAGAAATGGCCTGCCGCAGGGCAGCGTGTTGTCTCCAATTTTGTACAACATTTACACTAATGACCAGCCGAGGACACCGCACACGCGACAGTTCATTTACGCCGATGATACAGCGATCACCGCCCAAGGATCTACCTTCGAAGAAGTGGAAGAAAAGCTCACCGTTGCTCTCGAACATCTAGCAAAGTATTATGATGAGAACTACCTTAAACCGAACCCATCCAAAACTCAATTATGCGCTTTCCATCTGCGCAACAGAGATGCTTCCAGAAGGTTGTACGTTACATGGAGAGATGAACTGCTGACACATTGTTCTGCTCCTAAATACCTGGGTGTAACACTTGACCGTACATTGTCATTTAAGGAACACTGCATAAATACCAAGAATAAAGTATGCAGCAGAAACAACATAATAAGGAAATTAACGGGTTCGACCTGGGGAGCTGGGCCATCCACTCTAAGAACTTCAGCTCTGGGACTATGTTTTTCTGCCGCTGAGTATGCAGCACCTGTATGGTTTTCTGCACCACATGCAAAACATGTAGATGTGGCATTAAATGAAACAGCACGGATAATATCTGGCTGCTTGCAGCCAACCAGAGTAAGTGAGATATATCCGATAATAGGTATTGCCCCTCCAAATGTCAGAAGAAAGGTAGCCGCAGACTCGGAAAGAAAGAAGCAGGAAACGGACCCAAGACACTCTTTATTTGGTCACTTGCCTCCGATGGCGAGATTAAAATCTAGGAAAAGTTTTTTGACCACTACATCCCCCCTTCAAGTACCGCCAGAAAGGGCAAGACAAGATCGCTGGATTGATCAATGCAGTGGAAGTCGAAACGAGCTGTCGGAGGTTTTGGGGCCGGGAAACCATCTATCCTACCGTACATGGAAGACATTGAATAGACTCCGTGTAGGTGTCACAAGGTGCAAAAAGAACCTGTACAGGTGGGGAATAGGACAGGAAGATGTATCTTGCGATTGCGGGGAGGTCCAAGATGATAAGCATCTTCTTGTCTGCCGAAACATGGAACAGGGATGTAGCGAAGAAGACTTGGCTGTGGCAAATGACGCAGCAATTGCTGTTGCAACGTATTGGAATGGAAAGGCCTAATGTTTACCCGGACACGTTAAGTAAGTAAGTAATGAGATCCCTAACAATTCAATTTTGAAAGTTCTATATATTGTAATACTGAAATTCTTTTCGCTTGAAAATAAGGAATTTTTACTACAGCCATCTATGTGTGAAATTATGAACAACATTCTTACTATTTTTATTTATTTTGTTGTAACGCCATCTATTGAGAGAATTGTTTTTTTTGTAAATAATGAGAGCAACAATTCTTATACCTGAGGTGACAAATGCATTTTTCGCATAGAAGTCACCCCCTGAATTGCGCCAGACTTATAAGGTCATCTGTTAAAAAATATCTTTGACTCCCGACAGGGAAAAAAATCCAATGTTTGCGCATATGCAATAATAAAAATATTTGATTAAAAAAAAGTGTTGAACAATCATTATGACCGTCCTTAACTGCCCCATATGTACACGCACAATTAAAATGAGAAATTGCGTGGCCATAACCTGAAGTTGGATAGAAGTGTGTTTGCTCAGAATCCACATAAACACTTCCTAAGTAAGAGAGTGTTGGATGCTTGGAACAGGCTGCCTCAGGATCTGGTTGTTGCTGAGAGTGTCAACTCCTTTAAGAACGGACTAGATGTAATACAGTGACACTGTGGACTCATTCAAGGTGAACTCGAAGCATAAGAAGTATAAAAATATAAAAGAACTAATTCAAAAAAAAAAAAAAACAAATGTATTTGTGATATTTTTGCCAATGGTTTGTTATTCATTTACTACTTTATAATATACATACTTTATAATATACATATCAGTTATATTCTAATAAGCATACAAGTAGTAAGTGTTAACAAAAAAATACAATCGAATTGTTTATTGATACGCATTCCTTTGAAATTAAAACGCAATAATATTTAATTATATACAGAGTGTGTTGTGATTATACACAGCCACAACTGAACAAGGGATATCGTAAAACTTGATTTGTTATCTAAAGCGATACTAATATTGTGTGTATCTACATAATCTGTATCCAAAAATGATCTCCAACTAGTTTAGAAACATATCAAACCGGTACCATGTAGCTGCGATCCTAAGAAAATTGGTATTTTTTCATCATAGACACCTATTAAAGTGAATAAACGTCCCAGATTTTTTAATGTTAAGCGCGAACCATAATTTTATTGAAACCTAATGAAACTCGATCAACAACGTAGGAATGTCCAAAAATATAAATGATAATTATCTTTAAATTAAAAAAAAATTATTTGACAATTTCTAATTGCCACAAAATAAATGACC
Organism: Molanna angustata; assembly: GCA_963576475.1. Classification (NCBI taxonomy): domain Eukaryota; kingdom Metazoa; phylum Arthropoda; class Insecta; order Trichoptera; family Molannidae; genus Molanna; species Molanna angustata. Next base: position 20,624,945 of record OY754971.1, on the reverse strand, counting down.
GTTGAAAAACATTTAGCCAGAAAAGAGAGTAGAAATATACATATACGGTAGGTAGGTACAATTGTATTTCCTCAAAAATAAATAAGATTATATAACACTTTTTTCACCAGATAAATCAAAATTGCATTTATTTTATTTAAACGCTACTATGTTCACTAAAAATTGCGATTTTTATAATTACTACAAATCCTTTTTTTTGTATTATTGTTTTTTTTTTAATATCTTGTATAAGTGGATGATTCTTATGACAACAAAATAAAATAAAAATTGGTTTTAATCATCCATTGACATTTTTTATTTCCTCACCACTTGGCATTTGCATAATGCGAAGAACCTCTTTAAATCCCATACCATATATTATGGGTATCCGTTAACCATCGTCAGAGTTGCGTGTATCAAGGCAAGTTTCTCATTTGAAATAAAATAAAGATTTAGCATTTTTATTGGTACATTATATGAAATGTTCTGGTTTAGGAAAAGGTAACTGCCGTTTCCAATATGGTTTGGTAAATAACTCACGCAAAAAATATTTCCTTACTCGAACGACCGACTTGTTGCTCCCTACATTTGATTTTTCCTTACCTGCATCGTTTAGCTATTTTATTTTTTTCATTGCGAAAATTCTTCTCTATAACAAACACCTTTGTTTTCACTTTGTAATATATCTAAGATAAAACTTTATTTTTTTCGTATGCGTGAAAAATATATATGAATATATATGGTATACCTTGATGTATTACAAGTAACATAAAATGTATAATATAGGTACCTACCTACTCTTATTTTTCTATAAAAAAATATAATAAAGATTTGACTTCGTCTTTTAGATGCTTATATTTTATTATGGTGGTTTATATCTTGTCACTGAGAGGATCAAAATTATTGTCGATTTGTGGCTCAGTTGATTGCGTATCCGACTCCTGAGCCAAAGGTCCCGGATTCAATTCCCGGTGGAGACACAGTTATTAATTGTGTTTTTAGTCCGGATTTGTGAAAACGATGCATATCAAAAATCTCCCGAATGTGGCCACTTGTTTTTGGGTGAGTGTTAAATTAATTCTCATTATAATAGACATAGTACCTGTTAGTTGCCCGAGAAGCAATAGTATAGGTATAATATAATTACCAATATGTGATTGTAGGTACACAGAATCCCTTGTTCTTTTTCAAATTTCTTAGATATTATGTCTTACAGGCATATTATGTATGTCATATGTATTTTACAAATTCATTTACTACATCGTTGAATTATTTATTTTTATTTATTTAGTTGGTTCTAACAGGTACTATGTCAAATATTAATTTAACACGCACCCAATAACAAGTTGCCACATTCTCGAGACTTACGATATTAATCGTCTCACAGATCCAGACTGAAAACACAATTGAAAACTGTGTCTCCACCGGCAATCGAACCCGGGACCTTTGGATCAGCAGTCAGATACCCAACCAACTGAGCCACGAAAGCCAGGATTATAATAATTAAGGTGTTAAAAATACACTTTTTTTCACGTTACCAAAATAATTCCAGCATTCTATGTCCAAAACACTTGATTTCCTTAATATTTTGATTTAAATTTTAGTTAGATTAGGTTCTCTCATCCAATTATAAACCTTTGAAATTATTTAATAATGTTTGAGGTAGTCTCCCATGTAAATCCTTTACCTAAATTCTAAGAAGATTCTTCGTATTTGTGCGTTTATTTGAGGCAAAACACTGTCAACTTTAATAAGTACCTACGTACAATTGCAAAGTAAAGTGTTAACAAGCATTCCAAAATTTTCTTTCACATGGTTTCCTTCATATTCTGATGCGTCTCGTTATGTCCATATTAACATTGACGATGTCACTTTAACCCATATAATTATATTTTTATTGAAACAAAACAGATAATGTATTATTATTCATTGGTATTCACCCAGAAAATCGGGCACCTAACAAATCTTACTAGGTACCTGTTATTATTAGTCTTGTTGTTTTTATTTGTATTTTTTTCTGTACAGTAATTAATCATTTGTTTGTCGAGAGATATAGGTAAACCTAAGTAAAACGTATATTGACTTCTTGATGTAGCATTTACATGCTATCTTCCCATCAACCATACTGCAATCAAACCATATACATTTATTTGTAACTTGTAGGTACTTACATATTGTTAATTACCGAAAATAATGTCAACGAACTGTAACAATGTATGTTATCAAATAATTTACAATGTTATTGATCAAAAAATGTCTGTATGTGTCATGAAACAATTTGAACCCATCTCAGAAGATATCTTTAACCTACTTATTTCACACCTCTCGCTATCATCTACATTTTGCTTTTACCTACTTTACACATAAATGACAGTGGAGAGTAATTGTTAGTACTTTAAAGAACTTATCGCTCGTTCACAGTGCAAGGAAGTGTTGATTATAAGATTTCAATGTTGGTCAAACCTACTCTTACATAATTCTAAACGTAGATAAAGATGTAGGTATATATTCTAATATAGGGCGAAGAACGAAGGACGAAGGAGAAGGGGCGTTACCCAAAAAAGGGTCACCTTAGATCCAAATTAATACTAACGCTAGGTAGGATAGGGATTATGGTATGGCTAGAGGAATATGGTAAGGTGAAATCTCATTAACGTGCGCGGTAAACTATAAACAGTTTCATTAGTGAAGGTGCGTGCTGGAAGCTAAGCGATTGTATCAACCTTACTATTTCATTCAAATGATGTTTTGTTCAACCCCTTACCTTGCCTCAGTTGACTCTACTATTCCCAGTGTTTGCTTAAAATGTGTTCCTACGGTAGTGTGAACTTAGTGTTAATCGATACACCAACATAAACGTGGTTGGTATTTTTTCCAGTAAATATATTTTTAATTTGGACGTCCTTCATATTGAAAGCCGGAAAAGGTCCAACGAGAAAATTAACACTAAATATATTTATGTGTTCAATAACTGTTGTTGTTATTAATTAAGTTCTGTATGAAAACATTTAGGGAATTACTAGTAAAAAAATGACTAGCGTCTACAATCCGCATTTACCATTTCGCATTATGTTTCCGGTTGGCTCTCTGATTGGTTGAGGTCTCGTAGTATGGAGTCAAATGAGCTGTGAAATTTTATATTAAATGCGATAAATTAAATAAAAAATGTAAATTGAATTTATAATAATTTATAATTCAATTTATAAAGCACACGCTCACGCGAGTCGCTATTATTATTATACACAAACTTAAACCTAACCTAATAATGCAGAAAAGAAGAGCTGGGGCTAGACGCTACTAAAAAATGATTGTATAATATCGGTTTTAGGAAAGTTACTTTATGGCGTATTTAATGATCATTTATCTTTATTTTTAATGTTACATTGTAGTTGAATTTTCTGTATAGAATAAAAATAAACTCTTAAGTTTTTATACCAAAAGTGCTCGATTGAATCAGTGAATTTATATTATTAAATATTTATAAAAAAAAACATTTATTGTATTCATTCTATTGTATTCATTATGACTACAAAGTTTCTTTTTATTTTATTTATTTTATTTATTTATTGCAAATAATATGTTTGTACATAGTTATATGATATTTCTTATAATTAATACAATTATATAATAGGTACGTATTACTCCACTGAAAGAGTAAATCTCGTGTTCAGCGGAGGAAGAGCGTGGCAATTATTTCAAGTCCATAATAGGTACATTAAAGATATTATATTAGATACATAATTGTTTAACGTTGATTTGTGAATATAAAATTATTGTATACTTTTTTAAATTTTGCAAAAGGTTTGATTTTTCTTATATCTAAAGAAAGTTTATTATGACAGTTTATTCCTAGGTAAGAATAATGATGCTGCATGGTTGATGTATTATATTTTGGAACTTTAATTTGTCCCTCTGAGCGAGAGCGGGAGCTTATTATATCTATACTATCATTGTTATCAATAATATTTTTGTAAGTTTGAAATACTGCACTTCTTTTTTTTATAAAACTTTGATTTTTTTATAAAGTGGGAAATCAAAAATAATTTTTTAATTTCTTTACGAAAGTTATTTTCACTTGGTAAGGGCTTTTTCAAATAATCAATTTAACCATAAAATCACTTCTTAGAGATATTATCAACAATAATAGAAGGCATTATTGTAAGAAGTACCTAATAGAAGTTGGAAATTATAAAAATAATTTAATGAATATAATAAAAAATTAATAAAAAATAATGTATTACATTCCCGAGGTTTATACTGTTTTAATAGTTACATAAATATCGCGGATTTGTAGTGCTTTTACTAAAATACATTTTTTTATTAATCTTTTTTTTTTAATAAATATTGTTCATGCAGCCAATTTCGCAGTAAGATATCATGGCGCGTTTTTTTAATAAATATTGTTCATGCGGCCAATTTCGCATAAATAAATGTCACGATATATTTCAGCCGTCAGAAGTACGTCAAACTTATCGTATGTACCTATATTCCGTGGGATTAGAAAAAAATCGCTTTAATTCCCGCGGCGATAAAGTATTTGTATTCATGAAGTGGAAATACATACAAGCGGATAAAAAAAGTATATTTGGTAAAGGGGCAAATACCGCGAAAGGGTGGACAATAAACAAACAAGTGAACTGACCCATTTTTGTTGGGAAAATGAACTTTGTCCGTGGTAATATCGTGGTGTATAGTTTGGGGCATTATAGTATCAACGATCACTATTTCTATAGGGAAATCATATTTGATACGAATGGGTTCTAGGTACCTACCTAGGGGCATAATACTGTCATCACTTGACAAATATACTAAAGTTTTTGATTATACTAGTTGCATGTAACACATGAGATCCAACTGTCGATAGCGAAACTAGAAATACATTAATCCAAATTACTGAATAATTTAAGTTATTTTGTTTTCTTTTCAAAACATGTAGGTATGTATATCAAGATAGGATAGTATGGAGCTCAGACCTTTTTTCCTACCAAGAATATGATAACAGCTTGATGGTTTGTATGTATTTTTGGACGTAAAGTATCACACTTAAATGAGATTCCCAGTAGATATTGTGTAGTGTAATAAAAAAGAGGCCTTTGTTTCGTTTTATTTCGCAATAGCGCTGAATGAAAAATGAATCAAAACTATCCATGTAATTTTTTCAAAATGACCCGATTATTAGTAAAAATGGATATTCAAATTGAAAAAATAGGTACTCTAGCAGCAGGTATCCTCTTATAGAGATTGATTTTTTTTACGCTATTTAATGATTACGAAATTAAAGTGATCTAGGCAGTTAAAATTTACCTTATTTAAAGAATGTTGCACTTGTATATAAAGTGATCACATAAACCAGCTGATTGTACCTAAAATATGAACCTAAATTTTAAGGTGTCATAAAATGATTGAAGGATTTTCCTTATTCAGATAAAAGTATCTTCTCAAAAATATGATTCTACCATTTTGTCGAAACAATTCATTTAAACCTCAAACGCTGTTAATATAGGTAATGTCGCCAATCTAAACAACATGTTTTCCCTTTGTGGAGACGTCCTACATTTTAATGTCGCTATCAATAAACCCCTCCGCCATTAAGACACACAGATAGTGTCCATTCCTTTTATTTATTTTATTGTGTTATTGTGATTGTCAAGCTGTTTTGTGAAGTATTAAAACTAGTGTAACGTTGTCACAACTGTCAGAATACTATAACATTATACCATCGTTGGCAACGTTGTCTGTCGTGTAATTCCATCCGCCTCCATTTTGTCCGTTCATCCGCCATCTTGTTTTACATTTTATATTAAACACTTTAGTTGTGAACCGTCAAAAATGACGGATTTATTTAATTTATATATTTATGGAACAAATACAGTCTTATAAAATAAATAGAAAAAAATATATTATGAAATAAAAAAAAATCGAAAGACAGACCAATTACTTTTGTCCGTAATTGATGTTCATTAAATAATCACATAAATATCTACATAACACCGACATTACGGCCGACCGCCGTGGCACAGTCGTTTAAAGCCGTTCGGTTTCTGTGCGGGCGTCTTGGGCTCGATTCCCAGCAGAGGGGAAATTCATTTAAATTTACTTCTAACACAAATATTGCTTCTCTGTGCCGGAAACATTGGTTAGTTGGAAAAAATTGCCGTACGGCAATTCTTATTCGTATACGCATGTGTTGTGCATTCTTTTTTTAAGTTAATACACACCCTAGTACCTGTCGCTGGTTACCCCACATTGAAGGATATGACGTTATGGTATGAAGTTATTCTAAGCGCTCCTGATATATTCGAACAATAGGTACTTATTAAATCGTATATCTCGCATTATTCAATTCAAAGAAGAAAGAAAAGTCTATGATGTGTCATCAGCAGTATTGCGCGAATTACACCGCTTGTAATTACAATATATTATATTCTACCTCTCGGTTCTCTATGTGCGCCTGATACGTTAACAGTTGATTTTAGCAACGTTACGCTGAAAAACAAACATACAGACATGGGAAATTATGTTTGTTGAAAGTGTACCTAACTGCCTACATTATCTCCGTGTCAACTAAAACTACAGATGAAAAATTCACTACTTGTCAACGTCATGTGTCATCTTTCTTGTCCCTGGTCTCGTTTAGTTTTCAAAAACCACTCCATTCGTGTGTCCATACATACAGTTGATACAGACCTATCATATATTGTCCTCCACGTCAGAGTTACCTACCTCATTCATTCGGATGCTTTTCATGTTGAATTTGTATCTCTGTGTTGAGATATTTTGCCTGTGATGGATTAAGTATGATTAATTTTACATTCAATATCTACGAACTCTGCAGTAGAAACTTTTATTGAAAATTTTATCCTATAGATAACGCAATTCGGAATATCTATGGTCTTCCTCGATTCGCATTTTTTTTACGCAAGAACAACTTCATTTATTCTTTTCGCTATTGGGCTATTTTCTTCCTTGAAAATAAATTAGATATATAAACACTTGAGCCAGCGTTTGCTTCGTATTTTATATTAGGTAATATATTTCAGGGGTGTATTAAATCATTGTTTTGGTCGTAAATAATATACGAGCTTCGCTCTCTGAAAGTATGGAGCTTGTCATAGAAATACTAAAGCTCCAAAAATATAATAAAACTTGTCGATGAAACTGTACAACTTTTATTTATTTTTTGCCTTACTAAACGTAATTTTCTCCGAAATAATTTTGACGTGAATGTCGAAACTGTTTATTTTTTTCTTCTTATCAACATAGAATTAGTGTATTCCCATTTGAATTTAGTGTCGTATAGCTAGGAACTTATATTTTGTTCTTCAATTCTGGCTACATTTTTGAATATTTTGTAATACTCCATTGTATCTTACTTAAATCTTTCAGTGGAAACCTACAAAAAATGCAAAACAGAATGAATAGTGAAGTAGTGGATAGAGGTTTTGATGTATCCATAGTAATGTAGTTTAAATTTACCAACTGCAAATTTAGTAATTATAAAGATCAATGTTTGAAAAAATCTAATCTATAAAAAATAAGTGTTGGTTTGTCTTTAGTTATTAGTAATTTACCAATAAATAACTATCAAGTACCTACATCTAAATTGTCCAATTTTATACCTCGATAGTTTTGGATAGCACGTGAAAAAAACTATTAACGATAATAGGTAATAATAAAAAATATTTGCTTTCAAAGTTATTAAAACATACTAAATTGATATTAATCTTACACAAACCTATCATGTACCATTTTTTGTTTAATTTATCATCGGGAAATTGTGTACCTATTAAATCAATTATTCTAATTTTATGAAGGTAGGTACAGTGGAATATTGCGTGCAAAATAATTATTTAAATGTTCTACTTTATAAAATTTTGTAACAATCTCACTCACGAATTCACACAAAACCGCTACTGTTTCCTTCATTTGCGTGTTGCAAATCTTAAAAATACAATTTGCTATCTTATAATTGAATTACGCAATAATTTTTAACATAATGGTTTACCGAAGCATCTAAAAGTCTGCTCGTTTCAGACACCACATCGATTCATCAAAAATAATTAATTCACCAAATTTTAACATTTTAAGTTATTTTACATACATACCATCACGCCCTGACCTTAGAGGGATAGGCAGTGAGAACCATACACCTCTTTTTTGCACACAAAGTTATTTTGTTATTAATATTATGTACCTATATGTCTACATACATATGTACGCACGGCTGGCCGCCGTGGCACAGTTGATAAGCCGTTTGGTTTCTGTGTGGTCTTCTGTTCGATTCCCAGCAGAGGAGAAATCCATTTAAATTAATATCTAACTCTATTATTGCTTCCCAGGGCTGGAAACACTTGTTTGAAGAAATTACCTTATGGCAATTAACTTGCCACTTGATATATTTAGATGGGTCGATGGCAGAGCGGTTAACGCATTGGGTTAGTAAACCAGTGGTCGCGAGTTCGAATCCTGCCTCGACCGATTTCGTTCACCTATAGCACAAGCATTTATGCTTATTTTAGGGAACGTAGGAAGATGTATATGTACTTGTCTAACAGGTACATATTCATTTAAAAAAAAATATGTACATCGCATCACGCTGTTTTCTTGTGACAGAAGGAAGAAGGAAAATCAATCTCACTCTCTTCTCCTTTGATTTCCTTTAATTTACTGTTTATTTTGGTCTTTCGTTGACATCTTTCAGAAATCTATAATATGATATAAAGATATTTTAATAAATAAATAAATAATGGTTTATTTTACTTGGTCATGACGCAATTTTATTTTTATTTTGTATATTTCAGTACAATTCTTTGGTTAAGCATATTTGTCATTTAAAGCTTTTAGTTTATATTTGTTTTCTAAATTAAGTTACAAGTAACAAAAAATATTCAATATAATCGAAACGCCAAACTGACATTTAAATGTCAATTGATCGTAAATTAAACTTCAAAATTTTAATCATTCTTTTAATTGCTACAACAATTTGAGCAATGATTTCTCAATCCTTATATCTATTATACATATATACTTTCATACATTTAAAGGAAATTTTATATCAATGATATTTATTTAATATTTTTGTTTGAAATTCTAGTTTAATTCATTCGTTTATTTAGCAATTTTACTGTGTTCCATTTACTCAAAAAACACTCACTGTAAAATCTAACTTTTAGTGAGTGACGAGGATCTTTTAAACATAGAAAGATATTGTTTTGTATTTTACTTTCTTTCGTTGGTATGACTTTTTTCACAAAAAAAAGTTTCAACTATAGATAATATACATATAAATTCCCAAATACCCAATCAATCGTGGTATTCGTTTTGACATATCATTAGCATTTTCAGAGAGGAAGTTCATAGTGTTGTTTTATTTAAATACATATATTTGGGCAAGCTCAATGCTCGTCTACGGAAGTTGTAAATCCTTGGGTATTTTTAAACAGCCTTGTCCAGTAAAAAAATCAATCGATGACTACAATACCTATACCTATTTATGATTTCGAATGATATAAAAAACGCGTATAGCTGTGGCCACTCTTACTTTCCACTACACATAATTTGTGAAAATACACTTTTTTCTTCTTGAAAGGTTGACAATCCCTGAGTACCTACAGTTTAACAACATTTTTATGTATACATTCTTTATACATACATTAATAAAAAAACAAAAAGAAAGTGTTCTTCTAAATTGTTAGATCATTACTATCCGTGTATATAGAAGTCAAAAGTAAAGAATAATGTATCTTGGTGTCCTCTGATGAAATTATTGGTTCGTGCTATATATCCCATTCTATGTACTTGTATTTCAGAGTACAGTGTAAGGGATAAACTTTGTATTTTACCTCGCCCTAGTTCTTGTTTGTTCAATAGGCCATTTTCTCGCTGGTGGATGGGGGAGGGGGCAGACAAAATCCATTTTTAAACAATACCCCAAAGTTCCTTAAAAATTAAGTCCCCGTTTTCGACGACGAATTTGTATTCAGTTTTCCTAAACGTGACATATCTACATAAACTGTTGATTTATTTGTTATACTACATTGTCAAAGTTTACAAGAAAGAATATTACTTTGACTATATTATACTCATTGCTTTTGTTACAGAGCATATTTATCAAAGCAACGTTTATTTTTTTTAAATGTACCGTAGGTAATCATTGTACAAGTTTAAATATAAGTACCTATATCAATAATTACTTTTGTTCTTCTACGATGGCGATACAGCCCAAATCGAGCCTTGGCCTCCTTCAACAAGCGCCTCCAACCTCTTCTATCCTCAGCCGCCGTTCTCCAGTTAGGGACCTGCAGGAGCTTTTCTGCATCTCTCCGTATGTCGTCCTCCCATCTCAGTCATGTTCTCCCCTTCTTCCGTTTACCTCCCGGGTGACCAACAATGATTTTTTTGGGAAGTCGCGTGTTTGGCATTCTCTGTACATGGCCATTGAAAGACACCCACCCTGACCCGGGTATTTCAGGCGCATAGCGCCTCTTTACCCTTTCTTCTTACAAATATTTTTACGCGAGCGAGCTCGGAGTTCACCAGATGGGTTCCCTCCAACAAACCCCGCCGCAAATTTAGGTCCTTCAGTGTCCCCCTCTACAGAGCGAGAGAATAAAGAGAGAATGTTAGTACTGATTTTACACGTTCGTATCCATACTTTGTTAGTAGTTCATAATTATTAATACTGACTTCACAGGGCAAGTTCACTCTTTCTATCCAACATGCATTATTTCTTGATTCAATCGTTCACTTCTGCGTGCATTCTGATATACATACGTTCACAGAGTCGATTCACATAGTATTCATACCAATCTGTCGTTCGTCATTCTTGTACTATATCATCGCATACATGCACCGCACATTCGTGTGCTTGGATTAAGATCTCGTGGGACACGCCTCGACCCCTTAGAGGGGGGCACATCGCTACCTACACCTGGGAGAAAGATCGACTTAATTATATTGGGAGGTTTTAAGGGAGTATGAACGAGGGATTTTATTTATGCGCCTAACATGTACTATGCCAAACATTAATTTTTCACGCACCCAATAACAAGTTGTCACATTCTGGAGGCTTACGATACTAACCGTCTCACAGATCCAGACTGAAAACACAATTAAAAATTGTGTATCCACCGGGAATCGAACCCGGGACCTTTGGATCAGCAGTCAGATACCTAACCAACTTAGCCACGATGTTTGCATATATGCAACTATAAAAAATATTCGATTTACAAACACATTGGTACAATTAGGTACGTAAACAATCCAAAAATGAAATAATATTTCTAGCGCATTTCAGGTGTTAGGTACGTCTGTGCGAGAACACTGCCACCTCCTGTAAAATAAAAACAATTTATCAATAGATTGCGTTAAAAGGTTTCTTCGTTACTTGGCGATGGTAAATACAGCTTATTTTCAAACGACCAGTTTCTCATTATTAAAATATATAGAACATTCAAAATAGCGTTGACAAGGGAACTCAAAAAAGAAGGCATAGGTACTTGGTAAACGTTAACCAGCCGATGACAGATCGTAAGCCCTGTAGGTGTCTTGGGTTCCTGGTTCTCCTACAATATTCCAACTTCGTCTCTATTGAGATGTTAAAAAATTTGTCACAAAATATAATTTATTAAGTCAAAAACAAACCATGTAATACTGTATTAAGTTTGCACCAGATATTATATAGGTACTCTACCTACATATAAAACTAACTTGATTCGTGACATTGTCGAGTCAATATTTTTGGGTTTCTTGGCATAATATAGAGAGCAATAAATATTTCAGAGTCTAGATATAAATAGACCGACCACGACAAATTGAGAAGGACGATTTAGGTATTTTGTACGTAATTAAATGTATGTTTTATTTCCGGTTTCAATAGGCGAACGGAAAATATTTGGGATATGGGACAAAAACGAAGGCGCCATGACAATCAGTATTGACTTCCTGGAACCTTTGCCCGCGGGCCGGTTTGACCTTTTACGTACCCTACTATCAGTTTGCCTGGTAATATTTTTCCAAAATACGGAATTTCAAGTGTTCCCGTTACAAATCTACTTCCGCCCTGAATTTTCCCGCGAATAACTTTGATGCTAAGGATTCGATTCGAACGATCCTGTAAACGGAATCACTTTCCTGATATTTTTTTTATATATTGAGATTTTTGTTTGGAAGAAACTAACTTTTATTGACGCTCTTGTTGATTACTGCTCTTAAATGAATTCTTTCTTAGCTCTTTGTCATGCAAGGTTTTAAAATTTTATGTACATGTTTCACTAACTAACTACGTTTAATTTATTATTTACCTATTTATGAAACAACTTTTTTGTACTTCTTTATGTTTGTCTTTCTCGAATGTTTTTGTATATTTTTTATATGTTAAAAATAAGCGAACCTTTTCAGTCTTATCATATTGATTTATTTTTCCTGGTAATTATTTACTTTTTAAGTAGGTACTTGTTTATGCAATTAATTTTCGTAGGGTCTCGGCGACTCGTTTAAATATAAATCAATGTCAAAGAAATCCTGTTAATTCGTGAAGTTTATTAAATATTCAATACCGGTCTTTAAAAATTAACGAAGATTTTTCCTTTCTATATCAAATATTTAAAAGGTTAAAAAGGTTTTCGACAAAACTGTATTAATTCTGAAGTTACCGTTTCAAGTTTACCCCTTAATAGATATAAACTCGTCCGAACGTATAACGAAAACGATGTCCAGGGAATCTTATACCCACACATTCATATCGGTTCGACTTTCTCTCGTGTCCGTTTAATTCAATATTATATATTTTATTTTACCACCTTTTATCTATTGGTGGGACTGTTGTATCTACCTCTTCTTTACACAGCGGCGTTACCTCTTTATAGATTGAAATAATAAATGTCATTTAAATTAAAAAAACAGCAATTTAATAAAAATGACTACTATTAATGTTATAATTATTGTATAAGCTTAAAATAAACTCGGTGAAATGGTTGTATGCAGGTAGGTACCTACTTTTTTTCAGATTATTAAAAGTTTTAAAAATACAATTTATTATACAAGTCCTATCGAATTGAAAATAATATGCAAGTATACAACAAGATTGATAGATTTGACGGTAACCTAGCGTTTGCAAAGGAGTCCATGATGCGGTAACGATAATATTAAATTATGGTGCTTATACTTTGCTCAATACCGCTAGATTTGGAAGAGCCCTCCTTTTATTGACAGTTGTAAACAAAACTGCTATGAACAGTGTTTTCCCAAAACTAGCAATATTACAATATAACTCATCGAGTGGTATAGAATATACAGCAAAGTATTTTGCATAGTAATTACTAACCTAAATAATGACTTAAAACCAGCCGATGACAGGTCTGTAGGTGCCTTGAGTTCCTGGTTCTCCTATATTGTTCCATCTAAGTCTATATTGAGATGTTAAAATTTGTCATAAAATATTATTGACAAGGAAAAAATCAGCATATATGCTACTGTAAAAAATATTTGGTATTTTTTCAATATTTTGCATCATCATTGTTTATAATAAATCACTTGTTGACTCGCACTATTACCAATCCAACACAAGATTTTAAATAAAAAAAAAATCTCAAAAATCAGCCCATAACGGAAAAGTTAATTAACTTTTTTTTATTGTCAGAATAATTTTCTGTTACACCACTGTAATAATAGACTTTCTATCTATAACGTAATGTAATATGATTTTGCTAGATCACAAAAGCTATCTCTTTTTTTATAAACTTAGATAAGCAGAAAAACAAAAGAGTTCTCTTGTTTTTTTTTTGTTACTAAATATTTGGTCTCTACCTAACTTAATATATTATTTCCATTATTTACGTACCTACATATTTTTTATTCCTGTGTACATCGCTAAGAAAGAGAAAATAAATACGAATGAGAAATATATATTATGTAGAAAAAACAAAATATTAAGAGGGCTCCTGCTGCCAACGTACCTATTTTTCAATTTGAAATTCGTTCATTATTAGATACTAATCAAATCGTTTTGAAAAAAATTACTTAGGTAGTTCCGGTATGAACAATGAAAAATATTCTTTACTTTGTAATAATGTTCTGTATAAATTAGAAAAATAATGACATACCCCGATTTTCAACGATTATCTTTTATTTTTAATAAACTATAAGGCGTATAGCAATATACATTTTTTTTAATCAAAGATGACAAAAATATCTGGAAAAATATGTTGATATTTGCATTAATGCTTCAGGTTAAGTAAAGAAACCTAAAAACATTTATTTTCATATAAAAGTTTTTGAGGTTTCTTTACTAAACCTGAAGCATTAATGCAAATGTCATGACATATTTTTCCAGATATTTTTGTCTTCTTTAATTTAAAAATATAAATATTGCTCTACGCCTTACAATTTTTTAGAAATATATAAGATATATGTCAAAAATCTGGGTTTGCTTATTATTTTTAACAAATTTTAACAAATATTTTTCTTTATATATATCCAAAACATAGAATAATAATAAAACTATAGAATCAGATACAATCATGAGCTATACCAGCTTTATGATGATATAGACGTTGGAGTATTTATAAGAATTGGGAGACTCAGATGGCTTGGATATGTGGAGAGGATAAGTGAGCAGCTGCCCGCCAGAAGAGTCCTTCACCATAGACCAGAGGGTGTGAGGCGTAGGGGGAGACCCAAGTTAAGATGGGTGGACTGTGTCCAGGGGGACCTGGACTCTTTGGGCGTGGTCAATTGGAGACAAGGAGCCGCTGACAGATTGGAATGGCGAAGACTTCTTTTGGAAGCCAGGTCCCTCCTTGGGATGTGGAGCTGATGATGATGATGATGATGATGATAGAATACTCATTCCCATACCTCGCGGAAAAAGTGAAGCCGTTTTATTGGCCGGCTCGTGTCAATATATGTATGACTCTGCTGGTAGACATTGTTCGTATAGTACTACTCGTTATGACTGCGTAAATAATTTTGCAAGCAGTTAAATAATTCTCTATTTGGAGAACGTATCACGCAGACGGCCAAATGATTACTGAATGCTCGTAGCAAAATATTGACCAAATTAGTCAACATAAAGCAGTCGCGTTTACTGCAGGCTAAAGAGTATTCTATACTATTATTATTATATGATCCAAAATAATTAAGTTTTTTTTTTCAAAATGGTTCGTTCTGTAGTAATGTTGCAATATCGATTTGAAAAATTGGTACGTTGGTAGCAAGCACCCCATTAAATGTAATTATCAGTGAACAGTATATTTAAAATCTAATGCTTTTTTGAATTAGCAAAATACATTAATATATTAATTCAATATACATACAAGAATTTGTATCAACAATTAAACTTCATGTTATTTAGAATAAGGGAATTAATATAATTCTTGAAATCCCGTTTCTAGAAATTCCTTTCTGTCAGACTTCATCAACAGGATTTTCAAAATAGTCGCTCATACATCATGATAAAGTTTGTTTGTTATTAAATACAAACACTTGAAGTAATTACTATTACTATCGGACAACATCACAAACTAATTAATTTTCTCAACTATTTCTATTGCTTGAATTATTTTGTCATTTACGTCTACTAAAATTTAATGAAATCATTTGGAATTGCGAAGTCACGAAAGTGAAATAATTGTATTGAATTTTTTTATTTAAATTTTTAAAATATATTTGGGTTTTTTAAATTCAAGTGGAAGACAGTGGAAGCGACAGACGCAGAAAAGAGACCCCACCATCATGTGGGACATTTGCTGAGGAAATAAGAAGAGAAAGTCAAATTACTGATTTAGGTTTTACAAAGGTATATTACCTTTCACATGTCGATCGTTTTGGCTGATAAAACCCTTAAAATATATATTTTAATCTTTATGCAACATGAATCATTAATATGATTTTATAAAACCCTTACGATGAATATATACAGTATCATTGCCGTAATCATTGACCATTTTTCACAAATATTCAAAATAAAAATTCACAAAAACTCGTACATATTGATTTATATATGTTGGTACTCAAATAAATTTCCTTTATATTGAATTTATAAATGTATCTAAGTATATTTTTTCTTTATTGTTGCAGGTATGATCCTTTTACACGTCCTAGATACTATTATTGAATACCTACTTATGAAGCGCTGTCAGCAAATTTGCGGTAAGTACGAGATTATCACTCGAGTTTTAAGTAGGTACAACTCTCATTTTCACAGGCAATTTGACTTCATCAGCATGTGAATCCCTCTCATTAACTCGTTCACTCTAGCGAAAACTTTTAAGCTAGTTTTTCGCCTTGTCGTGCTGTGAATTGTACTTAAAAAGATTACCTACAGAAATGGTCACGCTGATCTGATAAAATCGACATAAAGGCGTTTTTAAATGTTTGTATTAATTTGACCGCTTTCTCCTTTTCTCCTAAAAATCTCACCACTTCTTGGATGTCCCATAACGAGTTTGCGTCCTTTCCAACTTTATCCTCCCATCTTAGCCTTGACCTACCCACCTACCTTCTTCCTCCCGGATGTCCTTCAAGAATTCTTTTGGGCATACGTGATTCTTTGAACATGTCCAGCCCACCTCAGTCCATGAGCGGATAGCTTTTTAGATTTTGTATAATTCGATCGTTCTTGTATCGTATTCTCTAGACTTCGCCATTAACATGACCCAGTACCTACCTATCAGTCTTCACTCGAAGGCATCTAGCATTTCTGCGAGTTTAGCAAACAATCTTCATCCTTTGCATTCATATACCTACTACTACTGTTCTAATTATTATTTTGTATATGATAAATCTGGTTTTCTATGGACACTTCTACTCTGCACGGAGGGAGTAAGGAGTAGAAGGTTTTGTTCCCTATTGTAATTATTCTCAACACTTTCATAATATGTTTAATTCAGGTGACGTAAATTTCGTTATAATGAAATTCACCTTTAAAAAGTAGGCCTCACACACTTATTGATTAAATTTTATCTTTCTTAAAATAGACAATACATGCACTTTTAATGTCATAATATTTCTATCATTGAATCATGGATTTTACATTTATTTTATGTATGAAATGAAGACTACTATTTTACATTGCATCTGGGCTTTAGAACCGATGTCATTTATAATACATCAAATACATCAAAACGTACCTTTTGAATATAAATATTTCTTCACAATTTTTAAAAAAAATATTCATCTACTGAACTATTGAGTACTTGATTTACTCTGAGTTAAAATATTGAAAAAAACTTTCACATATTTATATCAGAAACTATATTATACATAAGTATATTTCGAAATGCATTGATTTTATCAATTCAATTCGGTGTTTGTTGAATATCATATGAAATGTTCATAAAATCTTTCCTGAATTAAATCGGTGGTCAAAGGCTTCGGGAAAATGAGACAAGTATTTCATTCAACGGTATCCCCAATATTAAATTGTTAATAAAACCAAATGAATATAATCGAATCTCTTTGTTGCGTTGGCTCTGCATCGAATCCATTACACAAAGCCTTACTCTGAATTGTGAATTTAATAAAAGAGTAGGTAATATTAGTGACGCTGTGAAACCATCTGACCGAAAACTGTTTTTGTTTGGGATATATAATATCAACCAATGATTCTAATACAATCAAATTAGACCAAAATATTTTAATTGAAAGCAACAAGATATTATTTCATCACATACAATAATAATTTTTGGAAAATATTTTTTTTTTTACATAATATACAGTAAAACATGGTTTATATACATTGATTAATTTACAATATCACCTCCCTCTTAAAGCTATAGCTTGTGTAAAGGGAGGATGTGTGTATCTAAGTATCTGAAAATGAAAAACAATAACAATAAAGAATGAAATTAAACTAAAACCAAACTAAAAAAAAAGAAGAGTAATAATACTGAAACTAAACAAAAACTAAATGAAAACAAAACAACACAAGTCACGAACAAACACATATATTGTCAACTAAATCCTTGCAACCCCTTGAAGTATTTTTTTACAGCCATCATTTTTCAATTTACAGAAAAAATTTTCACCCAAAAAAGAATAATGATGCTGTGCAAATGTCGAATTTCGTCTATCTATTAAATAAACAAATTTATTTCTTGTCCTATTTTCAACTATTTAATTTATTAGCTGATTAACGATTTCACGTTTGGAACTTTTGATTTTACAAATCAAGAGAGCATTTATGATGTAAAAATAACTACATAATTACATAGATAAAAATTGAAAGAAATTAATAATTATATTGAATTATTTGTTTTAATATTTATTTTTTGTATGTGCCTTTTATATATTATGTTTATGTCTGAGTACGTGTGTGTCGGTTTTCTATTTCAATAATTTGTGTATTTGGCTATACAGCTAGAAGCCTTTTACAATGAACAATAATATATACAGTAGGTATTATAACAGTATTTTTCTAAAAAAAAATTGTAAAAATCGATGATCTACAAAATAAAATAACATTTTTAATTGATTCACAAAACAAAGTCAAAAAACAAAATAACAATAATAAATTTAGAAATTACATGGAATCACTAGATACAATACAAAAAGCAAAAAATAAGCAAGCATTAAAAAAATAATAAAAAGAAAAAACACCTTGAATAAATAGAACGAAAAAAACAATTCAATCTATTATTAGTAAACGTTATATTATGACGTATGTATGACGGCGGTACTTGGGTGTAGGACTCTAAGCAACGCGCCTTTATAATTATATTTTATAAAAGCAATTTAATTCTACACTTAAAGGGTTAGTAAAATTCAAAGTGTCAGGAACAAAGTGGCTACTTGAAGTAGGTAGACATCAAAATGAAATAAATATTTCAGCAATAATAATATAACTAATGTCTTTTTACTCAATATTATATTTTTGTTGATAATTTTTATTGTGAATTTTTTTTATTGTTAAGAATGTTATTATTTTACTCTTTTTGTTGTTGTTCATTTTATTTTATTGTATTTTTTCTGTATAAAATGTATGTGTATAATTTTATGTAAGTATATTTTTTTTATATATCAGACTGTCTAGTGATGCAGTTATCTTTATGTAACTTCTATATAATATTATGATCTAAATAAATAAATAAATTTATGATAACAATTTATTCACGATTCGATCTGTTGATTCTTAGTTCGTCTTAATACTGTAAAAAATATTAAAACATTATTTACGATTACGCAGTTATTACTTTTTTTCACAAATCATTTTGTTTATGTTGTAATAATGATTCGTCTAAGATTATGCGTTGATTATTATATTGTGCAATTTGATGTATACATGTCGAAAGGCCCCCGTAATACGTACCATTGTATGTAACTTGGTATCTGATACTTTGCACAATGGAGTATTTGCACCAAACATGTACAATTACCGCACACTCATTCCCAGACTCAATGGGAACGTATTCAAGTAGCTATTATCGTTCTATTCTTTCAGTAACTTGTATTTATTTCATAGAAATAAATTAAATTAGTTATTGTTTGATTTTTTCACAGAAGCTCCGTCTCTCGTGAAATTGAGACGCCACGCCGTGTAATCTTTTCACCTGTGTGTATCAAATTAATTACATTCATCTTTACATTTCTTTTTATTAGCATCACTCTAGCTTCATTATTCCGTGTTTTTTTCTATTAACATGAACTTACCTACGTTACCTTTTCGCCATTAAAAACAAAAACTGTTTCATCCTGTTTTACATATAAAATTTATGCGGTTTTTAGGAATATTTAGTGTAGCCTAAACAAAGAGAGTTTTGTGTACTTATTAAAGCACCCACGTAATTGTGTATTTAAAAAACTGCCCGACAGAGTTATGATAAATTTACTGTTCCTACAAGAAAATTAAATAAAAAGATCTGTCCAAAAATTGTATGATGCCACGTCTCATAATGTTTAATTTTTACATAGCATTATTATGTATGAATCACGATATTTTTTTCAAGAATTCATTCGTTCATCAAAATATTATGTACCTACATAACTGAATTGAATGTAAATTTAAAATTAATGTATGTAGATAACTGAATTCTTTTATGAGATGTTTTCTCAAAATAATATCGGATAAATCCCGAATTGGCAACGTATAATCGTTTTCACTGATTACTCCACAAAAAAGAATGTACAACCTTTCATAATGTCTCGTTTTTACACGGAAAGAGAAGTTCGAGGGAAAAAAAATCATGTTATTTATTTCAATCATTAATCTAAATTTTCTCCCCTCGATAAAGCGAAAACAGGAAATCGATTTGAATTACCCCATACATCACACGAAAATGACCTTTTATATTATTCGGAGACCTTTTTAGTATTTATTGCCCAATATGTCATTCCATTATTGTGTATTTTTTCGAGTTTTTAATGATCATTTTGAAATGAACTTGACCAATCTGTTTTTTTGTTGTTATGAAAATTTATTGTCAATTTTTTCTTTACATAACTAATGGACTGATAATCTAGATAACATATTATTGACTATCAACCATCTTTCATTTATAAAATATTTGTTGTATCATAACAGATATGTAACTAACGTTTTAGTTTGTTTTCGTGTCTATTTATGATAGAATTTTATTATAATATATATTTAAACATACATCCTTGTTTAATGTTTTATTTTAATGTGTTTTTGAATAAGTACCTAAGTATCTTCTCTATATTATACTCCTTAATATTTGTGATAAGTCAATTTAATAGATTTATCTTTCAACACATCTAAATTTTAAACATTGTAGTTTTATAACATTAACGTATAGATTTATAACATTAACGTATTAGAGATGTTCTTTATTTGTGAATGATATGTCATATATATAATTTACCCTTCAGTGAATTGCTTTTTGTATATGACATGCAGCTAAATGATGCGAACTATATTTCTACCTAAAATAAATCATAAAAGCTACATTGGTTGGGACAAGCAGAGCAGAACCTGTATAAATATTAGTAAGATTTTGTGATGAAGTAAGATTTTGATGAAGTGATTTTGTGATTAAGTAAGATTTTGAAAACAATCAGGTTCTGGACTTTTTCTTTTGTTAATATAAGAGCGAGAAAGTATACTTATTTAGGATACACACAGGAACCTGGCTTCATGCTAAAAAGACGATATGTTTTAGTTCAAAATGAGTACCTACCTGTATAGAATCTGTATCTTAAAGTTTTTTGTGACTAGGTAATATAATAGAAGATATATAATAAAAATGAATTACAACTTATGTGAGTCGTTTAAATGCGTTCAATATCACAATGAAACTGACAAATCCATTCAAGAAGACTGTCCTCAAATATAAACTAAAATGGTATCCGTGGTATATTGTTATCATTATAAATGGAATTTCTGATATCCCAAAACTTGTGCCTTTGTGGTTTACCCAGGTCCATGATATAAAGAATAATACATTTTATAGACATCTTCGGCAATTCATTGACACTTTAAAGTGACATACTGTCCGGACGACCGTTGATATTATAATATTATGTAAACCGAAAACTAGTCTTTCGAAGGGAGTATATTCATAGCACCTTTACCGCACCTCGCATAGAAGTGGTCTCGTTCATTTTAATATTCTTTTTAGCTCTGCCTTGTGGAGTCGGTACACTTCTATTAAAAAAAAACTTATCGATGCCATAAAAAACCCTGTCAGGAAAGGACATGTAGGTCTTTTTTCTAGTGTTGCAGCCTTTTACGTTACGGTCAGCTAGTTCGAGAAGGTTTCTTCTCTTTCTTACTATTTCACGGTTCGTGCAAGGAGAATTTATTTGTTATATATACACTTTGTTTTCCTTTTGAGAATTGGGTCCCGGAACATTAAGTCTGATGACCGTCCATCGTTCTTTCTTAGGGTCTAGTTGTTTTGTTTTTTTTTTTACTTCAAAGTATATTTTTTTGATCTTTGCATAAAATGTTTATTAGACCCCATTGACAAGTCTCCTTGTCTCCTTATGATTACCGTCTTTAATTATATTTCTCTCTCTTTTCGAGTCAGAACACGGCATTCTCGATGTTATCAACATTTCGAGTACCTATAAATTGTGGTTAGTATTTTTGTTTAATTTTTATTAGATGTGTGTTATATTGTGTATTTTTTTTTAATTTTAAATTTAGGTATTTAAATTGATGTGTATTTTCACCTCAAACCAATTTAATTTCAAAATTGAATTTGCATGATAATAATCGACGATTGACCTAATGATTACCGTGTTTCATTCATTGAACGACATTTCATGATAGAATTTAACACTTTCTTTGAATTAATTCCAAATACATACTTACTGAAATTTATTACAATTAAAATTATTTTGGCCTATATATAGATTAAATTATTAATTTTTCTATCAAATTTCAATACACATTGATCTGATCTGACCTATATGAAAGTAACTAAGTACACAATAGAATAATGATTTCAGGCGCATATTATTTCATTAAAAATAATGATGTTCAGGTGGACTTGATAACGGTTTATTTATTATTAAATTCTGTGCATCAGCGCTGTGTTGTATTTTTATAAATACAGAGGTCAATCTGTCACACGCATTATTATGTATGAGAGTAAAACAAATTTATGAATTGACATCAAATGAATAATTGTTATTATTCAATAAATACGAAACGTATAAAATCATAAAATGCCGATAAAATGTTATAAGTTTGTACTGATTTGTATGCATTCGAAAATTTGTCATAATTCATTAAATTCAGGTTCCTGTTTATACAAGTGAAATATTTGTTCATGAAAATAATTTATTCATTGCGATGAAAAGCTGATGCTAACGAGTACCTCTACCTACAGATTATCTATCGTTACCATTTTTTTCCGAATTCATACAAATTTATAATGTAGGTACTTACTTGATTTGCAATAAGTATTTTTGATAATATTCTGGTTGTTATTTTAGGTATATATTTATTTAGGGGACAAATGGAGTCTAACAAAAAATACTCTATAAAATTACTTTATAAAAGACAGGACTATTGCGTTTGTCCACAATTGACGTTTATTAAATAATCACATTAGTACCTACCTACATTACATAACAGAAGTATTAAATTTGTTATGCTATGAAATTAAATAAAAACAAAAATTTAATATAAGTACATAATTTTTTTTTAACAATACACAATTTTTTCGCCGTTATGCATTTGTAGCAGAGTTTTTGTAGCAGTCATTGCAAGTAGTGAATACATCAGAATGTGGGATTAATATTACATAATATATGACATGCCCTTTTGATAAATTTGTTTTGGTTTGAAATGGTGTTTCTTCGAGGAACCTAGAACAATTTTGGTCGATCTGCCACAACGCAACGGCGCATGGAAATTAATTATATTAAATAAATAAAGATATGATGTGTAAAATTGAATTTTATTATAATAGACCACGTCTCAAAGTAGATGTAGCGCTGGTAGACCCAAACTCAGTGCAGCAGGATATAGACACTATCGGTATCAGAGAATAGTTTAGTATATGCCAGGATAAAAGTAGCCCCGAGTCCACAATGAACTCATTGATGATAGCAAAGAATGTAAAATATTTCATCCAATTAAACTATTTGTTTGTATATCATCCTTATTTAGAGCATTGATAACTAATGTCAAATTTCACGAGATGAAAATATTTCACACAATTAAACTATTTGTTTGTATATCATCCTTATTTAGAGCATTGATACCTAATGTCAAATTTCACGAGATGAAAATATTTCACACAATTAAACTATTTGTTTGTATATCATCCTTATTTAGAGCATTGATACCTAATGTCAAATTTCACGAGATGAAAATATTTCATCCAATTAAACTATTTGTTTGTATATCATCCTTATTTAGAGCATTGATACCTAATGTCAAATTTCACGAGATGAAAATATTTCATCCAATTAAACTATTTGTTTGTATATCATCCTTATTTAGAGCATTGATACCTAATGTCAAATTTCACGAGATGAAAATATTTCACACAATTAAACTATTTGTTTGTATATCATCCTTATTTAGAGCATTGATACCTAATGTCAAATTTCACGAGATGAAAATATTTCACACAATTAAACTATTTGTTTGTATATCATCCTTATTTAGAGCATTGATACCTAATGTCAAATTTCACGAGATGAAAATATTTCACACAATTAAACTATTTGTTTGTATATCATCCTTATTTAGAGCATTGATACCTAATGTCAAATTTCACGAGATGAAAATATTTCATCCAATTAAACTATTTGTTTGTATATCATCCTTATTTAGAGCATTGATACCTAATGTCAAATTTCACGAGATGAAAATATTTCACACAATTAAACTATTTGTTTGTATATCATCCTTATTTAGAGCATTGATACCTAATGTCAAATTTCACGAGATGAAAATATTTCACACAATTAAACTATTTGTTTGTATATCATCCTTATTTAGAGCATTGATACCTAATGTCAAATTTCACGAGATGAAAATATTTCATCCAATTAAACTATTTGTTTGTATATCATCCTTATTTAGAGCATTGATACCTAATGTCAAATTTCACGAGATGAAAATATTTCACACAATTAAACTATTTGTTTGTATATCATCCTTATTTAGAGCATTGATACCTAATGTCAAATTTCACGAGATGAAAATATTTCACACAATTAAACTATTTGTTTGTATATCATCCTTATTTAGAGCATTGATACCTAATGTCAAATTTCACGAGATGAAAATATTTCATCCAATTAAACTATTTGTTTGTATATCATCCTTATTTAGAGCATTGATACCTAATGTCAAATTTCACGAGATGAAAATATTTCACACAATTAAACTATTTGTTTGTATATCATCCTTATTTAGAGCATTGATACCTAATGTCAAATTTCACGAGATGAAAATATTTCACACAATTAAACTATTTGTTTGTATATCATCCTTATTTAGAGCATTGATACCTAATGTCAAATTTCACGAGATGAAAATATTTCACACAATTAAACTATTTGTTTGTATATCATCCTTATTTAGAGCATTGATACCTAATGTCAAATTTCACGAGATGAAAATATTTCATCCAATTAAACTATTTGTTTGTATATCATCCTTATTTAGAGCATTGATACCTAATGTCAAATTTCACGAGATGAAAATATTTCACACAATTAAACTATTTGTTTGTATATCATCCTTATTTAGAGCATTGATACCTAATGTCAAATTTCACGAGATGAAAATATTTCACACAATTAAACTATTTGTTTGTATATCATCCTTATTTAGAGCATTGATACCTAATGTCAAATTTCACGAGATGAAAATATTTCATCCAATTAAACTATTTGTTTGTATATCATCCTTATTTAGAGCATTGATACCTAATGTCAAATTTCACGAGATGAAAATATTTCACACAATTAAACTATTTGTTTGTATATCATCCTTATTTAGAGCATTGATACCTAATGTCAAATTTCACGAGATGAAAATATTTCACACAATTAAACTATTTGTTTGTATATCATCCTTATTTAGAGCATTGATACCTAATGTCAAATTTCACGAGATGAAAATATTTCATCCAATTAAACTATTTGTTTGTATATCATCCTTATTTAGAGCATTGATACCTAATGTCAAATTTCACGAGATGAAAATATTTCACACAATTAAACTATTTGTTTGTATATCATCCTTATTTAGAGCATTGATACCTAATGTCAAATTTCACGAGATGAAAATATTTCACACAATTCGGTTATTATCTAATTCGTTTGTAATTGTTTCGTTGTGGAATAATTAACAATTTTGTGGTGTTTGATCATCGTTGGCTATAATAGTTTTGAAGATTTTTTTTTAATTAAAGTTTTCAAAAAAATGGTCTGCCGGAACTTGTAAAACAAGAATATATCAAAACTCGGGTAAAATCAAACTTGTTTGCACTGTCCCCAAGCGCGTTGGGACGATCACCGATATTGGTTGTAAAAAGAGAAGAATTCAATTAGTTTGTTTACCTCTATCCCGTGTATGACCGGCCGCGTTAGGTTTTTGTGTTCCCAGTTCCCACTTTATATGTATATAGATAAGGTAGGCATAGTCCTGGCTATATGAGATGGTGTGGTGATAATAGGAAAAGGTCGTTAACGTAAATTTAATCAGACGTATCGTGGATCTCCCATAGTAATGATGGCCCCGAAAGGCTGAAAAGGTATTAAAAGGTCCACACGTTCTGAATACGAATATCTCCTGATAGCAGATAAATTGTTACACGTCGGACGAGGGGAGGTGCCTTTGTTTACTTAACGCTTTAAAAAAAAACTCTTGCTTTGAAAGAATCGTACAAGCCGTGACCCTGTTGATGCAGGTGATACGTACCGAACGCTACACTTTTGCTGCAATCCTCACCTCGTCGATTTCTACTCTTTTGTCTCTTCATTGTATCCTTTTGCACTTAGCACAATACGCTCTGGTTTCTGATCTCCTCAAGAATAACTCTCTACCTGTCTCGATACTTCTCTAGCCTCATCCTTATGTATTTTCTATTACTTACTCAATCAAATATTTTGTCCCATCATTCGATTGCATTTCAAATATATATTTTCAATTTCACCCAATTTTTTCTCCTTGAAATTTTTACATTTTTGT
Organism: Molanna angustata; assembly: GCA_963576475.1. Lineage (NCBI taxonomy): Eukaryota > Metazoa > Arthropoda > Insecta > Trichoptera > Molannidae > Molanna > Molanna angustata. The sequence goes on along the minus strand of OY754971.1, from coordinate 20,598,346 downwards.
TTTTGTATGTTTACTAGCATTTTTATTGGTTTACGTGCAATTTCAACATGCTATTATAAAATATACATATTAAGTATTTATGACATCATTTAATTGACATTCTTTGATATCCTATAAAAATGACGATTTAACAGTAGGAAAACAGGTTCAGCAATAAATATAAAAACATTAAAGTTTATTATTTACAACCGCAATTATTTAAGTTCTACCGAAACGATTAATTCATCGTATATACCATATACGTAAATATAGGTTTTTATAATCACTGTTTTAGTTATTTAAAAATGACTTAAATAGTGGTTTCTATTTTCTGTGTACGTACTTTCAGTGAAAGAGCCCGCGATTCTAAACTTAGGTCATTTTGTATAGTGGCCCATACAAAATTAATACCTACCTACTTATACTTAAGTCATAGTATGAAGGCTGAATTTTTTTCTATACTAGTTACATGTAACACATGAGTAGTGGCTTTCGGGGTTAACAGCCTTCAAAGTGTTATTATTCATTATTTTCTTTTCAATAATTGTATTGAAATTCTTCAAAAATGTACAAAATTCCATTTGGTGTATCTTTTCTGTTCCATTTAGTTTTGTATGTAGGTCACATTCGTTAGTTCTCGCTCCGTTTACTTTACACATAATAAAACCCGTACTAAGAAGTAAGTAGGTACTTGGGTAGTTATGCAAAATAACAAAATTTGCTAATGACTTTAATTGTACTCGTAGCAGCAAAAGCTACATTTGAAAACCTTCTCGAAAGAGTCCCTTTCATTTGTTTCTAAAGTGGAATTTTCATCCTTCTTAACTTCCCTTATGGGAATGCTTTTCCTGAGAACTTTTGCTAAGTTAATTAATGTGATTTCGTCTTTGGATAATTAAGTGGATTTTATTGTTTTAGTATACAAAATCACAAGACCGAGTCGATCGATTTATTTCACTCATTTGTCACTGGATTTTCTTTATTTTCAATCTCAAATCGGCATATATTTTTTTTTAATAAAAAATGAATGTGTCCTTGTTCCTACATTGCATATACATCTTCCTACATTCCCTAAACTAAACATAAAATGCTTGTGCCTTAGATGAACGAAATCGGTCGAGGCAGGATTCGAACTCGCGACCACATAAGATTACAAACCCAGCGCGCTAACCGCTCTGCCATCGACCCATTGAATTACATTACATTGAAACCATTTTACACCAATCAATATAAAAAAAAACATACATTATTAGATTCTTATTTGATTTTTTCATATTATAAAATTTTAAAATTTTATTACTCTTGTTTCTGAACTAGTTTAATAAAAGCAACCAAGCATCATCTTGCGTATTTTATTGGTGTATTGTAATTTAATTTTGATAGTTTACTGATCTGTACTTAATCATTCGTCACTCATTTTTCATTTCCATTTTATTTAAGCTTGTAGTATATAAAATTGAATTAAATTTTCTTTGCCTTTATTCATTCCTCTAAAAATTATATTAAATGGCATCATTCTTTCGTTTACCTGTCATGAAATTACTCATAATTTATTTACCTCTCTGGGTTTTTGAAGAAGCGTTTAAAGGTGAATATTTTCCCTGGTGTATTTTGAATTCGTTATTTTATTTTCGCCCACATTTTGATATTATTTAACATCTCCTCTTGTGATGGATACTTAAGATGTATTGAAGTAATAAAATGACCCAGTCGGCTTTCAGAGACTCGTTTAATTGATTCAAAACGGATTTACATTCTGGTTGTTTATCACTCAAATTTGTAATAAACATGATGTTTAATTGTCGTTTAAATGAAAAATAAATATTTGAAAATTAAAATAACTAAATATCATTCATCTGCCTTAAGGAAAGAGATCGGTGCCACATGTAAAGAAAAATCTAATACCTATATTCTAGATATTAGATTTTATGAATTGTCGGAAATGGATGTCGTTTATCAAATAGATTTGGAAATCGCGAGTTTATACACGAAATATGAGACTATGCACCAGGCTATGTAACTTACGATTTGTGATAAAGGTCAAATTGATAAATGCCACTTGCTCTGAAGAAATTAAAAGATTATCATCATTTACATGCACTTCTATGATATTATTAATTGTCCTTACTTAAAACAGGAATTATTCCTAGTTAGATAGACATAGGTAAAGTGATAGAATGATGCCAAGCAGGGAACACCCATATTTTATTTGTTCATAATATTTTTTGTTTGTTATTATATGAATACTAAGTGGTCTGGGTGTTGTATTGTTTTATAATTATTCTTTCTTATGTCAAATAAATGTATAATTATTATTAGTAACCTTTATTAGAATTAAAGTTTTTTTAAATGAAGAATTAGAAATGACATATATAAATTTTGACATTTCTGTTATATGATTTAAAACGCACACTATAGGAAGAAGAAAAGAAAGTAATAATTAACACTATTCGTCGCTGGGAAGATAATGGTTATTTTAATCAGTGAATTATCGTGAGAAAATATTTTTCCTTTACATATATTTATTTTATTCATGAAACTTCAATAGGTATGTTCCTTCATTCTTCTTTGTTTATTTCTATGTCCTTTTATCGTCTTCTAAACATCAGACACGGTCTCTCAGTTATTTCTCCAATATTTTTTATACCAATTATTTATTGAATCATATCGTCTAGTCAAAGTACCTTTTCTGAATTCTCAATTCCATAAATATTGAATTTGAAAAATTATAGAGATCGCCTATCTTTAGGTATTTACGTAAAATAGCGTATTAAAAAACATCAACAGTCTACATATTTTGAATACATTTCATTCCTTCTAAGATATCAATTTTTTACTCTCCACACTATGGAATAGGGGAGAGTCATGATTTCACAATTTTTAAGCGTATTTTTTTACATCAATTTCTCAATGAGTATCATGTAAAGAGTGCACACTGTGAGTTTCGTCATGATGTGTTTGTATGTATGGCGTATGGCGTACGGCGTACGGAAAATCTTTTTTGTGTCCTCTCTACAGCCCAAACTATAAGTCCGATCGACTTCATATTAACATCATATGTATAAAGTCCATAAACTTAGAGCTGATTAGTTTTCCATAGACAACGCTTAATTTTTTCTCAATGTTTCTTTAAGATTTCATCTATTAAAACTGAAATAAATGCTCTCACGACCTGGAAATTAGAGATATTTTTATTTGGTTTCAACTATTTATATAACACCAAGAATCTTCATAAAACTGTATTCAAAGTTGGTCAATGTTAAAAGAAAAATATTCAACGGTTTGAAAAATTATATTTTATTTAATGGATTTTTTTAGAGAATATGAAACAAGAGATATGTAATAAGAATATGTAACAAGATATATAAGAGTATCAATAGCTTGAGTTTAGAACTGATTAGCTTTCCATAGATATCATAAAATTTCTTCATATGATATCACGTGTCAAAATTTTCTAAATGCTCTCACGTTTTTATTAAAATATTTCATACATCATAAGCATTCTTTACCATATAGAGAGTGTCAACATTTAAAGAAGAAAATATAAAATGCTTACTTTGGTGTGGAGAGTTTAGTGTTGGCCACAACCCACTCGTTTTTATATTGCGCCAGTTTTATAAAAATAATTTATTATTTTTTAGATCTATAATTTAATTTCTTTCTAACATTGTTAAGATGTATTCGCAAATCAATACTTAATTTTTCTTTTAACAAAATATCCATTTATAGGAAAACTTAAAAGTTACTAATCCAGTTTTTTTATGAAATTGTACAGTTAACTTTGTGATAGTAATAAAAAGCTTTGACCCATTATTTGTATTGACTAACAACATTCTTCGTGTCTTGGTATTTTAACAAGAGTAAGTACTTAAAAATATATGTGTATGTTTGTGTGTATTAGCATTATGTGGACCGTTTTTAATTGACAACTTCCTTTAGTCCGACGGTTCTTGTTACCAGCAGCGGTTTAATAATTTCATTTTTTATCGCTGTACATAACATTCTGGGACATACTTATATTCCAGTACTTAAAATGGTGTCTAATAACGAGATGCCTAGTTACTTAGCATTATGTTATTTTTTCTAATAAGATATATCTTGTAAGTGAAACATTAATTACTTACCAATCTGAAACACCCTATTCAAAGTATTCATTCAAAGTAAAGTATTAATTTATTTTATACACAAGAATACTGGTTTATTGCCATATGGAATTACTTACAACTAATTCAATGTAAAGTATTAATTTATTTTATACACAAGAATACGGGTTTATTGTCATATGAAATTACTTACAACTAATTCAAAGTAAAGTATACATTTATTTTATACACAAGAATACTGGTTTATTGCCATATGGAATTACTTACAACTAATTTTATTTGTGATGTCTTAAAATTCAAATAATTTTGTAAACTTTCTAATCTTTGTATAGCAAAAAATACAATAATGAAGGATGCAAATTATATCTAATTATGTATTTAAATATTTTTTTTATCATTTTCTTTCGTTACTTTACTTTGATACATACCTTATATACTTCAAGAGGGAAAAGAAACAACTTTTTTGTTTCCCTAACGTTCTTTTCTGTATTACTCTGTAAGTAAACCTGAATTTTACTGCCTTTTTTACTTAATACATACAATTTTAATTTCTTTGTGATAACTAGGTAACTTTATAACGTCTGTGACTGTAATAGGACGATGTATGACAGGGTCAGAAATGAGGACATAAGGAAAGAATGTATGATAGATGTCATTAATAAAATGAAAGTGAACACATTGAGATGGTTTGGCCACATGCGGAGAATGAATGAGGAACGCCTGACAAAGAAAATATACATTGCGGACAGGAATGAAATGAGAGGTCGGGGCCGCCCAAGGAAGGGATGGCACGTCCATGTGAACGGTATTTTGAAAGACGGAAATGTCAGAAGCATGAATAACAGACGAACATGTATAAGACGATGTATGAATGTCGACGAGGCGATGAATGTGTGTCAAGATAAGTGGCGTTCGGTTCTCTCTGCCTACCCCGCGAGGGACATGGCGTGATGGTATGTATGACTTCATTTGAATAAAATATTACCATTTTAATATTTGGAAAGTGGACATCCATTCCTAATTAAATGAAAATGATTTAATTTAAGTTTGTCCTTGGCAAGTTTTCCTCATACCGGGTGGAGTTTTAAATGAAAGCAGGGATTGGCCAGGGATTCCGTGACACATCCTTTGATGACAGCTACGGAGGGTTTTCTTGAAACTCATCAAAGAAGAATCTTTGACTTTGTGAGAGTTCAATTGCCAAGATATATCCAGGGTAAAACCTTTAATGAACCCACGCAAAATGTATAACCGATTTCAGTTCCACTTTGTGTTTGGACTGCGGATTACGCAAGTAGAATGATAAGCGGATATGTCGCTCTAAATGGAGCTTTGGGAGTATTTTATAAGATGAACTCTCTCTTTACCTCTCTGGAGGCTTAGCGAAAAGAAACTTTGGTTTAACGCCTTATTCGATAATATTGACACTTAATTATTAGCTTGGTTCGAAGAAATATATCATTTGGAGTAATTACACTTAATTTCATTATATTGTAGTAATTTTGTAATTCGTTTTGTGGAGAATATTTGAGTTAAATTTTGTCAATTCACAAATTTAACTCAAATATTCTTTATTTAACTCAAATATTCTTTATTCACTGTAATATATAGTGTTTTTTTATATCTCAAAATTCGAGAAGACTGGCAGTACGGCCCTATATATATCTGTCAGAAACCTGTATTATTTATTTAAATTTAGGATTACACACGTCTTCTTCTTCTTCTTCGCAGCCCTCCTTTGTCCAGTAATGGACATAGGTCTCCCCCTGATACCTCCACAGCTCTTTATCTTGGGCAGACCGCATCCATCCACCTCCAGCCACTCGTCTTATATCATCAGACCACCTTGTTTGAGGCCTTCCAACAATTCTTTTGCCCATTCTAGGTCGCCATTCTAGCAGTTTCTTAGTCCATCTGGAGTCAGGTTCGGGCGATATGCCCTGCCCATCACTTTAACTATTCTCGAGGCTACACTTCAAAAGTGAGTGAATGGGAATGGTGACAAAAGTGAGTGAATGGGAATGGTGACAAAAGTGAGTGAATGGGAATTGGTTTAAAAAATAGTAGCGATAGTTTCATATTTAGGTATTTAAATTATTTTCTTCCTTTATTGTTAGTATGTAATTAGTTACTTTTTCAGGATTCAGTACCTACGTATGTAATTTATTTCTAATGACGATCTGATGAATTTTATATTTACCAACAATAATATTATTTTGCTCGTATGTCATTTTTTTTATTACATTTCATTATGTTTTGTATGTGCTCTTACTTTTTACAAACCAGGCAGCGACGTCAACATGAAAAATTATTTGTAGCTACAAAGTAATTTCCCGTCGCATTTTCCCCTTTGCCCAGCGTTTGAGCACAAAAGTGCAGCATGCATGACATATGTGAATTTTATACACACAAAGCATTATTATAAGAAGGCTTCTTTTGCATTTTGCGGTGGAATATAATGCCCTTAATGGTATTATAAACCCTCTCTGGCGGTTGCATTTTAATGCGTTTAATGTCGCATGAGTTACTCTACCTATTCCATTTCGCTATGGCGCCCACAGGATAAATTTCAAACTTAGGTACTATCCATATCCGAGACTCACAGGGTTCCTACCAACATTTTTTTTTAATTAACCCTCTAAACCTCGAATGACTTTTTAACTGAGAAAAACGTCTAAAAATATACATATTAATTTGTTTATTATATTTTATTTTTGTTTTATATTGCTTCTCGGGCAACTAATAATAAAATACCACATTCTGGATATTAATCGTCTCGCAGATCCAGACTGAAAACACAATTAAAAACTGTGCCTTCACCGGGAATCGAACCCGGGACCTTTCTATAAGCAGCCACATACCTAACCAACTGAACCACCAACGCCGACAAATGAAAATATCAAATATCAAATATGCTTAAATAGCTGTATATTACAGAATTCAATTTTTTTATTCAATTTAAAATAAAACGCTATCTATGTTTTTGATTCTACTTGTAATATATTATTTTAACCTCGATAGCTATTTCGTCTTATTAGGGCATCTTCAAGACTATGACGGCATAGGTTTTCTGTTGGATTTATATTGATGGAAGGTAAAGCTGGCAGTATTTTTGTTTGGTCAGTATCTGCAGAGTATTGAACAATGGTAAGTAGTAGGTGAAGACTTCTACCATTGACTCAATCCAAAATACTGTAAGCTTTTCCCTCCACCAGTATAAACCTAACAGAAACCCCTTGCCGTCATAGTCTTGAATATGCCCTGACAAGGCGAAATATCTGTCGACGTTTAAATAATATATTATGTTGTAGAATCAAAAACATAGGGTTTTATTTTTAATTGAATAAAATATTCTTTTTTAGAGAAGCAATGTAGGTACATACTTATTTTTATTTTAGATTTAATATTTTGATCGAAAGTTCTTGGTGGAATTTCATTAAAATTTCTTAAAAATTTTAATATACATTAAAAATTAAAACTAACGTTTATAACTTAATTCCACTGTTTATTTAGACTACAACATACAATCGGTTTCGTGCTAAGCACATTTTCAAATACTTTCATTGAACATTTTTCTATGTGTGACTTATAAATTAATATTGTATTTTCTGCATATATTTACAGATAAGAAGATTAATACGTGGTTTCATAAAAAAATGTTTACTCTAAATCGTTTTATTTTTTCCGACATTGTTCTTTATGTCTTGAGAATTAATCGTTAGAGTTTTCTTTATTTTCTAAATTCCATTTGTAAAATATACCTACTCGGTTTTATTTCAACGAAATATGTATAATGCATATATGTATCATATTCTCTCAATTAGCGCATAAACTGCAAATATCATATCAATTTAGCTTCCCAACTGCCATATGTCATAATAATTTCAACGAGGTTAATAATAATGCAGATTGGATAATTTTCACGAACGTCAACACTTTGTAAAATCATGTTATAAATGCGAGATAATACCTCCTATATGATTTCCCATTTTCCCCGGGGAACTCCATTTGACTGGTGGCGTGCCAATGTCTTTGATGACAATTAGTTATGAAAATGACGGTTAAGGAGATCGAAGGCTATGAAAATTTCCTTGAGTTTGTCTTTAATCCAATTCGTTTTGCATAATTTTGAATAATATTCACATCAAATACTATTAGCATTCCGACAATATTTGGTTTCAAGTATGATAACTTTGCCGAAGACAATTCATCGGAAAGGGTATACAATTCAAAGGATATATACATTACGTTGACGGAGTTAATTTAGCCAGATCAATTAGTTTTTTTAAAACCAAAAGCATGGTTTTCTAGTTAATTTCAGAACATTTGAAGAATATTATAATTCTTTATTTATAATTTTTTTTTCTACAAATAAAGTCAATAAATGTTTTATCACAGTTATAATGAGATTTGAGGTAAAAAAAAAAAACTTTGCTCATTATTTATGTGTAAGCTTCATTCAGAAACATTCAAAATATATCTGTATCACAACTATTTATGAACACAACTATTTATGAAAACGATATAATATGAAAATGACATATTATATCGTTTGTATTAATATGAATAATATTTAAAGAGTTTTCACCCTAAACAGAAATATATACCTACTCTGGTTCCATTTACAAGTTTGAGAAAAACTGTTAAAACCCTTTACTGATTAAATCGCTCAGTTCAACTCGGCGTTTTGTTTTCCCACCCCCCTACTACCAGCAAACTTTGAAAATCTCTCTTTTTATTTGTAATTTTTTTTTCTTAGTTCGCTTCGTTTCACCTCTTTAATTTACTTTCTCTTTATTGTATCAGATATCTATATGATGTAACTCGACGAAAACTAGGAACAAACTCGGATAAAATCGCACAAAAAGTGTTAGAGCTTTGTAAAGTTTTGTATTATAAGTAGACATCTACGCCTCGGTAGTTTCCAAAATACACACTTATTCAGTTTTAGAAATGGACGAACTGTTTCAAACAAACCCTTTGGAAATTTTATACTCTAAATTAAACGCACTACATACCTTGGAAATAGATTGATGTCTGATTGGTACCTTATTTAATAAAAGCATTTATTCGTATTATATTTATATTTTCTATGCTGGGGCTATATTGAACTAATACACCCATTGAGTCATTTAATATAATATCTTTTGATAATTCTATGTATTATGTCGTATCTGTTTGATTACTCCATCGATTATTATTTGCGATTTTTTTCTAGCAATATTTTTTGGGTCTCGTTGAACATTGTGTTTTAGTCACACTCGTTGATTCGTATTCATCCATCTCCATATTACTTTCACATGATCATGCCATCCTTATGAAACATTTGAAATTGTTACGGATTAATCTTACTCTCTTCCTTTTAACAAATAGTAGTATTAATAGTAACATTTATTTAGATGTAAAAACACGTATAAAAATTAATACATCTAGTTTAAACATTTAATAAAAAATGAACAAATAATTATAGCATGAGTATAAACACGTCATGTAAAACTATGGAGAACATCAATAATTTTTAATGATTATCTTAACAGAGACGTAATTGGAATATTATGAGAGAACCGGGAAATCAAGGCACCTACATTGCTTACAACATGTCATCGGCTGGATTACGTGATCACTTTATGCGCTTGCGCAACTTGTATATATTATGCAATCATAAAATATTCGAACTATTTGTAGTTTCCGATACAGCCTATCATCAGTGTCGTCTTTCTCATTGCTAATGGTCGTGACCAGCCTCTCTTAATTCTCGTCATCATGATGTTGTGCATTTCTCCCGACACACCGCTGTCCTCATTGCTCCAACCATCGATGTACCAGTGGCAGTGGCTAATCTGTTCCGTCCGTCTTGTGGGGAATATACAGATAAAGATACAGCCGATATGATGCCTTAAAAAGAGTCTAATTGGAAACCATTGGAAAACCACATAAATATTAAGATGTTATTCACTCATTTTTATTCCAGTCTAGAGGCTCTTAAACCAGATTAAGCGATGCTTTAAATGGACCTATAATTGTATATATGAAAAGCCGCCTCCGTTTTCCGTCACAATGATTTCTACGAAATTGATCTTCATAGGACAGGAAGTGTGTAAAAAGGTATGGTCTAATTAAGGATTATATTACGGCCCTGTAAATACTAATTAACAATATGCCACGGTAATCCAATATCACTCGACCAGATCTCCTTTTATCCCTTTTATTTTTACCTGACATCATTTTGTTCATTATTTAAGTATTATCATTTATTTAAATGGGGTTACCTGGAACAGGTCATATCACCATACTTTAGGTTTCGTATCACAACATGTGGGAAGATTGTATGTAGGTATATATGTAATATCTGTATTATATTTGTTCACGTCTTTTTTTTATCATCAGTCGTACAGACTATATTTTATGCTAGTGAGTCATGGACAAGCACGCTTATCAAGCCGGTCCTCACGTATGCTTCCGAAACCTGGGTGATGACTAAACAAACTGAAGGATCCGTAGCGGCTTTTGAGAGAAGGATCCTTTGAACGATCTACGGGCCAATAAAAAGGAATAATGGTTGGCGTCGTCGATACAACAGGGAGCTATATGAGACCTATGAAGAGCCCGATGTGATCAGTTCTATTAAGATAGGGTGCTTAAGATGGGCTGGTCACATAATCCTAATGGACGACGACAAGCCCACGAAACGCTTCACACTCTCTGTGCCCCAAGGTCGAAGGAGACCAGGAAGACCAAGGACTCGATGGATAGACAGTGTCAATGCCGATGCTTCCACAACAGATATTAGAAACTGGAGAAAGAAGGCAACGGACAGACGGGAATGGAGGAGACTCCTGGATTCAGCCAAGGCACACCCAGGGCTTATGATGATGAGTCATGGACATGGCAGAAGACACTCCCCTAGACTGTGTAGTAAAACGATTTATGATAAAATTAGAAATGAGGACATGAGACGATAGTGTACGACTAAATGAAGTATCGCAAGTAAAATGAAAACAGTTGTCTTGGGATTATTTGTCCCCATAAAAAAATGTGATGGTCGTCAGACTTTTATGATATAAATAACTAATGGATTTCGACTCTGATGATGGACTATAATTATACAGCGAGCATTTAAAAGCAAATCATAACATATTGAGAATACCTCATTTCTTTATGTAAATTTTCTATATTTTTCGTACCTACACATTTTTAATGTACATATTTTTTTGAAGAGTGTCAGAATATAAAACACTTTTTTAAAATTACACACATTTAACTAGGTTTATTGTACAATGTATCTCGGTAAAAGCTTTTCTCAGAATTGCTCAAATAATATTTTTCATATTATTATATTGCCATGTGATTTATATTTTTAATTCAAATTATTTTACATGGAATCATATTTTTTTTATCTCTGACAGATAATTTTCTAATTCAAATTATACCTAATTATGTGTAGATCGTCGAGTAATCTAGTGTAATTTATTTTTATTTTTCCATTAGGATGTTTTTTCATTTTAATATAACCATTTGAATATCCACAATTATGTTGAATCCATACAAGAGGATTATTTAATCGTTCGCCGCGCTAGTATTATAAAACAGATTATGATGAATACTAAAATAAAATGTTTAGTAAATTTCTTGTATTTGAAGTTTGATTTACTGTTTGTTATTGACAGTATTTCGTATAACAAGAGGAAGTCCACCTACGGTTTGTATAAAAAAAAATATAGTTATCATTCAAACTGTCATAAATTTAATCATTAAATTGTATAACGGAAATTCATTTTAGATTAATAACGCGTTGCAGTTTATCATAATAATATTTAGTTGACACCATCACAGTGAAGGACGTTTGTGGATGACAATTCTTGATTAAACACCATAATAACATAGAAATAAATACATTCATTTCAGTTTCGCTCACTTTGATAAAGCATCTACATAGATCTAGTCACTGATCAGTATCAGTCTGTTGAAGACCATCTTGAGACACCTCGTTTCAGCTTCCTAAAAGATACCTGGCTTACTAGGAATATTTTTACTCGTCAGATTGATTATTAGCAAAGTAGTAAAATTGCAATCCAGTTGATTTAGGTTTAAATATTTTTCATAAATCTATAACATGAGCCAATCTGAATAGGAAATTTAGGTATATGTAAACTTAATTCTAAAGCAGGTCATTATTTAAAATAACTCCAAATCACATACGACAGTTTATGATGTAAATTAAAATTCTGATAGAGAAAAGAAGTTTATTACTTGGCCCTTGTATACCCTGAGATAACTAATCGTAATTTCACTTCTATCTTTATTTGAATCATCCTGTCTTAAAAGTTAAAAATAATAAGTTTTTGTTCAATATTTAAAATGCCTAAATAAGGTTAATCTGAACGTTGTTAGTCAAATAAAAGTGATAATATACTATCCAATTGTGTACAAAGAGAAACTTTAATATACCGCAAACAGAAATGAGTCTGTATTTTTGAAACTACTGAAAGGGTAATGCGCTAAAACAAATATTTATAAAATGCTGCATTTCGTTATTTACTTTCAACCTGTGAAAGTTTCGCCAAAACCGTCTTACTGGGTCAACATTAGCTTAGAAGCCTTCACTCTGCTACGTATTCATAGTGTTTTAAAATATCCTCAGTGTTTTTATGACTTCATATTATTTCATACGAATCGTATACGAATTGAACTTCTACTACAGAATATTTACCATGCGGAACTTTCAATATATAAATGAAGTGACAATCAGTGTGTTGTTGATATTTTTATCATACATATTTATTTACTTATTCAATTGAATCATATTCATTTATTTCGTTTTTGAAGATAATAGTGTAGCATTCCGCAATTTAATCTAAACCTAGGTCATTTTATAGTGAGCCCATACAAAATTTATACTAATAAATTTAGTCATAGTGTAAAAGCTGTTTTTTAAGGATAACACAGCATGTAACAACGGTTGGATAGTTTGAACCCTAAGTAGAGTTAACTTACGGAGATTGTGTTTTCAGTCTGGATCTGTGAGACGATAAATATCGTAAGTCTCCAGAATGTGGCAACATGTTATGGGTGCGTGTTAAATAATTACTTGACATAACACCTGTTAGTTGCCCGAGAAGCTACATAAAATAAATAAAATTAAATAAATAAATAAATAAGCAGCCAAAAAAAAATTAAACAATTTATTATTTTAAAATTATTAATTTGACAAAACAATTTATTAAACCTTAAAGGTGTCTGTCAAAGGTGTTTCCACTAACCAAACTGTAACCATTAATAATAATAATAAAAAAATGAAAAAAGAATAAAGGAACTGACGTGTTAAATAGCAATTTTCGACACTTTGAAGGCCGTTATCTCCGAAAGCCACCACTACTCAGGGTTCATTCAAATATCAAATCGTCGTAACCTGCTGTGGAATCCTTTCACAGAAAAAAATCAGCCTTTATACTACGATGTAAATTTTGGTGTCGCTTTCTCTTGGTCTGTAAGTAGACATTAGTTTTTTTTCCTACGATAAGTGTACATGCACTGAAAAAAAATATTGAATCAGTAAAAATTATGATTCCTTTCGTTGTTTATGCAATTTTTCCATAGAGGTTAGTAATAATATCTTTGTTATTTTCAAGTGATCTCTTATTTTATATGTGCAATTTGCAAAAAAATCGCAGGATCTAAATAAAATTAATAAAATAAAGTGAGGCGATGATTGGTTTTACGTTATTACGGTGCCTGATTTCCCTTTTATGAATAATGTATGTAATAAGGCTTATTTAGGAATAATTATCAAACTTTAAAGAAGAAAATAATTTATATTCTCCCTACAGCCCAAATAATAAGATTAATTAAAATAGAAAGTCTAGTTTTGGCTACAAATCGCTTATTTTCATTTCGTTATTATATTAAAAAATCAACATTTGTTTTCATTTCTATTTTTTACTCATGTTAATTTTTGTTTTGATTTGTTTAACAGTCAATTATACGCATCACGTGTGTGTTATTGTGTAATTATTAAAACTTCACCTGTGTCCGATCAATGACCTCGACTGCGAAGACAAAAAGCTGTTCCATCCTCTTCATTACCATTTTAGTTACATATACCGGTTGAAAGGTAGGTATGAACATAGGTATTCCGAATGGCTTTAGCGAGAACTTTGTCGATCTATTTAACCAAAAATTACCATCGACAGCTTGATACTGTGTTGAGGCAGATGAAAACGACTATCAACTACTTTGTTGAAGTGATTTATTGTATTTTTTTATGAATAAGTCTTCAATAAGCGATTAAAAAACTACATTTAATAGGACAACGAACATGTGTCGCTCTGTAACTGGCTTAAGCTTTTCTGCGATTTTTTTTTAATAAAAAGCTTTGCAAAAGCTGTGAAAATATTTAATATAGCATGTTCAACACAACATTATAACAAAAAAAATCTTTGTATATGGTACAAGTATATATTATTGGAAATAATTTTAAAAACACAATTTGAATTCTAAAATAAATAAGTAAATGTACTTTTCATTATATTATCATGTGAAACAAATGTTTTTGTGTTACAGAAATATGACGAGCATATCAGGGAGGCAAGTCTGGTCCAACCGGCGAAATCAAAACCCTCACGATAAACCATATCGTGGATATAATTATTATATGGAGTTCTTTAATATCTTAAGATATCATAGAACTCCATATGATAATTATATCCATGATATAGGTAATCACGAGGGTTTTGATTTCGCCGGGGTGACCAGACTTACCACCCAGGGCTTAAATAATTGAAACCTACGCTAATGCTTCTACTGTTGTTGGTATATTTTTATTCAAATTGTCAACGTTGAAAATTTTGTAAGATCATCTAACTATTGTTTTTCCTGCTTAAATTTTCGTTGTTTTTTGTTATTTTAACCTACTTTTTACTTTTAAGCAAATCTCGCTAAGAATCTTAAGACTGATAAAATATTTTAAGTAAAAGTATTAATTTATTTTTGGCCTATCGTTCTGCTAATCACGTATGCGATGAAAATATTTATTCAAGGTTTTTGTAACTTTCATTAATCTAGATTACAACAGAGTTAACAAAATAATCGTTCAGCTTATTTCTCCCTTTATTTAATTCAACCATTCATTTTGCAAAACGTTACTCTTCCAATACACGTCAAAAAAACCCCAAGTGGGAACTACTGGTTACGAAAAATCTTTTTCAAGTGATTTTCACAAATCGCATTACATTATTAAAAAAAATATTTAAATTACAACAGTTGTTTGGATATGAATCAACCTGTATATTGATTTATCAAATTATAATGATTTTTTTATTATCGAAAAAAAAATACTTTTTTTTTTGTTGTGACCCTTTATGCACATTCGTGTTGTGGTAGTTTGAATTAAATTTCACCATTAGTTTATTTCTTGCAACTATAAAAAAATTTACGATTATGCGATTTCCTCAAACTAACCAGTATAATCAACCCAGATAAGCAAGACTTAGGTGAGAAATCAATCACTTTAATCAGGATTCAAACCCAGGCCGCCGGTATAGAAATCAAACGACGTATCACTATGCCACGGTAGTCGGATTGTAGGTACCCATTCGAAAAAGAAACAACGAGATAATAGATGATTAGATGGGTGGTGGCAGAGCGGTAAGCGCGCTGGGTTAGTAATCCAGTTGTTGCGAGTTCAAATCCTGCCACCACCGATTTCGTTCACCTTATAGTACAAGCATTTATGCCTAGTTTAGGGAATATACAAAATTGTTCAATTTTATCAAAATACCAAATAAATCATGCTGTTAACAGTTTTAACCTGCATTGTCATCGGGAATATACAAATTCTTTCAGAGCTTTAATTGTTCGATTAGTTTAAAAACAAATGCAAAATTCCAGTTCGGACAGAAATGTGAAGTTAGAATTTAAAGGGTGTACTTTAAAAAACATTTTCAATGTAAAATCTTTGCTGTACTTGGAAAACACTGATATTTTTTTTAGATGGTGAATAGGAATTAATTGAGAAATTCCTTGTTATTAAATAAAGCGCCGTTTATTGATTCAGGGTCATTTCAAGGGCCCTGATAGTTCTCTGTATCTCTGAAAGTCGAAATGATTCAATCTATTCTTAAATAAGACTAAATCAAAAGTATTTTAAGAAGACTTTTGTGTACATTTTTAATAAAACATTTCTTTCTTTCTCAATATTTATTTACTTAAGGATAGTGTCCGTTTAAATATTCGTTTAATTGAATTGGCGTTATATCTTCGTAAAAAAATGAATAAGACGTGGAAGCTTTTTTATTCTTTTTTCCATTCGGGAATTAATTTATTTCTTGAAGATAAATTTCGAATATATTTAACCAACTCTCGAATCGAGACAATAAATTTCCTCAGACAAATTCATTGACACTTCATACAAAGGAAATTCAACTTGGCATTTATTCTGGATATTCCTTAAAATAAACATTTACTTTTTGGGAATCCTCCTTTAAAGCGGATTAACTTTATTTGGCTCTTGGTTGCCTAATATTTAAAAAAAAAAAAAACTTTATTTGGCTCAATAACCAAGAGTTTTCAACACATCATATGTGCAAACATATTATTGGGATACAATGAATTAATCACACTTTTTTGTTTTCTTCTTAATAAATAAATAAATAATTATAATATGAATTCTGCAGTTTTGTTACTCTTGTCGTAGTGGGTACTAATTTTTAAAATATAGTTCACATTTATTTATTTATTTAATACTGCTTCTCGGGCAACTAACAGGTACTGTGTAAAATATGAATTTAACACGCACCCAATAATAAGTTGTCACATTCTGGAGACACGATATTAATCGTCTTACAGATCCAGACTGAAAACACAAAAAAACTGCGTCAGATACCCAACCAATTGAGCCATGAAGGCCGATGTATTTGAATTCTAAATGTATTTTCTGTCATAATTGTAATATTTACATTTCATCCCACACATCATCCTTTTTGATCGGTCCTCATCCTCTCTTTTAATTTCGCTTTTTTGCAGTTGTAAAATGCGGTTATATTCGAATAATTGTATTATGTACACTTTTTTATACCGTAGGTATATCATGCCAAAACTTAATTAGTACAATGCAATATTATAATATGTGTTGTACAAAAAGTGTTAAATATGTTTTTTTACTATTGCAATGAATGTGTTTTAGTGAAGATTGAATTACATAACTACATAACATAGTTACATTTTCATGAATATACAATGTGCAAATATATTTGTGTACACAAAGTTAAATCAGTTAACATGACTTGTGTTGGTCTCGCATCCTTACTCGTCATCTAATTCTTTTATACTTAATCGTTTCTTGGTCTTTCTTTCTTTCTTTCATTTGTACTTACCAAATTTTTTATTTATGTTTTGTCTCAATTATATTTTCTGTGTAAACATTGTATGATTTTTTTTTGTTTAGTAAGTGGTTTGTATGTCGAAAGGTTGTTAAATTATTTTACTTATTGTGGGTACCCACTCGTTCAGAAATTATTATGAGCGAATTTTTTTATCGCTAATGTTTACAGGTTTCACACAATAACGTCACGAAACGTCAGAATGTGTTGATTAGAGTCGCTACCAAGCATGAGTATGTTTGATTTATTGAATTTGAGTATCACGTGTCACATGAACGGTATTTAGACAAAGATTATACTATCGCTATATTAGAGATATTGTTAACTGAAATCGTAAAAAAATAAATAACTCATTGTACAACATCAAAAAAACCTGTCTTCATTTAAATCCTGCACTACGTGTGTTTATGAAATGTTTACTCTGGTTACAATATTATTGCGTTAACCTCTCCTGTTGTGAGAGCCCTGTTGGAATAAATATATGTATTTATTTATTTGTTAATTTTTATTTATTTTTTAAGTAAAATGTGAATGCCTTGAGGTGGTTTGGACATGTTGAACCGTCATTATATTTCAATCATTATAATATTCGTGTTTGAATTTAAAATTAGCTACAAATAAAGATCCTATTAATGAATAATAGTTTAATTTAAAGGTACCAGAATGTTCTCAAAATCGTTCTCTTAGCAACAAAATTTTTTTTTATGTACCTAATATTTTATTTAAATGGTGTTACTTTTAATTTAATTCAAAAGATTCATTGTTAATTCAATATGCTTTAGGAAAGTGATGTAATAATGATCGGTGTTTTTCTATAAATGGATATTTAATGGAGTCCATTTCTGAGAGAAAATTTTTACCGAAATTGGATTTCTATTCATATTCTGCAGATGTTATTAACTTACAATTGGATTTCTCATCACTGTTGAATACTCGGAATTAAAAGTTTTCGCAAGAATTTAGGCCCTCCCTTCGGGATAATTTGCATGATTCTCTGAATTCTAAATCGGAAAAGGAAAAGTTTTGAGAAATGTTTCAAATGAATTGCTTGTATAATTTCTTCTTGCATAAACAACGTGCTTTCTCGTTATAATAACGAACCTCCCTTTCTTACGGACAAATACACTCCCATCAAAACTTTAAATACATAATGAATTGACATTTTCCCTTTAAGATTTCAGCTCGAGTCCTTTTCAGTCCGAATTTGCTTTTTATGTTCGACCCGTTGACTGTAAATTAGGCAAACGTAAAAAAATTACGGACCGTGAAATCGATTCCGCGAAGCCACAAATAATCAAATGTACAGGTTTTTTTCAGGAGTATTCGTTTACTTAATTAAATCGGTTTGAAAACAATTCTTTTCGGGAAATTGTATGTAGGTACTTAATCATCTGAGGCACCTGACGAATGGTAGGTAAATATATTATGTAAACAAAAATTTGCGTCAAGCGGAACTTTTGCTTTTCGTCAATTTGTCCTCTCTGAGAATCGTAGGAGCAAGCCGCATTAATCTAAAAATTTAAAAAGGCTATTTAAAGAAATACAAGATACAAGATTAAACTGATTTTTATTAAAACAATTTAATGGATTCATTTTAATAAAGTCTGTACCATACCATATATTTGGGGTAGGCAGAGAGAACCGAACGCCAGACTCCTCTCTCTTGACATACATTCCTCGCTTCATTCACGTCCATACATCGTCTCATACACGCTCTTCTATTATTCTTACTTCTAACATCTCCATCTTTCAAAATCCCATTTATGTGATCGTGCCAACTCTTTCTTGGCCGAACCCTACTTTTCATTCCTCTTTTATCAGCCTTGTATACTTTTTTTGTCAGACGGTCATCACTCATTCTTTCTATGTGGCCGAACCACCTTAGGGCATTTATTTTCATCTTACTTACGATAATATTTCATCTTACTTAATAAAGTCTGTGTTAATCTCAATTTGTTTTCCTCACAATCCTGAGCTTTATTCAGAATAACCACGTTGCATACGTATTGAGTGGGTGTATCTTTTTACTTTTAAGGATTTACGAATTTCAAATATACAAACCCAAACTAAGATTATTAGTTAGTTAGAAAACTGATTATATATACTTACCTATCTACTTTCCTTTTAAATATTGTTGAGAAAACTGATTATATATACTTACCTATCTACTTTCCTTTTAAATATTGTTGAGAAAACTGATTATATATACTTACCTATCTACTTTCCTTTTAAATATTGTTGAGAAAACTGATTATATATACTTACCTATCTACTTTCCTTTTAAATATTGTTGAGAAAACTGATTATATATACTTACCTATCTACTTTCCTTTTAAATATTGTTGAGAAAACTGATTATATATACTTACCTATCTACTTTCCTTTTAAATATTGTTGAGAAAACTGATTATATATACTTACCTATCTACTTTCCTTTTAAATATTGTTGAGAAAACTGATTATATATACTTACCTATCTACTTTCCTTTTAAATATTGTTGAGAAAACTGATTATATATACTTACCTATCTACTTTCCTTTTAAATATTGTTGAGAAAACTGATTATATATACTTACCTATCTACTTTCCTTTTAAATATTGTTGAGAAAACTGATTATATATACTTACCTATCTACTTTCCTTTTAAATATTGTTGAGAAAACTGATTATATATACTTACCTATCTACTTTCCTTTTAAATATTGTTGATGCCTCTTTGTTTATATTATTTAATTCTTGTAAAACTTTTCAATGTATTAATAAATTCACGCATTGTGAATAATACAAGTCTGCCATCTCTAGCTTTAATCACTTAAAGTTAAACGAATAATTGTTTAGGCTTCCAAATGTTCCCGTTTTCAATACAAAGTGAAATAATTTATGCGTGACAAAAGTTTTGTCTGTTGTTGTTCCTCGAGAAAATTTAAACGGCTTTACGTGTTTCAGTCTCAGAAAGTGACTTATCGACAGTTTTGAAAGCTTTTCATGTGTAGGTACTTTTCATATTTTCAACTTTGAAAATACACATTGTCAACCGTTTACCTATTTCAACTTGAAATCCATTATATTTTTGACCGATCTTAAATAACGTTTGTTATGCTAGACTTATTTTCCCATACTCTTCAGAGTTCTACAACCAGTTCAGTAGCAAGTTCTACAGAGTAGAAACAATCTTCAAATGGTCTATCAGGCGATGAAACCATCAGTTATAAGAATATCCTTAGTTGATTAATTTTCGTACTTGGGTTGGGTCGATGGCAGAGCGGTTAGCGCGCTGGGCTAGTAATCCAGTGGTCGCGAGTTCGAATCTTGCCTCGACCGATTTCGTTCACCTATAGCACAGGCATTTATGCTTATTTTAGGGAACGTAGGAAGATGTATATGTACTTGTTGAACAAGGACATATTCATTTAAAAAAAAATAAAAAAAATGTTTACAAATAAACTAATTTTTTTAATTTCTCAATAAATGGCGTTACAAAAAGGCTTTTTCGTTACTCCATAGATGGCAATATTATAGTTCCTTATTTTCAAGTGAATTGTTACACACTATTCAATTATAACTTTCAAAATTACATTGATAAGAGAACTCCATAAGAAGGCATAATTAGTGAACGTTGCGCAAGCACATAAAGTGGTCCCGTAAACCAGCCGATGACAGGTCGTAAGCCCTATAGGTGCCTCGAGTTCCTGGTTCTTCTACAATATCCCAACTTCGTCTCTATTGAGATGTTAAAAAAATGTTTGTCAATAATAAGATTTTCGTGTTAATGCTTCCATTCCGTCCAGTCGATTTAACCATCTTTAATAAGTTATTTTTATGGAATGTCCCATATTTTATGCGTGTACCGCAAATTAATATTATATGTAGAGATATTAGCATAGGGTATCTTAATTTAATGGATCAACTCGTAAATTTATGGAACTGTCTTATACGAATAATCTGAGAAGAAAAAAACTTGGCCCATATTTTAGTTCGAATAAATAAATTCCCTTCAATGTAAGCTTTAAATGCAACCCACAAAATTTCCCAATAATTTCTTACTAATGCGAACCATTTTGTATAATTTTCCTATTTGAATTTAATGGTTCCCATTAGATCTGAGGCAGAGTTATATACCTACAATATTGAGCGATTTGACGTCTTAAAACATTGTGAGATAAAAAAAAATCACCTTCCAAAAATCATCCCGGTATTTCAGAAGATGTATTGTCAAAGGCATGTAAGAAGGATAGAATTATAATATTTCATATATACAGATTTAACATTTGAGTTTTCTACTCACGTACTTCACAATGAATTCGTCGAACTCTATATAAGATATACCTACCTACATACATTACTAGTAGGTACTTCATTATAATACAAAAAGAGAATGCTTATTGTAGCCTGAACTTGTGTGCATAAAAGCCTTACATTTTCTCTACATTTTACACTGAGTCTTGGAATAACAAAATATTATTTAACTCAAAATATGATTTACAAATTTTATAATAGAAGCTGTACTTAGCTCTTAGCCGTCTCTAGACATTAATTTGAAGTTTTCGTTTAATATTTAGCTGAATCATTCTAATAATAATATTTTCTTATGATTATGTACGATTACATGCGCCCTTTGATCATCAACGTAAAATAGTTGTTAAGTTTAGGAACACTATGAACTTTGTTAATACGAATGAGAACAACATAGGCCCAGTATTTCAGTCGGCCCTTAGGAGTTAACTCAAATTTAACAAAAATATTGCGTATTTCAGTACCTACTCTTCCCTTAAATACGTCACTAAACGACAAATACTCAACGTTTCTGGCGGATCGCGTGTCTTAATCTTGAGTTAAGTATTGTTTCTAGTATTTTTCGCCAGGTGGCGTACTAATCGCCGCACGCTTTAATGTTTTATTTCATTTTATACTACAAATAACTATGCATAATAATTATAATCATGATTTATTTTTGTTGTTAAAATGAAAGACTTGATATAGAAGTGGTTCATGTATTTAATATTTATTTTATTTTTTACATAATTATAATGTTCTGCCTGACAACAAACGAAATAAACTGTCAGCCATAGAAACGTCAGGCACGCATTTTAAAACTTTATTTTTGCGATGTTTTTTCATCCCACTTTTTAAATTGATCCATCCAGTTTCTATATAGGTATATAATGTGTATTCTTAAATTTTCTACATAAGACACTATTTTACCATCATCACTTAGTTCCATATCCATCTGTAAAATGTACATACATTTTGCATTGAAGTATGTACTACGTACGTAGCACATATTCAATGACATTTTGTCACTACAATGATTTTAATTAAAAAAACATCGATCGGTATAAAAAATTGAAAAAGTAACATGCTGTGTAATGAAACAAATATGTGTTGTTATAATAATAAAATAATATTTAGTCACATCTTCGCGTCACGTATCATTTAAGGTTATTACAATTTGACAGATGCGTTATAGACAAGAACCATAGAAAACGTAAAATATTTCTATAGTTGAAGATTACGTAACTGACGTTTCATTTTGCACTGAAATACGCGAATGAAATTTAATCTTCCCTAAACTTTTAACTTGGATTACTAAATCCAACGATTTAAGGGCCAACTGATATCTCGGGCCATAAGTAAACAAAATATATTTTTCAAAGAAAATGAACGATTAATTTTAAACCTTATTATTCCACAAATACATCAAAAATGTATTATTTCACGACTTATATGAATACTATATTTTTTATAAATTTCATGTTTTTTCGTTGATAATAATATATTTAATAAATAAAAAAAAAATTGTGATCACCGAACTGGCTACCTGCGTTTTAAGCCAAAATTTTGTTATCAGTAATAAATGTTAATTCATTTATGACTGTACTGTTTGGTTAAGCGCACAAAATAATTAGTAGCACAAAACGAATTGTTTTGTAGTACTATAGTTCGATTAATAATTTGTCGGCCTTCGTGGCTCAGTTGGTTAGATATCTGACTGCTGAGCCAAAGGTCCCGGGTTCGATTTCCGGTGGAGACACAGTTTTTAATTGTGTTTTCAGTCTGAATGTGGCAACTTGTTATTGGGTGCGTGTTAAATAAATATTTGACACTGTACCTGCTAGTTGCCCGAGAAGCAATATTAAATAAATAAATGTGAACTATATTTTAAAAATTAGTACTCTAAAATTAGTACATAATTATTTTTTTCAGTGTAATTCTCATCGCAGTTAGTAATTATTTTCGTATCTTTGGTAAGATCTTTATATAATTTGAAAATAGGTACATCTCTGACACACGTTGTTATCTACTTTAGGTACTTTAAATAAAATAATCCTAACGTATGCCTTCATTCCCTTCCCTGGGTGTGTTTCTAAGATTTAAGAATTGCGAGAGAAACCAGGAAGTGTGATGATAATATAAAGAATCTTTAGGTATATGTATACTTCGTATGTACATTGAATAGACCAATACAACTCCGCGATACATCAGAACATCACAGACAGCGCTGATGCAAATGAGCGAAATCCTCTTAAAATAATTGCGACTTCCAATTCCATTAACCAAATTGTATCGAAGAAATTTCGCTTCGAAATGAGATGCAACACCGCATCGTGAGAATTTCACCGCCGAAACGAGAAATATAATTTCAATGACAAATTATGTTGTAGCTTCGTAACATCCATACCTATTTCGAGGTCTATTTAGGTACATAGTCGTACCTACCAGGAAATTATATGAAGATTTCTCTCTGCTTTTACTGATTGCTACAAAATACAATTTTCTAGTTTTAATGAGGGCGTCCAATTGCATATTTACGTATAAATATACATGTAATGTCAATTTCGGATATTCTAGATTGATTTTAATGCGTCTCATACAAGTTTTTTTTTAATTATCATCACACTGCAATAAGTTTACGTGCGAATCGCCCCCCTTCTCGGCTAAAAGTTCAAGATGTTTGGCTACGACTTTAAAAATATTACATAAGACCAACATATCAGTCACTTAACAACACTATTTATATTTTTTTATTCTTGTTTAAGAAGTTTCACTTGCGCTGTAAACAAATGGATGGATTGAGTATCAATAAAAGTCTTAGACATGTATATTTGTACATTTAGTATTTATTTTTGTACTTAATTAAAATTAATTTACTACAACTCATATTTTTTTTTACCAAGTCGCTGACACGGAAGAAGAAGAATAATTGTTCGGTATAATAATAATTTTTGCTTATTTATTCAAATAATAGATATATCTTTTGAATGTGATATTTTCAGCTACATATTTATTTAGAACTTCCTTTATTTCAATTATAACTCATTTATTTTATTTATGAATACACCTTAAATGTTTAAGTTTAAGGCATACGGCTTTTATTGTATCAAAAGTATTTCAATAACAATTTAAATCTGTTTTGAATATATGGGTATGTCGATTAAATTCAGAATTGAATTTAATTCCCAATTTATTATTCATAATTAAACTAATGTTTAACATATTTTAACATATTTTACTAAGAGTACTTCTTAGACGTGATAGTTAAATTTAAGAACTTACCTTCATTTTAATAAACAGTCGGTGTTTACATAAAACTAAAGAATTAATTCATTGACGAAAACTTCAGAGAAAATATTATGAAATTAATTAATTTGTGATGAATTAGAACAAGCTGAGTATATTGAAGTAAGCGGATTATTTCCGAAATGAAAGAGGGTAATCCATCAAAGTTTATGGTAGGCATGCATGTAAAAAGTTATTAACATGATTAATTAAAAGAACACACAATACGAATCTTTTCACAAATAAAATTGACATTTTTCAGTCATTTTCAGTTGGTACCTTCTTTATTTACCAAAAAACGATTATCCATGAAATCTTATGGACCAAGATCCAGCGACAGCCAAATTTACGTCATAGAATAAAGATTGTTTTATTTATGTAAACGGATACCACAACAATGTTTTCAACGGCTTAAGGAGATAACAACCTTCAATGTGTTGAAAACTACTATTATAACGCGTCAGTTAATATGAAACGTTATAGTATAAAGCGTATTTTTTACATAATACTCTTTTGAGCATTGTGTTTTATTGCATTTCTGTTTTTTTTATATATCTGTATCTTATTTTGTTGACATATCTATTATAAAATATTTTTATAAGTTATTGGTATACCCATATTATTGGTGGTTGTTACTTGCTGTGGTTTCCTTTTATAGAAAAAAATAACCACGTCTAGAAACGCGGGCTTTTAAACTGTAAATATACGTACTATTAAAAAGAGATATTGCGTTCTTTCCCATTTATATTTTTTTAATTTTACTCATTTCTCATTTCAAATATTCCCCATTTCTCCTATTTTATATGAACGTTTTCTCCAATTCATCAATACCGATATATAATATGGAGTAATCCGATGTCCGTCTCTTGTTGACTCGTTGTTTTTATGTAACATTCGTATTCGTAGATATCACAATAAATAGCAAAAAGGACTTCCCCTTGGAGACTATAAATAATATAAATATCGTGTGTTGCGCACGTACTTTATAAACATTAAATCAACGGGTAGCGATATGAACAGGAAACAAAATCATACTTAAACGATTTCGGTTTGTTCTCTTATTTTTATATAAAGCTTCTATCCAAACAACACTGAGCCATTTAAAATACAGTCATGTTGCACGCTCGCGTGTTTTTTTTTGTATTTTCTCTGAACGAATATTGCGAAAAAAGTGTTGTTCAAGTCAAACATACACCGCCATTTAAATGAAAACAAATCAAACGTTTTGTTTTGACGCAGAGATTTCATTTAAAATAGTTATTAACAGTCATGAAAAAATGTGCTTATTTCGTTTGTTTCACACACACACAAACACACACACACAGTTTATCAATATGAGTTTTAACGTTCCTACTTGTCTTCCTCTTCTTAGCTCTAGCCTTTGTCCCATTTACTTGCTGTTATCTATCTGTACATATAAGTATATCTCAAATATATATCCAAAATATGTAACGTAATTTTTTATTTGAAAATGAAAATTAGCGCATATGTGGATCTTAATTTATTAAGTTCCTATCTATAGTTACTTATTTTTTAGTATGCATAATACGTATGTTATATACCAAGGGTTGAAAAATTACAATTCAATTTCTAATATTTCAAATAGTTCTACACTAGATAAAGAATCACGGAGAAGGAAAGTCCACATAATAGTATTTAAACCAAACCTAGCTATCTCTTTAATGGATTAAACTGTTTTTAAATTTAAAGCATTTTTCTTATACCTATGGTTACCTATTTTACTAGTCGTTTGTTGAAACTGATTTAATTTGTTGGGCAAGTGTTACGAATCTTTTATTTTTTGTCTATTTTCGAGAACAAATTATTTTACGAGGTTTTCGATTGATTTAAATTTGGGTATTTCGTGAGTGGCTTGAAATACTTTACAAACGGTTCTGTAATGGCCTTATACAAGAATTTTCTTTCGCACTCCGTTTATTTAGGCATAAACTTGTTTAATAATTGATAAAATATTGTACATTTTACACAACCTGACAAAACCACAAGCACGCGAATATGAACATATTTATATAAATATATTAAATGGAGAATTTTAGTTGAATGCCTTTGAAAAACCCTCAAATAAATCTCAGCTAATTATACCTAAATACGCATAGCTTTTGATTTCAACGATTTTAACTTCTTATCAGAATTCATTTTTTTTTTCAAAAAATCAGGTTACAAATGTTTAATAATAATAATAAATGTATAATTATATAGCTCCGTTTTTGTGTATTCACCTCAAAGGCGCTTAACAGTAATACCAGTAAAATGAAATTAAATCCTAACTGGGTAAAACACTTGATCACTAATGAATTTTGAAAAAAAAATAACTGTTTCTTAAATACTCTTTCAGTGTCTATTGATCTTTAACTATATGGAAGCTGTGGAATAAGACCGGACCCACCAGACAGAAAATGCTCTTTAACCAAACCTTATTGAACATTTCGACCACTGATGAAATGATCATAAAAATGTTTTAGATAACTAAAACGATTAGTTTGAAATAGTCAAATTTCAAACTGATCCTTTTATTATTAACCTTAAATATATTTGAATTATTTTCTTATGATTTCATATCTGACAGATACGTACCGTTATTTTGATGGCTTCTTATTAACTGCTTTATAATCGTACTCAAAATTTCGCGACATTCAGCCTATTTTTACCTCATTATTATGAGTATCATAATTATCTGTAGTATATTCACATGTTTTATTTTTTGAATACCCAATCAGTAAATGAACAGAGTACTTTTCCAACTGTCGATTCGTTCATGAGAATTCAATTCTCTTAATGAATCGACATTATTAAGCCAAGATGCGTGTACGAAGGAAAATTTTGTATGGTGTAGTGGACTTTTTGCATGCTAATAACACCAACTAGAGGCCTCGCAGCATATATGTTCCCATACATGTATTTACTCAGAATTCGGAGTAGAACATTTTATGTGAGTTTTGTGTGTGTGTCTGTGTGTGTGTGTGTGTGTGGTGTGTGTGGGTGTGTGTGTCCCTTATAACTTTTGATCCGCTGAATTGTGAATTTTTGTTTCAGTCAGGGGTTATCAACTTTTGAAATTTTGGTTTATTTTTCCATATATCTCAGAAACCATAAAAGCTAGAAAAAGCTTTTTAAAAATTCAGGGTTTCTCAAACATTTTTTATTAAGAAAAATATTTTTTTATGATAAATTTATGAGATTAACTGCCTATATTTCCAGACTTTTTAAAAATATCGATAAAAGCCGAAACATCCCAACTACATAATTTAATTTTCTATAAAAAATAGTAACATTGTATTTGTACATCTCAAATTTTTTTAACAATTTTTATAAAAATTGAATTTAGTGACGACATTGTTTCATACAATTTGTATGGTAGTAGCCTACACACAATATATAAGAAGACTTAATAGTTTGATAGGTACTTAATCTCCAAACATACATACAGAACCGCATCATGCTGTTTTCATATTCCGGGTAGGAAAAGAGGACTGACCTCCATACTGTCCTATCTTGACATACATACCAACATGTGTTAAAATTTTCAATAATTTGGATTTATGGGTTTATAGTTTTATTCTTATAATTCAACTAAACATACTATCGCTATCGACAGTTGGATCTCATGTGTTACATGCAACTAGTAATATAGGATTTAAAATAGACACACTCATACGGTGTGTTTCTAGTTTAAATATCGAATCAAATTGCTTTCGTCCAGAATAAATTCAAAAATAATTTTTGATTGAATAAAATAACGTAAATCAATAATAAGATTTTCAGTTTTCAAATACATTTGTTGATAGGTACATTAATAATATTGTTTTAAATAACCTAAATCTAAAGGTCGCCCCCACTGCGCGTTTCAATTTGAATCAAATGTCAAATTATATGACAAGGTAGGCAGTCCCTCTCCCTAGAGAGGAAATTGATATTTCTTATTTATTTCTCTTTGTTTCACCTCCATCTTTATCTCTCTCCATTTTCAAGATCAATAATGCCCGCTGATTAAGTTTGCTTCGTTTCCAATTCGTAAACTTGACGTTTCATCCTGTAATCAGATATATAAGCAAATTGGTCTTTGATAATCCTCAATAAAGATAATCATGTTTCATTTAACCCTGTCACCTAGTTAGACGAATGACGATTGGTTTAAAATTATGTGCCGTCATAATAGTATTAGGTATTTTATTAATTATATATTCTTCAACATTATAACAAAATACCTTAGCAAGGAAGAATCAATAAAAAAATACTTCTAAAATAATCGTATATTTGACAATACCCCAAACCTTACAGCGAGTCATATTATGTTGTGTTTTTTTTTGTTTGTAAATTAATAATTATATTTTGTTCATTATGAGTCAAAAATTCGCGTTTGAATATTAAATTTATTAATTTATCGGTCTATTTTAGTGCTCATAAGTGATGTATACCTAATTATGGTGTATTTATTTATAATGGTTATTTTCTTTTGTATTCCAGTGTTCCTCATTCTATCATCACATCTAGTGCTCGCCGCAGAAGAAGTACGGGACACGCGAGAAAATGAAGACGTGACTCTTGAGTGCCGCTTCAGTCCACCGTCATCATCAGACTCTGTCACCTACTACTGGGCGAGAAACAATCACGGAGTTCATGACAATGTTGCTATCGGAAATGTACCGTTAGCACCTAATTACCAGTAAGTACCACAATTTTCGAATGCTTCTCTTCCTGTGTACATTTCTCTACTTCCTACCTACATAACAGTAATTAAGTCCACAACGCGACTCTTGACAAAATGAAACTATAGAATAGTTGTCGTTCAAACGTGACAATTATTACTGGAAGTTATTAGAGGATTGGTTTTTAGGCAGTTTTAAGACAGCGAAGTTTTTTCTCTCTCCTAACTTATTAACACGTCAAATTTATTCATCGTATAATAAACAATGGAATATGATGCCAGTTTTTAAATAAATTATGATCCAAATAAACTTTATACGAATAATAATAATAATAAACCATTGTTACTGTTAGAAAAAATGACTTTTTCTAACTTATAATTTAATTTTAGTATATTAACATGCAAGCGTTTATAATTTCGTTCGTAAAATATATAATCCCTTTTAAGTTTCTCATATATATATTTTAAGCTTAACATAATTGAAAACCGCAAATAAAAAGTGATAAAATGTCATTGCCACCGCTAAAGGTGATAAAATGCCGTCATTGCCGTCAATACATACATCTCTTTAAATTGTTGATCATTTATTTGCATTTTGTTTACATTATTAATATCATGTCAGTTTTCACAGACGATGTGTATTTTTTGAATAAAATACCTTAGATTATATATGATACAGATACTTAGTCACCGCAATGAAAGTATGACAACTAAAACTAAGAATAATGTTCTGAGTTTCACTCGCCCGGCCGTCAATACAGTCATAGAACACATAGTAGTACACGTAAAATTTCTTTTCTATGCAGTATACGTACACCTTCCGATTCGATTACCGATCTACCGTCTCTCATACACATAAAACTTGTCATACATTTGAATTCGAAATTTATATTACACGCGGCTTCTGTACCTTATAATTCTATGTAAAATACCTAATTTCTTTTTTTCAATTGTATCTAGATAATATACAAAAAAAATATAAATTATTTTTAATATTATTTGATATTTTGTATCACAATTAAGTCATTTAAAAGGTGTTCATAAATATTCCTTCCACTCGAGATAAAAATATTTTTCCCCCCGAAAGGGATATACCTAATAC
Source organism: Molanna angustata (assembly GCA_963576475.1). NCBI lineage: Eukaryota > Metazoa > Arthropoda > Insecta > Trichoptera > Molannidae > Molanna > Molanna angustata. The sequence continues at coordinate 20,567,562 of OY754971.1, read as the reverse complement.
CTATTGTGTATGTAGGTGTTCATATATAAAACACAGAGAAACTCCATGTGTTTCTCATTACTGGTATTAATAATAACAAGTCCTGTTGACGCGGTTAACGTTAATCTAGCACGATATGTGAAAATTACAACACACAATATGACACAATACAAAAAGCCCTCCGTTTTTATTCACCCAATTTTTTTATATTGTATTATGAAAAACCAGAACATTGGGGTACTTGAGGGTGTTTGATTGGCATATTTGTCCATAGACCCTTTGTGTGGAGAATAAACTTATGACATCCTGTTTAAACCTTTCAGTAAAAGGAACCTCTTTACTACTCCACTACTCTATCTGTATCTCTATCTAGTCCATGATCAATAATAATACACCCCGCATTATTTACATGTTACTTCAACACAACTCACTTTCTTTTCACAGTGAACGCTGTAAAATATTGTTTGAATATTTCAAAAGCCATTCTTCCGCTGTATTTGTCGGGGAGGAAATGGGAAAGTGAGACGTTATCGTACATATAATTCTCTACACATTTTTACACGAAAATATTGAATATTTTTTATTCACGCGCTCATTCAAACATACACACTTTTGTACGCCGTTGTTTATAAATGTGAATTTCACCTCCTTTTGTTTTTAAAAATATTGTGATTGGTTTTGTTTAGAAAGGGAAATATTATCATTACATCCATCATACTGTTTGTACAATACTGATACTCGTATGTGTGAAATTTTGACAAAATTTCTAGAACAAATAACCATTGTTTAAGGGTTTCATGAAACACAACTACTTGACATCCTAAAACATACATCGGACCGTGGTCTGATGTATGAATAATATAACATACCTACTAACCTATCTTTGTGTCTGGTTTCTTTATTATAATACTTAGTAGGTACCGAGACTGTTTCTATCAAATATAATATATTTTCACACTTGAAAATAACGCATTTACCTTTCATCGGATTAATAGAAACTCCAATATTTCCATTAATAGAGCTCCAAGCTTTACAAACATTTTGTGTCTCATTCACACGTGGTCGGTAATTATTCAGGCTCGTTTTTTTTACATACATCTCTCACCCGTACACGTTGATTAGTCAGTCTTTTATTGTGCCTTTAAGGTTATTAATTTATCGTCTTTTTCTTGTGTCTATATTTTTGGTTCGTCGTATGTCGTCTTGTAACATATTGATTTTTAAAAAAATAATTTTGTCGTTTGCAATATTTTAATATTTATTAGGTAAGTATGAAGTATAATTAGTACCTTTAGAATGTCAAAATATTGTGAAAATTACTAGTGTTGTTTTGATGTTTTGTTTCAGAATCAATTTTTTAAAAAAAAAAAAAACTTCTCGCTGATCGTATTATTTTTTTACTCTTCGTTCCGTATATTTTTTTCTCACAATTGTTTCGTTCTTTCGTACGTTAGAGTTACAAAAGAGTTAAATAATTTTAATTTTCTGTTTGAAATAGGCCTACAAAGTTTGACATACGAAAACTGAAATTTAACGATGTAGAAGTTCCACATTACGTTCTTAGAATTTTTACTTATAGTTTCTTTTAACCACATAACATGTTTTGTTGTAATCGAATATTTTTATTATTGCATATGCGCAAACATTGGATTTTTTTTTCCCTGTCGGGAGTCAAAGATATTTTTTAACAGATTTTTAATTATCTCAATAGAGACGAAGTTGGAATATTTATTGTAGGAGAACCGGGAAATCAAGGCACCTACAGGGCTTACGACCTGTCATCGGCTGGTTTACGAAATCACTTTATGCGCTTGCGCAACGTTCACCAATTATGCCTTTTTAATGAGATCCCTATCAATTCAATTTTGAAAGTTCTATATATTGTAATACTGAAATTCTTTTCGCTTGTATTATTTTCTTTTCTATATATTGTATGTAGTATTACATACAATATATAGAACTTTCAAAATTGAATTGATAGGGATCTCATTTTAAAAAGGCATAATTGGTGAACGTTGCGCAAGCGCATAAAGTGATCACGTAAACCAGCCGATGACAGTTCGTAAGCCCTGTAGGTGCCTTGATTTCCCGGTTCTCCTACAATAAATATTCCAACTTCGTCTCTATTGAGATAATTAAAAATCTGTTAAAAAAAATGTTTTGTTGTAATGAAGTATTAAAAAATATTTCATTCTGCTCTCTTACCAAGATCATATTTTTATAATATCATAAAGTATTTATGTGACAGTAATTATTATTTTTAAGTAAAACCCAAAAACAGCCTCCATTGCAAATTTTACAATTTTTTAAGACAACTTAATTTGTTATTCAAATTTTTAAGTTTCCTGCATTCAGGGTATCATTATTTATTTTCATTCATATTGAAATCTTGCTTCCATATCGTAGATCAAGAGTTGTTCCAATCCTTTATTTATTTAAGATTTGGCACACGGTTAATATACAATACACATTTATATAATAGGTACATACCATCACGCCATGTCCCTCACGGGGTTGGCAGAGAGAACCGAACGCCACAATTTTCTATCTTGACACACATTCATCGCCTCATCAACATTCATACATCGTCTTTTACATGTTCGTCTGTTGTTCACCCTTATTACATTTCCATCTTTGAGAATACCTAAGTATCGTTTACATGGTCGAGCCATCCTTTTCTTGGGCGCCCTCGACCTCTTATTCCATTCCTGTCAGCTTTGTATATTTTCTTCGTCAGGCGTTCTTCATTCATTCTCCCCGAATGGCCAAACCATCTCAATGTGTTAACTTTTTATAAGCTAGTTAATGCCCTAACAAGGCGAAATAGGCCTATCCCGCAGAATAAAATTAACGTAGAATCAAAAAGTCTTTACTTTTAATTATAGATATAACTTATAATGGAATTCTACCAAATAAAAACTTCATCGATAATTAAGTGTTAACTTTCATTCTGTTAATTACATCATTCTTCATCTTACATTCTTTCCTTGTATCTTCATTTCGAACTCTGTCATACATCGTTCTGTTACAAATTCTTCTAAGCGATCTCATTTCAACTACATATATTCTGCTTTCGAGCGACTTCTGCCATGTCCAGGTCTCACTTGCATACGTCAGGGTTGGCACTACGATTGCGTTATGAATGGCAACTTTTTGATATGTTGCGATCATTCATAACTGGTCTAAGTGCTCCATTCATAACTCTTTTTTCAATATCCTTATCAGGCCGTCCATTCCTTTGGAACATACTACCCAGATAGACATACTTGTCGACTTGTTCAAGCCATTCACTCTCTACTTTTATTTGACAGACTGTTCACACACAAAAATCCAAAAATTTCCTGATGGTTTAATTATTTTAAATTAACTAACCTTTTCGAAAATTCGAAAAATTATATTTTTTTTGTTATACCAATTATGTAACGTGACTATAATAATCAACATAATACGACCTTATAAGACCCTTATCGGTCAAGGGTTTAAAATACTTTTCCGATCACGTCCTCATTGATGATCCTATCCTATCTAACCCTTTACCACATCTTCCCACCTCTCTCACCCTGACCGTTCATTAGAATTCTTTCGTGTTTCTCCATTCTCCGTGTAAACAACAAGGTATTTAAATTTCATTGTTTATATTAAATTTTCATCCTAGTCAGGAACTAAAATCTATCTCGCTATAATCCGGTCTTCATAGTCTAATTAAATTAACCCACCTAAACGTTTTATTATAACTTGGCCAAAACTAATTTTTACATTTTTTTGTATGCGTATTATTTTTAATTTCAATTTACAAAAGTAGTTATTTTATAATAACGTTTACAATTTTAATAAGTCACGTATTACATTTTTATCTAAAGTATTTTCCTTTTTTTGTGAACCGCAGTTTCTTTGAGTTGTCTAAAATTGGACTTCTTGTACATGTATTATGTCAGTTATCTTTCTGTTTTATCGCATGGTGAAGTCAATATTGATGTGATTCGATGTTTTATTGATATAGAGATATTTATCCAGGAATTTTATGTTATTAAATTATCAAGCTAGATTCTATGTTTGTCAGTAGATAAGGGCCTATTCAGCTATAACCGTTTTGGTACAGGAAAATATAACACAATTAATTTGATTTAAAAAAACTAGTATCCTGAAATTTATACCATCTTCCTTTTTTTCTATATCAACCTTATGTTCTATGTCCTTATGTATATGTATAGCATTCAAAAAGCGTCTGAAGTCACACTTTCTATCCACATAAACACAAATTCACGTCTTTTTCCCTTTATCCCTCTTCCTTTCTCCTCTCCTATCCTCCATCCAATAAACATAGTGTATCTATCTGATGTATTTTTTTTATTCTTATTTTTGTTCTTATTTATACATATACTAGTAAAACCCGTCAGACGTTGTCCTGCCTTTTTAATTATTTACCTCCAAATATATAAATTGTTCGGTATGTTTCCTTTTTATCACTTAACATTCTTATCTAGATTCGCTTATTATAATTCCGTATTTTTTCCCTTCCATCCCTACAGCCCCTTCCGTCCCTATTCATTCATTCATTTAAATTTTATATAATTATTCAAACAAATATAGGTACTTGAAACTTTAGCATTATTCCAGTTTTATATAATATACCATTTTATGTATGGGTATATAGGATTTTTGCTGAACAAACCCACTAAGTATCAATTCAATACCAACTTTTTATATTTAATTTTTTTTTGTGAGATATTGAATAAATAAATAAATAAATTATAATGCATAACCCTTCTCCTGAATGAGCTGAACAAATTCCCAAAGTTTCATCGCAATCGGATGGTTGGTTTGGGAGTTCATCGGACACATACAAATATACGCAAATCCATTTTCATACATATAGATTATTTTTTGTTTTTTATATTTATTTTGTATTTTTAATTTATGATTTTTTTTTCTCTATTTTTCTATTTGTATTCTTCTATCCCTGTTACTGACTGTATTTACCATGGTGGTTGACTGGTAGAGATTGCCTGGCCGTAATAAGTCCGCCACGTTGTATAAATCAATAAAAGTCTTATTATTATTTCGGGCTCTTTAACACCTTCTCAGGTTTATTACCTGGTGGGATTTGGGGTAGCACGAGCAATGCTGCCAAGTGCTATCCTTACTGAGTATATAAAATGTGGTGTTTTGTGTGTTGGTGCCATGTGTAGTATTTATGTGTTAGTAAGGTCAGTAGTGTCGTCAATTTGGAGGAATTTCCTCACCAGTCTGCATGTGTTTAATATGGCTGCTTTTTGCATGGTGACATATGTGTATTTAGGTAATTTGATGGTTTCTAAACTGCTGTATAAGTTGAATGGAATAATGCCTGTGGTGGAAATTACTATTGGTACTATTATCACAGATTGCATGTCCCAGATTCGCTTGATTTCGTCTTGCAAGTCAGTGTATTTTCTAATTTTTTCGGTTGTAGTTGTTTCGATGTTGTGTGTATTTGGTACGGCGATGTCAATTAACATTGTATCTACATGTGTAATATCTGATCTATTGTTATGTATGGTTCTATTAGTTAGGATGGATCTGTCAAAGTATAGTTTGTGAGTGGAGTTTTCAAGAACTGGTGTGGGTGTGTATTTATAATAAGGCATTTTGTCATTTTTATTTATTAGTTTGTGTGCAATAGCTAATTCTTGGTGGATGATGTTTGTGATTTGATTATGTCTGTGTGTATAGTCATTTTGTGTGAGAGTGACGCATGCCCCTGTAATGTGCTGGATGGTTTCTGACTTTTGGTGGCATTTTCTACATAGGTCAGTTAGTACTACATTGTCTTTCATGATGTATTTCCTTTATTATTATTATTATTATGTTCTCGTAGTGATCAATTTCAATACATACCTTTTTGTCACTAATTTTTCATGTAGGTACCTATCATTTACAATTGATACCATCTCACTAATTCATATTTTTCATTTTGTCAATACTGACGGTGTTGAATGTGTAGATGTATATGTACTTGTTTAACAAGGACATATTCATTTTAAAAAAAAGAACTCCATTACACTAGGTATTTTTTAATCAAACAAAAATGATTATGTTTCTAAATATATATTTCCCTTATAATAGGACGACCGTTTCGGCTGACTAGGCCCTTATCAACCGGTCTAGTCAGGCCCTTCTATACTAGGCCCCTATCAAGGGCCTAGTCAACCGAAACGGTCATCCTATTATAAGGGAAATATATGTAATATGTAGAAACATAATCATTTTTGTTTGATTACACAAAACATAGTGTCACTAATTAATATTTATGACCTAATCACATCACTCAAATCTAGATTTATATTTTATTAAATTTTATTATAATTGACAAATTTAATATTCATCTATAATTAATTTTCTATTTTATCTTATGAGTGTATATTATCTCTCGTTCTTTAATTATTCCGTATAATATTGTGATTTATATTGAATCTCTAGTTATCGATAATCTAATATCATTCATTTTCAGCAAAATACTTTTTGGAATAATAATAACCTTTTTGGAATAATTATAGCCTGTGATATTATGGAATGTTCGTCGTAAAATGTCATTCAGTGTATTGGTTTTTATCCTTTTTAACAGTTTTTTTTACCTTGGAGCGATGGAATTTCATTATAAAATTTTTAACAATGTTCAACTAAATGGAATTTGTAATTTTTCCTCCGATCCTTAAAGTTAACGCTACAAAATAATGTTACTACCTCCAAGTATCCATAAAAATTTAGTAAAATATCTTCAATCAATTTCGGAGTTCACTTTGTACTTTATTCCCTTTATGAAGTACAGTCCTTTATGACAAACATGCTTTTGTTATAAAATATCTATAGCGTTGGTAAATGAATATTCCTAGTCGTTTTCTTTTTAGTTGTTTATGGTTCGCTATTAAATTTTTTTAAGTTCATAATTGAGAACCTCGTTCCATTCAGACAGGAACATAAAAAAGTTTCGCCGCTTTTTTTACTAACTTCAAATAAGTTTGGAAAATTCAGCACGCGTTCTTGGGTTACCTTGTAAATATGCAAACGCTTGTTTTCTTTATAAAATTATAATTTAGTATAATGGTTTTCCAATGCCTTTAAGAAACTTGCCATCTTGGGGCATATGTATTTCATACGGAGCTCGTACGATGAATATCTATTGAAAATAACAAGCCATCGGGAAAAAAATATTTTGATTCTACCGGTTAATAAAAACTGTTAAATCAATACTCTTCATACTAATTGTAGTCTAGTTAAATAGTGTGTTGTGTTGGCAACAAATTTGTTCGTGAAGTGGTACTTATTGGTTAGTGGTATAATTCGTAACAATGGATTTATAAAGGTCGAAACACCATTGTGAAAATTTCCAATACACTGACATAGCTATAGACTTGTTTTTCAACATAATAAACATGTAGTCAATATAACCTTTTATTGTCTGCGATAAAACTAGATAGAATTTTGAAGTACCTAAATATGTCAATCAAATATAGCTTTATTTGTTATTTGAAAATTTAGTGTTACATATTATATATTTCGTATTGTGTAGCAAAATATTGTTTTAAGAAAATGTATCCATTTACATAAAATTATTTAGGAAATATAAATTTATTGGTCTCTTCGAAATATATTGCAGAATTGACATACCTACCTTCCTATAATTGGCTCAAACTTAGTCATATCGCAATGTCCGTACCTACCGTACACAATTTTTTTATCCAAGCTAAAATAAAGTCGTATTTATTTTATTATTTAGATGAGAAATCTATATGGTAGAAATGGATAATAATATCTTACGAATTATTATTTTAATAAGTATGATATTGTACCGAAATTTATATTTATTTATTTTATTATGGTTCAAAGTCTTATTTATTTTTACAATTTATATTTCTACAATTTATATTTTTACAAGGTTTGTCTAGTTTTTCCAACTCACTACTCAATCTTTTGTTTTCATTTTTCTTGGGTTCTTATTTTCAAAATATTTCTATTTAAATTTTCAATTTAAATAGAAATAGTACTTAATTTCATAACAATATTTAGATGTAAACACTGTATTACTAGAGTACCTATACGTATGTCTTTATAAAAAAATCACTGTTATGGTGTTAGTACTTCTCATAGGGACATGTTTAGCTACATGTGGTTATTATGTCTACGTATTTTCTATGTACTAGGTAGATTAAATTTTAATAAGATTATTTTAAAATAATATCTCTGTTTTGCGGCTTTGCGAGAAGTCTGATATCTATTTATTGATGTCAATGATATCGTATTTTAGGTAAATCTAGGTATCATCTGAAATGGCAATTTCTCATTCATCTATAACGGATGCGGTGTGAATATATCAGATGACAGAACCAATCCGATTGACTTCAGTGACTGCACATTAATATCGACGACTGAAACTAAAGACACGATATTTTCATGTCCGGCGTACAAAGCTATTCAATTTACAATTCAATCAATAATTGATTGGAATTATTCCTATGTATTGTTGCTAGATATTATATAAATAAATAAAATTTAGTGCGGTAGTTGAATGTTTGTTCTCATAACTCATGTTTGTTCAAAGGTTATCTTCTTCTTCTTCTTTCGTGTCAGCAACGCATTGTTGCGTTGCTGTGGTGGAAGGATTGGCCAGAGAATTTCTGTTACCAGGGGGCACCGCGTGGAGGTTCCACGGTTATCAATTATCTTTGATAAGTTGTTTTGACTTTTCACTCTGTGGTATGATTTTATGATATTTTTTATTTAAATGAGATTTTTGGATGCTTTTGGTATAATATAGGCGTCGACTGAAATATTTTTTATACCTTATCATATTCTGTATAGTATTCATAGTTATTTGGTATCATCCACAATCCACTCGTCTGATTGAATGTGGTAGTATTCAAACGATTATTCTGATAAAGGAAGCATCCATGTTAAATTTTATTGTGTAAACGATTCAACTGTTTACATTGTTTTTCTGCTCTTAATTATTTCATTAAAATACCAGCCAAAAGATACGAATTATAAAATAAGTCATTTATTGTGAATATACTTTCTCAGCCTTGTGTTAAAAATTAAGTAATCAGCCGAAAACAGTCCATTTTAACAAACATTTCATTATTTTAGATAAAAAATTGGTAATATTTTATTTACGACTTAGTTTAACATACTTATTATTAAGGTTGAATAGTTTGTGATCGTTCAATTCAATTGCTCTTTACTTTTTGAATATTGTCGTGTGAAAATATCATAATTTCCTTGACTTTGTCCCCACACTTTCTAATTTAAAAATAAATCTGATATATTTCTTATTTAATTACGATATGATCAAATTGGGTAGGTACTATGGCCAAGTAGTCAGAAAGCATTTATTAAATTACCGGAAGACATAATTCAGTTTTTAAACAACCTACAATATTTTATAACTTAATGCACGACATGCTTTTAACGATTATTTCTATTGAAACAGTTATGTCCGGGGATTGGTCTGGTACCGATATGGTTTAGTCTAGTGATGAGCGAACGCAATAAAAAGATCATGACGGGATCGTCTTGGTTTTGGTCTTGGATACTCGATAGAGTCTTAGTTTTGTAAGTATTGCAATCTTTTACAAAAAAAAATATTTATTCAATAAGATAATGCCAGACCAGACAAATAGCACCAACTATCCCAAGAGGCTATCCACCTGGCTGAGACAAAGTACATGCTATGTTGCTTAGTGATCGCGACTCTCACGAGTGAAGTCTACCAACAATATAAAGAAGACCAGAATAATTACAATGAATCATCGATTCAAAGAAACAAGACATCAATTTATGTAGCAAACATTTTTTTTAATAAATTATTAAAATAACAATAAAACTTTGTTTATTTCCACTTATTTATTTTTATTCCACAACTAGTTTCAAGAACTACCGTTCTCTTCTTCATGTGGGTTTAAACTTAAAACGCCTCTACCTTAGAATATTTTTTTACAAAAAAATAAGATTAATTAAAAAAAATAATACATTTTCCTACATTCCCTAAAATAAGCATAAATTCTTGTACTAATTTTTGTACGCTACCCATTTTTAATAGGTATATGAATAAAAAAAATAATGTGCTAAATAAGACGAAATACGTAACTATCGACGAGAAAAATATAAAATACTGTAGAATCTAAAACATTATTTTTAAAATTATATCTTGAAATAGCCTTGGTCTTACAGTGACACATGCAGTCTTCGTCTTGGACTGCAAGACTTGTTGCTCATCACTATTTTAGTTGGGACAGTTGAACCGAAGATTCCCTCTCGTTGGCCGAGTCACGAATGCCAATGGCTGTTTATCGCAACCAATTTGAGCTGACTCTGGCATCGGTAGACATATTGGTTTACCGTCTTCTGACAAATAGCTAACCCTCCTTGTCAGATCAACAATATTGTATTATATTTCATGTTATGTCTTCATCGTTTCCAACCTGATCTGTATTGTATATAATAATACCTATCGTATATTTGGTTTCATGTCTTGTCCACAAGTCTACGATGCATTTTCGATGTAGTTAAAGGTTAGACAGAAAGAACTAAACCATTCTAATTTCGACAAACATCGCTTCTCCTACATCCCTTTTTTACCGAATGCTCTTTTAGTATTTCAACTATGCCTGTAACCCAATGCGCTATCCGCTCTGCCATCGACTCATCTAAATAAAAAAAATATAAATATTTATAAAGACATCATTAACTTATGCGTTCGTGTAAAAGCGAAAGCGTCATTAAGGCCCTTGTTAATATATATGACCTTGGGCATACGGGAATATGCACATTTATTACCTCCTATCGTATGAAACACGAACAAATATTTCGTATCACCAAATCTGTTATATATACCTACAATATTTTTCGTGAAGAAATGTTAAAATTTAGATGTTTTTTTAATAGCAAAAGTAATTAAAAAAGGAGAAATACTCAGTCGGTAGATTTTCATATTCTCTTTCGATTGAAGTAAAAATCTATTTCATAGACCATGTAGTTTTTTTTAGTTATTTCAATAAAAAAATAGAAAAGTGTTTATTAAAAGTAATTTTACCAGAAAAGTATTTAATAAATTGAATAATTAAATTAAAACCCACGCGTAAGAATAAATATGTAATTATTTATAAACTGTTCTTTATTTGAAATATATAACTTCTGAGGGTTCTGGGAAAAGGTTTTCATAAGTTACTATTTAGCCTACTGTAGACTCTTTAGTAAATAAATTAAAACAAATACTCTATTAAAGGTAAACGGCCCAAGGTAGTTTAATTAAAGGAATGAACTATGATGTCTGACAAATTGCTCATCGACAAAAAAAGTGGCCATAATAACACAAAAAATCTCAAAAGATTTGAGTTTTCATAACATAAGAGGGTATGCGAGGCTGTACATATAATAGTATAGTTTCATAAATATAGTTAGGCAGTAGATATTGTAATATAGCAGTATGTTATAGTATATTCATGAATCAAGAAATGTATTTCAAGTAAGGATTATATGGCATCGGATTCTTAGCGAAAAAATATAGGAGTATGGGATGAAATAAACTCATAATATTATTACTTAGTTATATATTTTTATATTGTTTTGCATACCTATACATATAGTATACATGAGTACTATCACAGCATAATCCCACAGCGTGGGGGGGGGGGTAACTAGTGACAGTAACTACGTGGAATATTATTTTGCCGGTTGTTTTTTGATAACCGGGCTCATACGCGTATGTTATATTTATAAAAATGTGTTTGAAACCCTTTGTAATGATTTTTCAATATGTATTTATTTAGGATCACACAATTCCGATATTAAAATTCCTAACTCTTCATTTCGGCAATATTAGTTTATATCACGTAGGTGTTCAAAGAACTGCGTAGTCAATATACCTACACTAAATAATGTAGGTTTATACCGGTATTATTTTAACCTTTACAAATGTATTCCCGACATCAAAATTCAATTCAACGTACCGATTCATTTCATTAGAGCCGCTTTATATTTTTGGCTCTCATCAATATTAAACATTTTTTCGGAAAATCCTTCCCATCTCTTTCATTCAAACGCTGTCATAAAAAATTTAAACCTCTTTTGAATAATGTTATATTATATGAAAAGTTTCGTCGCTTTTTTTTTCAAAACAAAAATGTAGGTGATTTTTCGTAAAATGTTTTGTATTTTCGCAAACTTGCGTTTTTCGCAAATAAATTACAATATACGTAATTAAAAAGGTTCTGGCATCATACATCAGTTTAAAAGAGAGGAGAACATGGCCCACAAACCGTATCAGGGGGCCTTTTCACGGAAAGATAATCGCAACGCAAAAAAAACAAAGATATGAAATGTCAAAGTATGCCTCTACATTGCGAAAAATGTGACCTATTTTAAAACACAATTCTTTTAAACCTTTTTTGTCGTGTTATTTTTTTACTTGACTGTCTGCGTATATCTCTGCATGAGCAATTCACAGTAGTCCGAAAAAATAATTTTCTTTTTAAACCATTCACCACATGGATTACTGGCTAATTTTATATTAATTTTAAATAAAATGCCGAAGATATACTTTACTGTGTGATGTGAGGCACCGGCTTAAATTGTCTTTCCACTCTTTTATAATTTGATTGATTCATTTATTTCTTTACGTGAACAATTTTATTTTGATTCTTCTTTAATCCATGTTAGACACCATTTTGACGTTTATTTCAGATGATTTACAATTTGTTTTAATATTTGCTCCATTATTGGTAATTTTATAGTAAATATTAATTTATTTTTTTTTATTTTATAATGTTTGTAAGGTTTCTAATTCTTGTTTGTCTATTTTGATCTGAATCTATATTATTTATTTCTTTAAGGGAAAAATACAGTCTTATAAAATATACAAAAGGAATACAATATAAAATAAATAAAAAAACAGACCAATTACTATTGTCCATAGATGACAATCATTTAAAACACTAAACTGGGAAAACCGAGGAATAAAAATCGATGGTACATGCTTGACTCATCTCCGTTTTGCAGACGATATCGTACTTCTTAGCAACGACCTGGAAGAACTGACTGTTATGATTAAAGATCTCCATGACGCTTCCCTGAGATTTGGGCTAGAAATGAACCACAGCAAAACCAAAATCATGAGTCCGTCCAACAGAAATATAAAAATTGATGACAAAATAATTGAAACTGTTGAAGAATACATTTACCTCGGACATAAAATAAGAATGGGAAAAGAAAATCAGGTGGCAGAAGTACCCAGAAGAATTGGACTTGGTTGGGCAGCCTTCGGGAAACTCAGTTATATAATGAAAAATAAGGATATCCCCATCAATTTAAAAAGAAAAATCTATGAATCATGTATATTGCCTGTAATGACATATGGTTTGGAAACAATGTCCCTGACCATAAATACTGTCCACAAATTAAAATGTGCACAACGATCCATGGAGCGGCAAATGCTGGGCATAAGTCTGAGGGATAAAATAACCAATATAGAAATCAGACGCCGAACAAAAATCGCCGATATCATGGATCGGATCGCAAAATTGAAGTGGCAATGGGCAGGACACGTGGCCAGACAGCCAAATTCAAAATGGACTCCCAAAGTCTTAAAGTGGAGGCCATGGGAAGACAAAAGGGGTGTCGGTCGGCCACAGAAGAGATGGGCCGACGATATTGTTGCGATCGCCGGAAAGAAATGGATTGAAGCGGCACAGAATAGAGGAAAATGGAGACAAATGGAAGAGGCCTACATCCAGTAGTGGAGGGAAGGCTAGGAAGAAGAAGAAGAAGAAGATAGATGACAATCATAACATACAAGCATACACATTACAACGTTAACTAATTAAGAATATAATCAAAATAAATAAAAATATTATTAGAATAAATTCAAATGTTATTAAAAAATTATTGCATGTTTGCCGGTGACGGGAAATAATGGTAAGAGGAAAATAAAGGGGAAAAGGATGGGAGAAGGATTAAATGTGCTATGATATAAGAATAAAAACAAATTAATAAAAAATAGGTACCTACAAAAATTGAAAAGTTCACGCGGTTATGCATCTATATAAAGAGTTTTTGTAGCAGTTATTACTAGCAGTGAATATATGTATCAGAATGTGGTATATTGCCCGATAGGTTGACATTATAGAAATGACATACCCTTTTGATAAATTCGTTTTTATTTGAATTGGTGTTTCTTCGAGGAACGTAAAGCAAGTTGTTGTTGTATTTATCTGATTCTATATTTTTATCTTTGTTTGTATTTAATTATTTTCAGTATTGTAACAAGTTTAAAAAGGCTTATGCCATATTTTGTGTAAATAAATATTATCATAGTTTTCGGGTTTTCCATAAGAGTCAGATAATCGAAAATACAACAGGCAAAATAACATCTCACAAAGTTTAGGGATGAGGTTCACCACCCATTCTGAATGTTGACATTTTTGGAGAGGAGAGACAAGTGTGTGGGCTTACACGCACGTGTCTTGCTTCCTTTTATAAGGTAACGTACGCTCGCACACCTGTCGCTGGTTACCTCTTATTGTGAGATTTGCCGTGCTGGTATGTATGCATATATATACTGTTGTTAAAATCACTTCATATTATAGTTTTTATTTTCACGTCATGTCGTACTCATTCTATTTAATTACATTATATTTCAATTCTCATCCATTTCATTTTTGATTTAATGTAAAAGACCAATTAGATTTTTTTTTATTCTTTCAAACTCGGCTCCATGGTACCTACAAAAATAACAATCGGCGAATATGAATTCACATTCCCATAATCTATAAATTAATTTTCATTTTTTTTTAATTTGTAATTTATGTATAAGCCACTCAAATAGTTCGTATTTATTAAACAATTTATTTTATTTTTTAACAGATTTTTAATTATCTCAATAGAGACGAAGTTGGAATATTTATTGTAGGAGAACCGGGAAATCAAGGCACCTACAGGGCTTACGACCTGTCATCGGCTGGTTTACGTGATCACTTTATGCGCTTGCGCAACGTTCACCAATTATGCCTTTTCAATGAGATCCCTATCAATTCAATTTTGAAAGTTCTATATATTGTAATACTGAAATTCTTTTCGCTTGAAAATAAGGAATTTTTACTACAGCCATTTATGGGTGAAATTATGAACAACAATCTTATTATTTTTATTTATTTTGTTGGAACGCCATCTATTGAGAGAATTGTTTTTTTTTTGTAAATAATGAAAGCTACAATTCTTATATCTGAGGTGACAATGCATTTTTCGCATAGAAGTCACCCCTGAATTGCGCCAGACTTATAAGGTCATTTTTGTCTTATTTACCTACTTGTACCAATGTGTAAGTAATCGAATATTTTTATTATTGCATATGCGCAAACATTGGTGAACGTTGCGCAAGCGCATAAAGTGATCACGTAAACCAGCCGATGACAGGTCGTAAGCCTTGTAGGTGCCTTGATTTCCCGGTTCTCCTAAAATAAATATTCCAACTTCGTCTCTATTGAGATAATTAAAAATCTGTTAAAAAATATCTTTGACTCCCGACAGGGAAAAAAATCCAATGTTTGCGCAGATGCAATTATAAAAATATTCGAATTTATTTTATGTTGTGTTTTTTTTTATTATTTCCTTTGTTCGATAGTACCTACCTACATTTATACAAAAATGAGAAGAAACAATTTTATTTGTTTCGATTTATAGGTAGGCATATTATATTCCAACAAGTAGATAAAATAAACACAAAATGTTATTTACGATAAAAGTTTTTGACGTTCCAGAAAATATTATGTGTTTCTTTTTATGGTATTTGCATATCATAATTTAGTTTCTTTGCAAAATGTCGTTTTGATTAAGTGTATTATGATATGTCACGGTGATTATTTACTTTCAATGTCACTTCCTACATTCATAAATCAATTGATACAGTATCGTACCTACATACTTATACATTCAGATTATTTTAACTCTCCGCTACTATGTATTGGTGGAAATATGTACGTATATGATTTTGCTATTAAATTTGTTATTATTATACCATTTTTTTCTCAATCTTGAGAGAAATTTCAGGTTTTGCTGAGTTCTTTATTCTGATGATGCTCGTCGAAGAACGATATCGTTGAATGGGAGTCGCATCAACTAAAATAATAAATAAAATACTCCTTTATATTTCTAAAATTAAATTATATGGCCGTTAATTTTAATTCTTTTTTTTTCTTCAAATATGAATATTCAGAACCTTTACAACGTATATTTTAATATTTTGTTTACTATGGATAAAGTTTACTAATTAATTCTAATTTATAAAAATATATTTTTTTTAATTCAAAAAGGGTTATTGTATGTTTATGTTTTCGTGGATTACAATAATTGTTTCGTGTGTACCATTATTTACGGGGTTTCTACTAAATATTATCCCCAGAGCATAATATTAATTTTAATATGAAATATTTTGAACCAATTGAATTTTTATTTTATAATTGAGTTTCGATTTGAGTTATTATTGCTACTATGTAACACAACAACGGTCAAATTATTTTACTCTGCAATATGAATCCTGAAATAAAATATTTTAATTTTTGATATTGACTCAGTCAAGATGGTCTAAAGATAGGCATCTTTTGACCGATACTACTGTCTAAAATTTCAATGTTGCCTCAAAAAAACTGGTAATTTATTTACCTTAAACATTTTCTTATAAACTTGCAAAGGAGTTTTATCTGAAATTTTCCTCTGAGAATTTAAATAAAGAAAACTACGTAACTAATTTTTCAATTTAAACGATACATTAATATATCTACTATTATTTTTGTTACATTCTGTGACCCATATTAAATCATTATGAAAGGGATGTTCTCTATGTTGTTGTCAAACCTCTTTATGTAAAATGTCATGTTTATTAGATATAAATAAATAAAATAAAATGTTTTTCGTATCATTTTGGACGTAGGTAAGTAATTATTTCTTTGATATGTTACGTAAAAAATCTCAATTTCACTTGTCACAAAACCGAATTTCTTCGTAATACAAATTCTCTTCTATTTACGTCTCGATGATAACTTTTTCGAGCTTATTACCTCCTGTTGGCCGTAGTCTAAAGCTTCTGTAGTAGGTACTTATCCTACCCAATATGAGTGACGAGGGATGACACATTTATTGTTTTCCATAGTTCCAATGTTGGCTCGGGTCCGGTCTATTTAGATGTATAGTGTAACTCCTCAACGAATTGATCCAAAACCCTCGTATGATAGGGTGAGTATTTAACGTATACCCAGAGCCGGTTACACAATAGGTTCGAATGATGTAAGCGCGAAAGCGCAAATAATCTGGACTGCTAAACATAAGGAAAATATCCGAAAAAATAACAAAAATATTAACACGAAATTATTTGATCAAATAAAGAAATATAAAATATTAGGGGACGAAATTTAATGAATTTCATTCTCGTTAACTTGAAATATTACCTTTCATTCTTTTAAAATATTTGAAAGATATCAAAAAATATTA
Organism: Molanna angustata; assembly: GCA_963576475.1. Lineage (NCBI taxonomy): Eukaryota > Metazoa > Arthropoda > Insecta > Trichoptera > Molannidae > Molanna > Molanna angustata. The sequence goes on along the minus strand of OY754971.1, from coordinate 20,550,069 downwards.
TAACGAAGTTTCATGATAGATTAAGAAATGTACAGCATATAGAGACGAACATTAACGAAGCTTTCATTCTCGTCCACTCAAAATATTACCTTTAATTGTTTTATCACCTCAGCCACTGGTATTACCCAAAATCCGTTTATAGGTTCATTTAAAAAAAATAAAATCATTTCACAGATTTTTTAAATATTTTAGGGCTGATAGATATTATAGGGACCCGCTCAGAGCATAATCCTTTGATATGTATTGTATCTGGATTCCCATTTGAATCTTGATCAACGCGTCTGTTGTTTTTAATTTTTCTCTTTAAAATAATAAAATACACTATCTTTAAAATAATAAATATTTATGTATTATTTTACTATTTTTTTGAGGAAGTGTAAAAAAATCGGCGCAAGAGTATGTGTTTATTTCAAAACAACAGCGAGACAAATAATAATATGCAAGTATATTAATGGGCGATATTCAAACAAAGAGCGACGTCTCCTTTTTTAAAATTAGTGCGCCGTACCGTGCATCGACGACTATAGATCCTGCCCTGCTTATACATAAAGTGTTCGTGGATATACTAGTTTCCCTTTCGTATTTAACATTCGAAGTTGGTCGTGTATTGTACGATCCACACACTGGAGAATTCCTTCGTTAATGGAATCCAACAAAAAGTTTGCACGATTAACTATTTGCAAACTAATATTGCCCGTTGAATACTTAATGAATGTGTATATTTTGTATAGATACGATTCTTCTACCCCCACCCTCCCCCTCATTGGTGCCCACAATAACTTTATTTTTATTTTATCCTGCGTATTGGAAAATTATGAGTACCTACCTACCTAATCCAAATTCCTCTATAATATATCATTGTTATATTATAAATTTTTTCTGATTTCCAATTTATTCAAATTTAATCTAAAATTAATAAATAAAGTATATTAAAAAAAAAGTTTTTCTATATAGATGGCCTAAGTAGCGCTTTTGCTAGACACAGATTGCACCTTTAGAAACTATACTTAAACTATTGAATAGAAATAAAAAGTTGCTAGATATGTCAAGTAAAAATTGTTGATATGTCTTTTATTAATATTATAATGTATATTTTTTTATATTTTTATAAATACATTAAGTTTCATAATATACTTCCATCGTGTTTAAGACATGGTTAAACTTTCAACACTTTTTCATTTTAATTTGTCGTTTTTTTATTTGTATCTGTCCAGATAAGCGTCATCGTGTATTAGAGATTATTTTGATGATATATGTATGTGAGTAAATTATTACTAAACGCCTAAGAAATATTTCGAGTAATGCAATATCAATTAGTTCTTGCAATCTACAAAATGAATGTTAATAATCGTCGATTATTTAGAGTATTTACGATCACGCCACGACACTAATAGAGCTTAAAATTAATCATATCTTTTGTAGTCCAATTTAAATGTCGTCCGAATGTGAAAAGACGCGGTCAATTACATACAGACGTCTTATTATAGTCTCAAGTTTGGTGGTTGTATTGCAGAGTTGCCTTTTATAAGAAGTGGAATGCCTCGGAGGCAAATAACTCTCATGCGAACAGGTGCCACGATATTAAACAACGAAAAAAAAAAACAGATTTAGTCATTAAACCAACCATCCATATCACGCTATATTACCTACTGTAACATAATATTCGTTGCCCAGTCGCGTCATAGCTTACTTGTCAACTTGCGATTTAATATTTCTCCAGTTATTTATTTTATTTATTTATTTATACATCTTCTTGTACATAATATAAACAAATATAATTGTACACTGGCGGGCTTATTGCCATTAGACAATTTCTTCCAACCAACCAGATTACAAAGTATGACAACATTGTGTATGTACAACAGCAAATAAAAAAGAGTAAAAGAAATCAAATAAAATACGTATAACACTTAAATACTATTAAACAAAAAAAAAATATAATTCATAGCAATAAAAAGGATATGGTAAGGACAGGAGAGGAAATCGGGATCAGGTGTTCAAGGATAAATATTCCTTCTTTAGTTTTTTCTTGAAAATACTAAGTGAGTTAGACGACGCAATATCCGGACTAAGGCTATTCCATAATCTTGCTGATTGTACTTCGAACGAAGAGCTGAGAAATTCTGTATTATGGATAGGTATGGATAGTGTTGTACGTTCAGCAGATCGGAGTGGAAGTCCATGATTGGATAAATAAGTGAATTTGCTTTTTAGGTACTACTTTTTAGTTATTTTACAATTATCAAATTTGATATATTTTCTTGAAATGCCATACTTATTTTTCAATTATGTATCAATAGGAGTGAGAATGAATGCTATATTTACTGTAAGAACAAAGAATTAGAATGTTTAAGGTGGCACATATAATGCAAATGTAAAATATATGAAATAGTTTCAAATTTGTTGTTTCCAGTTTATGTTTACTTTTATAGGTTTAGCATTTTATACTTCTATTTTAAATGTCATTTAACTCTTTATATTAAACTCAAATATATTTCAAATTATAATAAAAAAATAAGAAACCAAATAAAATATAAATTCATCTATTCGATGCGATAAACGTATAGTGTTATGACGTTTGTATAATAAGATTTATAATAGAAATAATTGAAAATAATTTTTATTATATTATTTTTCTCTCCTCGCATTATCAGACACAGAACCCTCTCACACCTAAGTACCTCAAGGAGATATTCGCCCATCATTCCTCTCATGGCTTAAATTTTCGGTCTCAAAATCATAGTACACTCTCAATACCAATACACCACACATCATTCTACACTTAGTCGTTGTCGTTCATAATTCACGCAACCCGGTTGTGGAACCAATTACCCAATGGTATAAGTGAAGCTCCTAGCTTAATGGCTCCTAGCAAGAAGCTTCTGAAGTCACATAACATATAATTCCTTTATCCTTCATCCCTTCACAACCCATCCTTTTCCTATTTTTTGACATTATCATTATTATTTTAAATTGTGTTTTTTATAAAAAATTTGTCTTTTAGTATTATTATTTTTTTCTTCGTTGTATTGATTATTGGTTTTTATTTGTAATATTTTTTACTTCCTACTGATTTATCAACTAGTGTTTGCCTACGGGCAATAAGTTCGCCACATTATGTGAAAAAAAATGCGAAATAAAAGAAATTTATTATTATTGTTGTTGTGTTCGACTTTCGATAATTTACCATTAAACAGCGTTACGTCATCATAAAAATTCTCCGTACAACTGTGATAGTTAAAAACATGTCTGAGACTTAAGTTTTTTTTTTTTTAAGTTATTTATTTTTTAATAAAAAGTAATATATTCTTATTTTCCCGCCAAACTGCAAAGCAGTTTTTTGGCAGAGGAGATTCTCTCTTTCATATAGTATTATAAATTTCACATAAAATATATAGTTTTTTTTTTTTTTAACATGTCTACGTAGGGGACGCCAGTTATTACGATTTGGGTCCATTTTACTCTTCCGAAGAAGCGCACTACGTAGCGTCGGGAGGGGTTTGCAATCTAGAAAAGAGTTTATTAATTCGGATTTTAAAAAGACCCGGGTTGTACGAAGGTGGAAACACAGAATTCGGAAGATCGTTCCACAGTCGGGCTGCTGTATTAATAAAGGAGTTCGAGAAGCGACTTGTTCGTATATGTTGAGTTACTACACTAATTCCTTTGATTGTTTTTTATGATGTGTTTTACTCAAAACAATGCGTAATCAACTATTTTAAACATAGAATATATGAAGAACAAAGGATTTTATAAAATAGTGTCGGGATCGATATTACATTCAGCTTTAACTATTTTTATTTATATCTCATTATGGATAGTAGACTTTACACTCTTTGGACCTTCTTTTGAAGTTGCCTTGATAAAATAATAAAGTTGAATTGTTATTACTGTGCCTTCACTGGCGACGTTTATTTTTATTTTTAACACCAAGTGTTGCATATTACCAAATTAAAAATAAACCTACAATTTCATATTTTCTATGTCCAACGAAAAACAACAACATTGTTAGTTAGAAGAGTCAATTTATTTTTAATGAAAACTCCAAATTTCTAGGTATTTTAAAAGTATCTTACATATAGTCCGAGTTTTCAATTAATCATTTTTTAATGACTGTTTTTTTTATGTTTTCTTTCTTATTGAATATAGTGAAAAGGGTAAGTAAATTGCGAACGAGAAAAATAGGTCGGTCGCAAAAAAATATTAGAATTGAAAGTGCCAGAATTAGGAAGTTGGTACTAAAACCAATAAATAATTAATTGACAAAGAACGTGGGCATTCGAATATTTCTCCCTTCTCCATTAAGGAAACAGGCTTACATTAACGCTGAAATTTTCTAAATTATTTAAAATTTATATATCTTCTTCTTCTTTCCCATTAGCGCTTCTTTCCCGTTTCTATCGGGGTACGCTTAATTAATATATCTATTTCAACAATATCTAGAAGACAATAATCACGATTTAGGTACACTGTACAATCGTTCAAATACTGAAAGAACGCTCAGTATCCCAGTACACAATACTTCATTTTTCACCACATTTTTCTCCGTACAAGCAGCTCGTCTTTAGAATCACATCCCATCGCAACTTCGAGTTTCATTAACACTTCCCGCTTTCAAAAGAAATCTGAGGAATCATTTCCTTACACATAACACCTAAATTTGTCTCCTTGTCCCCCCCCCCCACCTCTCCTGACCCCTCCGTTTCTTTATTTTCTTTATTGCTTTTGTTTGTATAAGTCATAAAAATGTTGGTACATACCATAAATGTAATTACTTTTTCACCAGATGAATATGGTTGATTGGAAGATATTGCCGTTCTGTAATAAGCCCGTCATTGTGCACTTATGCCCAGAAAGCTTAAAATAAATAAATAAATAAAATACATGTTAAGTACCTACCTACATATATTAAAATATATTTTTTAAATAAATTTATGATTTTTCTTAACGAAAATTACGCGTTCTATGCCTTATTCATTTTTATTTTATGTTGAACTTAATTAAATGTGTTATTATTGTGTTTATTCAAAAGCCGGAAAATTCTGGAAGTAGTCGTAAAAACACAGACTTTTTATGGTAATTAAATTTTCAGTGATAATGATCGCCAAAATACGCTGCAATAACAATAAAACGATTTAATTGTGATTTTACAAATATTTTTGTTTACATGGTTCTGATATAATTAATTGTGGCTGTAAAAACAAGATTACCTTATTTTATGCTATCTCATGACGACATAGGTAGACACTGCCTTTATCTTCTTGTTTAAAGTATATTTTTATAGGAGTCCCACCCCCTCCATGGTGGTTATAAAATATTATATCATAAATTGTTGAAGTACTATTCGTCTGTTCCCAATTTGATTAGTTTATTAGGTATTTTTATTCAGTGATTCATTAAAATCACAACGAAATGTGTGTGTTAAGAACACAATGAAAAAATGTGTAGAATACAATAGTTGTATTCGAGTGAGACATGGCAGGAAACGAAGTAAAATGGAGAAGTCAGTTCTCTCTACCCCAATAACAGGGACATGGCGAGATAATAAAAACCATATGTGTTCTCAGTTCGACTGATCAGATTAATTTTTATTCAGTAATTTACTTAACAGTATTTCTGAGAAATGTCATTGTAAACTGCACAAGTATTATTGTTTGAAAACTAAATTTAATGTGTTAAAGTACATTTAGATATTTTATAGCGTTATAAATTAGTTCCTGGTTTGTAATTCTTATCATTCAATCAGATTTTAATAGTTAAAACTAATATTGTTTTAATTATATAAGCAGATTATCTGATATTCCCTTGGGGCTTTTATTTTACGAGCGAATGTTCCTTTTCTCCTAAATATCCAGAACGGATGGTTTGTGAATTACATTATCTGGAAACGTTTTAAAGGTAGTTTGTACGATTGTATTTATCTCAGTATAATGTTATATTTAAATATTATTATTTCCTTAATTCTGACTCATATTATTTTATTGTTTTTGTCAATCTTTATGAATTTAATCATGTATTTTACAGCTGTTTGCCGAATTACATTCTTAGTAGAGCAATTGTAAATTATTTAAATATATAAAATATAAGAATTGTCAATCAACTTTTATTATTTATAACTCATCCATCATTCACATATTAAATTAAGAAGCTCTGATGGGTTCTCTATACAACTTATCGATTTGAATATAATTAACACCGATTCCCGCAATTTTTGCATTTTTAGTCATAATTTTCAAATAGATTCGAAAAAAGTAGGTAGTGTCGGATTCAGTAACTACACTGAAAAAATAATGATTTAAAAACCAGGATTCTTTCATTCATGTGGAGCAACCACCTACCACATCAACAACACCACAAAAAAGCACATCCCCATACACCAGTCTCATCTTACCCAAAATGACATCTATCAGAAAAGGTGGTGAACCTAATTGCTGGACTATGCAAGATGTTGTTTTGCCTCTTGTATTTTCGATTACCCGGCTCTTACTAGACAACTAAAACGATGACAATGGGAAAAGTGGAAACACTATTCGAAACCGGTGCCTAACGGTAATTTCGAAATAAACCAAATCCAGTATCTGATTTTTTTTTGCAGTGTAGTTGACAGCCAACTCGTTGATTGGTTTTTAATTTTAATAGCCTAGTATTTTTATACTAGCTTGTGTATTGGTTATGGAGTATTTATTTTAATACGAAGTGAATATCAATTCTGTTGAGATCACGACTTCTATAGCAAAGACTGTATACCAGCTTAAGTCATTTCCAACCACCAGACCTTTCTCTTCACGGAGGGCAACTAGTTTGACTCCATGTTAGGGCCCTTGCATGTTACATTATATTACAAGTTCAATTCAAACCTAAACCTTATTTATATTTAATTTATAAAAATCTTTTTTTAAAACATTGTTTTTAATGGACATTAGACGAATAATTATTTTTTCTTGTTTCCTCTTAACATTTCTTGTGTTTTCTGATTTTTTATCTTCTGTACAATATATTATGATAAATTATGCCTTAATTATGATAAATGTCCATAAATTGTATGTAGGTATAAAAAATATTTTATTCCGAAATCAGGTTTGAACTTACATATTCGGTGAAATATATAGATGTTTTAATCAAATTTTAAATAACTAAAGTTAAGGTATTGTAACTGTACTGTTAGGCTGTATACACAAAACATTTGGTTAGAGTCGAGAGATAATCATATATTTATAACGTAGAATATAACACTTGTTTTTATAATTAAATTAAACGTAGATGTAAATACATATTATTATATTAACAGTAAAATTAAAACTATAGTTTTATTATGTTATCATGGAATTTCACCAAGAAAATTCTTCGACAAACTAATGATGACTTCGACGACAACGTAATGGAGTTCTCATCGTGGTGGCATGAAATAATATGATAATCTTCCCTTTTAATCCTTTCCATTTCCTTTTGGTTCAGATTCACCATCATTCATGTATGTTAATCAGTTTTATAAAATTTGTGTTACATTTTCTGGTCTTTATATGGTTATTTGATGTATTTTGTAATTTTGTGAAGTTTTTCGATCGACAATACTTGATGGAATTTCATTATAATGTATTCAAATAAAATACTGATTTATAATTTTATTTTTATATATTATTTTGTAAATGTGACGATTTGTAATCGTAAATAAATCAACTAAATAATTAAATATTTTTTTTTATAAACAAGTATAATGATTATATCAAAATCATTACATTTTATTTTATTGAGCAAACATTTTAAATCCATATAATCTGTTGTTGTTACTATAATTTTACATAATAGAATTAGATCTTTGCCGATAGTCAGAATTTTCTATATGATAAATAGCTAAAATAGCGGACACGACAGACGTTGTCCTGCCCGAACGTTAGCAATCCTGCTTTAAGCTGGTTCAGCAAGTCTGCTTTACTAATTTTATTTGGAATATTGTTCGTTTTTCTATTGAACTTGTGTTTGTCATGTGTCGCGCATCGTATGAGCGTAATGGAGTGTCGGCTACCGGTTTGTAAGTGGTACAAGACAAGAAGTGTGGTGGTGGGGGAAGGAACCCAGACAAATCCGGTTCTGAACCCGCTTGCACACATACTTGAACTTCACATTTTTTCTTCTTTCTTTGAGCCGAGCCGTGACGCAAGCCATCACTCTCTTCCTCCGCGATTTTATTGTAAACAAAAAGAGAAAGAACTCGCACGGTTTTATTGGTTGGTGGCAATCGTCGCACATACTGAGAGTGTGTGTCGCTACTGATGCAATGCCTAGCGTGATCAGGGACGGTCTTGGGTAACGCGAGCACCCAAAGCGAGGGTTAATTTGTAAGGGTTGTATAAGTATTCACAAAATGCAGTTTTTACAAAATTAATATTTTGGTTAATTTTAGGTCGAATATTGAGATAACTAGTATTGGATTCACATGCTGATTCCCGGTCGAGGCACAGTCTGGATTTTTAAGATATCGAACATCTAAATAAATAATAATAAAATATATACAATATCTAATTTGTAATCCAACTATCGATTTGTTCAAGAAAATTTATTTATCTTTACACATCGACATAGTTTCAAGCCTTACAGGTCTATATTTTTAGGCTTACGAAACTTTTATACTCAGAATTTTGAAATTTTGTCCCGGTCAAGGGTTATCAACATACGAATATTTATTTCTTTTTTCCGTAATATTCTTAAAAACCATAAAAGATAGAACACTGAAAATTTGTATAAATCGATATGAATATAGTCAATATGTTTTATTCCAGGGGAAGTTCCAGAGCATATATAATTTAATTTTATTCAAAAAGTACATATGTACATTATAGTGGTATCTACGTACATCTCACTTTTTTTAAAAATTATTGTAAAAATTGAATTTAGTGATGATTCGTTTTATACAATTTGTATGGCATGGGACTCTTAATAGTTTGATACATAACCTCCATACATATACCATCAAGATGTTAACATATTCGAGGTAGGAAAACTGGGGACTGGCCTCCACACTTTCTTATTTTGACATACATGATTTGTATAGAAAACGAAATATATTGAATTATTTGGATTTAAGGGTTTATAGTGTGGTACGTATTTTTCAACTACAAAAACTATCACCATCGACAGTTGGATCTCATGTTACATGTAACTTGTTTGTAAAAACGTGTTACAAAGTAATAGAAAAATTGCATAAAAATAATAAAAGAACATGTTATGTTTTGTGCACTTTTACAAATTTGATTTAAATACCTACTTTCTGTTTCAATGAAATTATACTCTCGTCGCCGAGGTATTTTTGCATAGTTGAGAATTTAAATTAAGTTTGTTATTTTTTACTTCGACTAAGCTCTCGGCAATTACGACAAATCGCCTTGGTTTAAAACTTCACTGTATCGATGTAGGTAAGTATATTCCGATTTCGGTATTAAGTTTTGCCTTTAGCCTCTCCAGTTGTTTTACCGTTATTCACGAATCAAAAAGTCGCTTCACCGATGACATGTATTGATATCGGCGGTTTTAGATCGAGAGTCTTTTCAAAACGAAAATAGTAGGTACTTAATTCTTGTGACCGAATCCAGCATCATCTACGTAAAATAAATACCCACAGAGAGGAAAAATTAACGGACGAAATTGAATCTCGATATTCGAATGGTTCGATGATTAAAGTGTTCTCAAATATTCCCGCCTACCTAATATTAAAAGGAAAAACTAAGATATACCGATATTTTATCCAGCCAAATTGAAATATATCTACATTTTTTTGCCTTCACTTATATGCGTGGATTTCTTTCTCTCCGAGCACAAAAGCCGCGCCTCTTTTATAGTTATCAAAGGCTTCGTATCAATTGCATTAACAGACGAGTCTTATTGTATTGGGGTATATTAAGAAAATGTAATATTTATTAATCGATTATATCCTCCCCAAGATTAGCTGAAGTCAGAGTAGTTGAAAATGTCTTGAATTATCGCTACAAATTGATGCGATTAATATCAAAATACTATATTCAATTTCATAGCACTCTGTGTTCGTATATGGGTTGATTCACGATGTGACGTTATTATATTTATATCAAATATAACGTCTATATCATTTCGCTCATAGCAAGTTATCCACAGGAAACAGGATGTGAACTTTAAGAATGAGATTTACAAAGTCATCAAAGAGATGTAGGTACTTTTTTAATCCAGGTTTTAGTTATATAATTTTAATATGACTTTTGCAAAGGTTTAATCAAAGTATGGTTTTGTTTCATTTTTGTGTATTCACATTTTATAAAATTAAACTTCATACATAAAGTATGTATTGTAAAAAATATCTTGAAATTGTAATTAATTTGAACCACAAAAAATATTGCTCAACATTAAACATATTTTTTCACGCTAGTAAACATTTTAAGTTAATCGGGGCATTTATTTACCATGGAATAATAATTAAATATCTACTTCATTAGTTTGAAAATGTCTCTTTGATTATGTTGATTTATTTTAAATTTTACTTATTTTGACGATCAAATATTTATTTTTTAAAATAGTAAGTCTTATACTTATTTACCCTCCACTTCTGTAGAATTATTCATTCTTACTATATATTATTTCATTTATATATTTTTTTTAAATGTACCTATATCTATATTTTACTGATATTCTCTGTAAATAGTATTGCGCATTACTGTTACACATGACTGTTATAATAAGTTTAAAATAAATCGAGTATGAAGATGGCGTATTACAAATTATTTTAATCTGTTTATTCGATTTTAAATTGTTCGTCAATGAGACGGCGTTGCAGAGTCAAATTTCGTTTTATTCAATAGAAGATCTATTTTTCTTTTGAGGAAAATCGAAATTAATTTAAAAAAGGGAATGCGGTGCGAATTGGAATCGGAATCAATTGATATGCTTCTCTTTAACGTCTCCCGAGAAAAGCCATTAAAAATTTCATTATAATTTCCGTTTACTCGTGGAAACTTCCATTTTCCCATTATAATAAAGTTTATGGTATTCCTCATGAACAAGTGTTGTTGATAATTCTTTGGGAATGCTTGGAATTGTTAATGAGAGCCTTTTGACAGTCGTCTTATGTGATGATCCACAAAACCGGGCGAATTCCTTAGGGAAATTTTTTAAACCGCCTAAAATATCGTCCCCTTGGCATATTTGTCGTTATGTTATTTTTGTCAACCTTTTTGTCTGCTCGTAAATGTTCTGCCAATCTTCTAACAATTTTTATATTTTCCTTACGCCGTACGAAATCACAAATTCCGTTGTGTCAATGTGAATTTCATGTGAACATATATAATGGAAAGTGATAAAACGAACACATACATACCAGTCCGATTTTTTTACAGAGATATGAGTCTTTTTATTGCTTTGTTACTGACTTAACGAATATTTATATTTTATGGTATTATCAATAAGTAAAATATCTTCATATGCAAATTTTCAAAGAAATTATAGTCCTTTAATTATTTATCAAAAAATATAACTTTCCAAATCTTCATTCAAGAAGGTTGTGTCCATCTTGGAATGCCAGTGTTTCTTTTATAACTAAAATCCTCCAAATGCTTCTGAAAGACCATTTATAAAAATCACTAAAAATAATATACATATAATTAAGGACATATATAAATAAATAAACATTTATTGAGACAAAAAAGGAGTTTGCTTACAAAAACACAGATATATAAAAAGAAATATACAGAAAAACAACTTTTCTGACTCAAAAGGACCATGCTCAGCTATGTTGCTGGAAGACAAGCCCCCCCAGCAGCTGATTTTCAGCATGATCCTGTAATATTCAAATCATACCCAGTTCTACCCATAGCAAAATAAATGGTCTAATACTAACATACAATGTTTTATCGTAAAATTTTAACTGTATCATCTTACTAAATGAATAAAAAAAAATATTACCCTCCGATTAGAGCGTTAACGTTTCAGCTTGTTTAAACGACACCAACATAATTTATCACTGGGTTTTCTTATTGCGATTTTTTCCGTTTTTCCATATTTTCCGACACGTCGCATTCACCACCTAAAATCGTGATCCTCACTAGGATACACGCTTGAATTTACAAAAAGAATATGTTTCATAGTCAGAAAATATATTACACTTTTTCTTTTATTTTAAAATTCATGGATCAGACATCCTCAACACGCGGGACACAAAAACATGGAAGAACAAAAATATAAAATAGAGAAAAATCCATTATTCAAAATGACGCAACACCAAAAGTTGAATATTTGATATTTTTAATATATCACGCTTTATAATCTGTTTTTTTTTTCATGTTGCAATCCGCTTATTTAAATTAATATCTTTACTCCGACAGGGTGTGACTTCAACCCTATTTTTTTCTGCATTGTGAACGTAATAATTTAACACGAATTTTAGTAAATTTTATATTACTACGTTACTCTTGCAAACTATTTTTATATTTTAACAACGAAATATTTCTTTTCTCATATCCATAATATTATCGTCATCGTTTCTTCGGTTCCAAATTTCTCATTTTTTGTTAAACTCCTTTTTTATTTTTATTTTATATTATTAAGATTTTTTTTTATTTTATTTTAATTTGTTTTTTTTTTTCATTTTATCTTGCTTCTCGGTCTACTAGCAGGTACTATGTCAAACAAACGAGCCACGGCCGACATAAGGTATCATTTGCCTCATTATTTTTTTTAATATTATGTTCTTGCAGCTAAGCGACATCAAGGCCCAAATTATTTTTTATTTTATTTTCACAGCTTTTGTATATAAAATATAATACAGTTAAAAATTAATTAATTAGAAGCCTATTATAATGTTTCACAGAGTTACAAATACATTTACGTCTAATTTATGAGAATATTGATCATGAAGGGTTTAGGAATGGGGTATGGTTAGGAAACTGGGAATTGAGGAATGAAATGGGAGAAGGAAGAGAGGGAAAGGACAGTTTCCCTAACCGATGCTTGTAGGCGCATTAAGAATTTGCTTAAATGCTTGTAGGGATAGATTAAATAGATCTGGCTCGGGGCTAAGATTATTATAGTAATTACAGCAGCGGTTGATAAAACTGTTTTGATCGTAATTAGTTCTTGACAAAGGTGTGTAGAATAGATTATGGTGACGCGATGTTCTAGAAGGGCAGTTAAAAGGTATTTTTCCAACAAGATAAGGACTATCGACCAAATTATTTAATGTTTTTTGAAGAAAAAGGACCAGATTATTTAATGTTTTATAGAACAATTCGCAAGACCGTTCTCCAAATGTGTCATCTCAAGACCATCTTGAGATCATGCTCGAATATCCGTATTAAATGTAAAATACACACGCCGTTTCATTCGAGAAAGCGTACTAGAAAAAAATGTTGATGCAGCTCTATAAATAAGTACTTTTTCTCGCGAATGGCAATAATTTCAGCATTGTTATGTATGTAGCAATGAGTTCGAATATCTATTTATAGATATTTTGACAATTTGCTGTCTTGGTAATCTTCGAAAGTGTAGAGAAATTTATGCGTCATAATATTATGATACTTGATTAAATAGTGAAAATGTCGACCATTTTATTCGGAAGACAAAAATAAATACTTTCTTCTTTTATCTGTCATATAGCATATTACGGGAATGTGTGTACCTACAGTCAATAGTTCCAGGAAAAGCAGCCATTTCAAAATATGATACAACATGCATAGAATAACAACATGATATTTACTGGATGTACCGGAAATTTTATGAAATCTTACAAAATTTAATTCACATAGTTTATGAATGATTGTATGTACCCACATAAATTACCCCCGGAAGGTTCTAAATAAGATTCTCGATCTATTTTAGTATCGCTAACAATGTAAACGTCAAAATAGTAATAAATGCGAAATTCGTCCGTGTCTATATGCGTCTCTTTTTCATATAAAGCGCTGGCTCCTTCTCTCTCATTGAGACCGTTCTCAAGACAGCGGGATAGCTGTCTCGAAGCAATTTTAGCTCTTCTATACATTTCGAGACCGGTCTTGAGATCAAGCTCAGTGACTTTTGTTTATTTAATACCATTTTGGTTGAGAACGTGTTCTGAAGACCAGTCTCAAGCTGGAGAACGAATCTATAATTCGGGCCCTAGTTTCATTAAATTTATTTTTTCGTCCGATAGCCCGGTTTCGTGCTAAGCACATTTTCAAGTAGTAGTTGTACTCAAATAAATAGTGGAATAATTAAGAATTGCTTTTTTAATTTTTCACATTTAAAAGTAATATAAATTAAAGATAAATTGCATACATTTTGAATGCAAATGTCACTTGATATCTAGATATTGGATACCTATATTTAAATTGACTATGGCTGTACTGAAGTAAGACTGGAACTTATAATGGTAGAAATACGGAAATGTAACCAGAGAAATATATATATCTCGTTCGGAAGATTCGGGATTTGATTTAATCCTTTTGAAATGGCAGTATGGGAATGCAGCGAGGATAACAATCAATTAGAATAATCTCTTTATTGTATTGTTTTGCTTCGATATTTGTGCAGATTGCAACGCTTATAAATCTGAAACAGTCGGGTGTTAAAGTGTGCACTTTTAAAATTGAAATGGTACCGCATTGTATCCGATATTAAAATAGCAATTAAGAATATTTAAAAACAACAGACGTGTATAAAAAACACAGAGGTAGCCTTAGCGCTTACGATATACCTACACAACAGCATACCTATCCAGAGTTATAATTATACAAAAATGTTTAGATTAGGTTTCTGAGGATGCTGTTTCAAGCGAAATTAGCGTTTATTTTTAAATTTATTGTCAAAGATTTGAACTCCTTTAATTAAACTAGGTATTTGTTAAACAAATTAATTTGTTTGATTTCAAAACACCTAGAAAATGGTATCATTTTGGTCATTATTCAGTTATAGTGGAGCGTTATGATTTTTCAATTTGTAGGTAATCGTATTTTAGTTACGTTATCATAGTTACATTTACACATGTATCGTGTAGAGATTACAGCTGTGTTTAGCGAAAGCACTAAGGCCTACTATTTGTGTTCATACTCGTGGACTGCATATTAATTATATTTAGTTAACGTAACATATAAATTATATAAAAAAGGCATATAACATTTGTATTTCTTTTCCTTCCAGGGTTGACTATCGACCAGACCAGGGTCGCTACGATTTGATGATATCGAACGCTTCGTACGAACGTGACAATGGTCGGTTCGAGTGCCGCGTGAAGGCTGGTGGTTCAGGGCAGAGTGTGCACTCTCAGGGTTATGCCCTGACAGTGCTCACTGCGCCCCAGCCACCGAGGGTTACACCTGGACCGAGGGCACAGGCCAAGGAAGGCACCAACCTTAGACTCGAATGCTCCAGCGTTGGAGGATCACCGGAACCAGTTATAAGGTATAGTTTATTTTTATTTAATCGTAACAGTTGAAATACATGTATGTACATATTAAAATTGATCTATTGAATTCAAACATGTGCTGATTGATCTATCTCAAAGAACAAATATAATGATTTTCTGTCATATATAATGGCAGATCGATCATCAGTCGACGCTTTACTTATTTTGTTGCGAATGCCGAAAATTCCAGTAAATGAAAGAATTGTGGACGGTCACAGTAAAATGACTTTGTGGTTTCTATAGTAAGGGAAGTAAGAAAGTTTTATACCTATTTAAAAAAGCGTGGTCATTGAAAACCGTTATTTCGATAATCAATATCTGCCTAATGAACAGCTTCCTTTAGACTGTATTTTATTTCCATCGCATCTTTTTAAACATCGTGACACTTTGAACGATCATCAAATTAAACTTAAAATTAAAAATAAATGTATAAGCAGTAACCTACAGCTAATCTTGACCACTGATTAAAATTATCTCGCAAATCTATTTTTTTATAAAGGATAGCTTCCATCCTTATTTTTCATTTTATTTTTTTTAAATAGATGTCTACAATTGAAAATGTAATTTAGTTTTCGGTATCCTTTTTTATCTTTTGTGTCAATTGTCTTTAGCGTCGGTTCAATATTAAAATATTTCCATATAACTCCAGTGTCGCGCGCAAAGCCAGTGTAATTTGAATTTTGAACTAGAATAATAGAAAATTTAGTTGGGTGCCGCGTCGTAAAATAACCAGCTTTTAGCATTAGTTGTGTTCGGAAATCCTAGTGAATGTCTACGCTAACCGAATTCAATTAGAGTCCGACCTGATAAATAATTCAAGTCCCATACGACCAACTGCACCGAACATGGCTGATTTATTTAACCATCTGTTAAATAATATTATTGTCAAAACTTTAACTTTTGCCTCAGCTGGCTAGACACTCGTCAACTTGAATCGCTTGTCTAAATAAATTAATAATTTATTATTCAAATCACAGTCCAGATTCTTGTACCTCTAAAACACAATTATATTATCGAATTTTGCCTTGGTTTCTACCCCTACTATTTTAGCGATAAATTGGTCTCACTCGATAAATTTTCATATCGAATTGATCTTTGTAAATGCCGTTTATAAGCGAATTACGCTTTACTAATACAACAACCATATTAGCTTATGACTAATGATGGAGGTCTTCTATCTAATTTACGTTTTCTACTTATCATTGAAATTCTTTTATTTTAATAAAAAATGTAAATAAGAGCACTTCACAAGAATTTTAATAATTTATGAATCACTTAGAAGTTTTAATAAATTCTTTCTTCACGCTCACAATCCTAGGACCACCTAGCACTCCATATCTCCATATATCTCTGTTGCTCGCCAGCCTCTTAGTCCCTTGGTAGCTGTTACAGCGCACATCACTGATCGTCTGGTCCATATAACTGTCTCTAAGGCGACCTTTAAATTAAGTCTTGAAAATTTTCCTGTATCTGCTTGGAAACGCAGCAAATCTTTCATTTGCTGCATTTCCTTGGTATTTTTTAAAACGTATCTACAATTTACCTCATTTTTATTACGTGGTATTTCTTTGATGGTTGTTCTTATACTGATATTTCGCCCCAATGTTAACGTTCATTCATCTCATATATAGCTCATTGTTTTAAACTATATCTATTTTCAGACATTCTTTATTCAGAGGTAACATTATAATTATATTAGAAATTATATTTTTCAATAAGCTTTTTTCCTGTTTTCTTCTTTTGTTTGATTCTTTTGATCATTGCTTCGTAATTGCTAACAAAAGATGAGTGTAGGTACTTTGTTTTTCGCGTTCCCTTTTATATAAATGACTGTTCCAAAACAATAACCAAAAGGCAATAACTCTTTACAATGCAAAAATGGCACAACAAAGGTAACAACCTCAACGTTCGCATGCATTTTTCATTGCATATATATTTACCTTGTAATGTTTATTCTTATGTCTAAGAATATTATTCTGTTGCACGAGTTACTTTGTTATAACAAGTTTCTATTGTATGTTGCGTTTTGTGTTTGGGTAAAGAAAATTGCCTTGTGATTTTTCTCGTACGTTGGTAGAAACTCGCTATTATTCCTTATTGTTGCTTTTATTAACTCCTATTATATCAAGTTTACAATGAATTTAATAAATTCAACGTGAATTTTGATTCAACGCTTAAGGTACAAGTTTAAAAATGTTAATCCCTTTCAACTTTATTAGTGACTCAAACCCATGATCTGCAGCTAAGGTATACCTATCTAACCGAATTACGAAATTTAGAAACATTAATGAAAACTTGTTTGAGTGTCTCAACAAGATATCGTAGCATTCGAGAATTGTCTGTATAATGTTGATTTCCAATAAAGTTTCCAGCTTTGATCGAGAATTCCTTTCATCCTGTGATATCTTCCTCGCCTTTAGGTCACCGTTACACTTAAGCTCGAGTGACAGAAACGATTAATCAATATCCCAGTTTTTCCTACGCACCAACAGATTTATTCAATCCGAAATGGATTTTGTGATCATACATGAAAATTAATGTTAGAATTAGCAAATTAAAGTATAATTAATCTATCTGATAAACGAAGCGATTTCCTAGCTCAATTGACATTAAGTGGTTACTGATAATTTACATTTAGATAATTTCAATAATTTGTCGAAGGACAATTCCTGGTGAAACTCCGTTTCAAATATCTCAGATTAAATAAAACACCAATGTCAAGTTGCACTTTATATTACAAATGATAACTGACCACTACCTATCAATCAATAACAAGCATCGTGTAAGATTTGAGTTTAAAAACTTAGCAATAACTGTTTTGTCTATTGCAAATCTGTTTGTTTGATTAGTATTTATATCAGACAGAATTGACCCGCTAAAACACTACCTACTCTCTTAGAAATTCGAAACGTTATATTGATATATTGTTTACTAATTACATTTTTCTTATTTCTACCAAAAAAACACTGTTTTTCAAAGTCAATGGAAATGTTTTTTTTTTCAATAAATCTGTCAATATTGCTGGAATCATTTATTTTTTTGGTCAATTCCTTTAAAAATGTCCTCAATCGAAATCGTCCTTTGCATTTAAATACCAAAATTTCGCTTAGAATTACATATCAGTTTTTGAAATAATTGTCAAATTATTGTATATTGTTAACATCTTTATTTATGATATCATCCGTTGTATTGTAAATAGTTCATAGTTTTTATTTACTTGCGAATGGCGTGTTTTCGTCGCTACACCCATTTTTATAAACACGAACCATCAATAGCAGGAGGAACCCTATTGTGGTACCCAAACTATAAATTTGAATAATCAACTAGAGATTTTTACGAATTTCGTATACAAATACCTAAAGGATTGCGTGATTATCAACTATATCCAAATGGTTGTAAGAACGGTGCGGATGTAGAGTGAGGTAGAAGAAACGTATTGAAATTACATTACGCGCGTATAAAGCAACAGGTAGTAGCTACCGCCATCGCAAATCTTTCGCCGAATTAAAAATCTGGTTGGTGTGTGTGCCTACTGACAATTTGTTAAAGAAATCCCTTAGCCCGAAGCTTTTTTATTTTTTATTCTCTGTGAAATTATTTCCTGACGCGATACCATTTACGGTTTCTTACAAAAATTTCCGCCATTTACGAATAGGTAGGTACTTCAAGATACTTTTGTGTTTTTTTTAATAATGTAATTTCAGCTTCTCAATATGATTACATCCAAACACGATAATATATCGGAAGGCATTAAGTACATTATTATTTATACCTATTAGTTACTGCAGACATTAACATGAAGCAGAACTTTGATTTGTACCTATGTATGTCTAGGAATTACATGTATCGTAGTTATGTACCTATACATTGCATATTTTAAGAAATCTTTGGGAATCGAAACGATATTGTAAATCTACCATTTTATAAAAGGTTTACATTTTTTTGAAATGATAATAAAAATATGCCTATTGGTGTTAATGAGCGGACATTAGCAGGTCAAAAGATACCTAGGAGAACCTCAAAAACGTTAGAATGGTCTCGTAGTTAAAATCCTTGATAATTGTAGGTAAGCGAGGCACAATGACAAATTTATGAAAGGATTCCCTCACTCAAATGTGAGTTTATTAGAACTGATTATGATATAATAATATGTAAGGTTATAATATATTTGCACTATATTCCTTGCCTTCATTGTGTATATTTTCGGATTTCTAGGCAAGGGTGCTTCTTAAGCTTTGAAGAGTTAGGCTGAGAAAGATGAGGGTTTTTTTAAGGTTCACATAATCGTGTACTATGAAAGTTATTTGGCTTCAAACCACATTTTCCATTGGATGCGGACCCAAACTCTAAATATCATATTTGACATCCTGATATCAGAAATTGAATCACCAGAGTGAAAACTAAACTCAGTTCAATTTTCTCAGGTTTTTGTTTTCTTCCAATACGTAGTGTACATAAATATTATAATATGTTTATTTCATTACCCATTAGTATAATTGATTTATTGAGCATTTTATTAGAATTCTTATTACCTACCTAATTTATAGGCCAACAGAAATACAGATATTAAGTCACTTTTCAGGCTATGTAATACAGCGGGATAAGGAATGAATATTTTTTCTTCTTGAAATGTTGACAATCTCTAAATGCATTTTTATGAAGAACATTTCTATTAGATTCTTAAACAAATACAAGATTTCCAGAGGAAAAAAGTTTTCACAATACACCATACCTACACACAAAAACATTGTCACGAAACTCATCGTATGCACTTTCTACTTGATAATTGTTGGGAAATTTTAAGTAAAATTGCATTACTAGTAATGTGAATCAAATATTAATTCTTATTAAGTATGTTTAACTAACTACGTATTTATCTACTCCACGTCACTAATTTCCACCCAAAACTAAGTTAAAATAAATATTGTATATTTCTTTACTAGATTTACTAATCTACTTATTCTAGGAATCGCGCACCTAATTAAACTATAATTAATGTACATATGAGAATATAATAACATTTCATTACGTACTGTACAATTGTTTAAGTATAATATAGGTACCTATACATTAATTAATTTATGTTACGATCAAAATTAATTATCGTGGTATATACACTACCCTACCCATATAAGCTAGTCACTACCTTATTTAAAAATATATAATTAGTTTATTCCTAATTATGTAATATTTTACACATGATTACAATATTTTTTTTTATAATAACCGGAAATTTTATAAAACAATTGACAATTACGATCCCGAAGATTAATGCTGGACACAAATTTCTTATACAAAATTGTTAACAACACAACCGATTCTTCATACTTACCTACTTGGACAAATATCTCTTAATTGCCCCCAGCGTCACACTTGATCAAACGATTTATTCTTTGTAAAATGCCCACGAACCAATGTCATAAAAAATTCATTCATAAATCGTTCAACAACCAATTACAATAAAGTAAATAATGCGCAAACCCTGGACATTTTTCATGATAACTTTGGTAAATTTAGGTCCCGGGTGGGGCTGTTGTTGGTGTGATCTATTGGGGCGAAATTGAAAATCTTCGAGGTTATTCCAATCCCTCTATTTCCTCTCCCTTCCTGTTCTATAGAGGTTTGTACGCCAAATTCTTTATGAATAAGTATTTTTTTTTGTTGTTGTTTCTATTATATATTTTGTATTGTAAAGATCACTCACATTATCTAGCCATTATTTTTATTTTGATTGTATAAAAGCATTAGGGAACTTAACTGGTTTTGTATACCTATATATATATATATATATATATATATATATATATATATATATATATATATATATATATATATATATATATATATATATATATATATATATATATATATATATATATATATATATATATATATATATATATATATATATATATATATATATATATATATATATATATATATATATATATATATATATATATATATATATATATATATATATATATATATATATATATATATATATATATATATATATATATATATATATATATATATATATATATATATATATATATATATATATATATATATATATATATATATATATATGTTATAATATTTTTATCTCGGTTTTCCCGTGTCAGTAGGTCTTGACTAAGACCATTTGTCTTCCGACGTTTCGCCTGAATATCACCAGGCATTTTCAAGGACTTAACGAAAAGCACGCGCGCGACACACGTCTACTCACACTGAAAGCTCACCGTCAAGACTTGACTTTTTTTTTTTACTCCCACAAGCTGTATATAACTGCCTGTTCCTGGAATTAAATAAAATAAAATAAACAATCCTTCCATCAAATCATCAATTTTTCAATTAATCATCAACTGATGAATTACTGGAATTTTAAACTAAGACCAATGTGCGAATAGAGATTGGTAAATAATTGTATTTGTGTTTTTTTTGTATCATGATCTAGAGACGGACTGCCCAGTGTTGTGTGTTAACTGATAGAAGTACATACTTGAATAAACGATAATTCACAAATGGATCGGAGTTTTGAGAAATCGGATTCATTTTGCCTTGATCTGCAAAACCACGTTTATTTACTTATTGTAGATTAAAGAATAAGATCTCTCGGTTATTATTGTTTTCAATTCAGTTATTCAAATAGTCTGGAATGTATTTGTTTATTCAACACCCATATCTTCTTTGATAATTTTTTTCAGTATTTAGTTAAGATGTAAATTCTTCTGTTTGAGTAAGTCAATCATCATTGTACCGGAGTGTCTGAGAAGTATTATTTATTTTTCCTTTTCTTCTGGCGACTCGTAAAGTCATCCATCATTTAGGAGAGAAAGTGAGAAACTATATTTCTTTCACGGCGGCGTTTTGTTTGAGCGAATTTTTCTACCGTTTTGTGGTGACTATCACATATACACAATCTAAATTCATACGTGTAGGGTGACAATGAAATATACTAAAATATATATTAAATAGATTTAACTTCAATACAGACGAGTACACCTAAAAACAAGAGATTCTTAAAGAATTTCAAGTAGAGGTTCTTGAAATAACGAATAAATTTTTAAATGATATTCAATCTAGTGTGTTTTTTACCGTTCTACAATCTAAACACCTCTCTCGATCTCTAAAATCAAATGTAACAGTTTTTTTATAATGTTGGTACCTACATTACATGTATGTACTTTTATTTTTGAAATAAAAATCAGTGTTTGGAAAGTACATTATACATTATATTTCCGTAATATACAACTTAAGTAATTATATTTTTCTAATAACTTTGGAACCATATTCTTTCTGTTTTCCTCTGTACCCTCCTTTCTTTCCTCGTTTCATGTGATCATTCTGTTAATTGTAATCCTCTTAATGTAATGTATTTGGTCTTGCAATTTTCAAAAGGACCCTATAGTTTTATACCGGCTTCACGTTGCTCAATATCTTTTTTTTATATATATATAAAAACATATTTATGAACAACTTTTTTATTGTAATTAATCAAATTTACATTTATTCACCAGTCTTCCTTATTTTTGAAAACAATTGTCATCCTACAAATAATTTATGGCATGTTGTACCTATTACATATAGGTACATATGAAATATGTATACCTAATATTTTGACATAGTATTTAGGTATAGTGCTCCCGCATAACGAGATATGGCGTTACAAACTTCTCTAGACGATTGTTGTCGAAATGCATGACGAGTCTTTGTTAGAAATTCCTTACTTCTTGATAATATCTCGACATATAAAATATTTTATTGGTGTATTAAATCATTCGGTGAAACGGGAGATCTTCTGTTGTCCATTATTCTTATATGTATGAATTCACTACATACTTCAAATAATAATATTCTTGTCGTTACTTCCTCGGTACCGACATGCCACGTTTTGTTTATTTGTTCTTGTTGAAATTATATGACTCGTGACTTCTTTAAGGAAAAAAATAACCAGGATTGATAACCAAAAATAACCAGGATTCTGTCAGAAATTCCAGAATGAAGAATTGATAAACGGATTTTTTTGCTAAAATCAATATTGTTTTAAAAATGACTTCCTGGGTTCGATTCTCAACAGAGGAATATTTTTTAGAAATTAGATGTTTCTAAAGCCTTTTTGTTTTTCTGTAGGAATATGTAATTTAGGGATAGTTTAAATCGGTAAATACCTCAAAGTATAATTGAAATATGATTATTTATTTATTGTTAATATACAAACATTTATACATATTTAGGTTAAGTAAGTAACGCCCCACTAGGCTAAACCTGTTCTGGGGCTATTACTTTTATACAAATGGGTTTTCCAAAGATTTACACATTTATTATATTTAAAACTTATCCGTTGGTCCTCGTGCCTTCCCTACGAGATAAATTGTGTCTGTGATTGAACAGAGATCGCCAACTTTCTGGCTCATAACATTAATCAGTGAACCACAGACGACCCATCCTATTCCACCTTCGTTTTAGGTATGAGAAGGGTTCGAAAATTATAGTGTTTGTATTATTTTTGGTTTGATAATGTTTATTATATTCACCGACATTCGTGTTATCACGCTACTGGGACTAGGCCTTGTATTTAATTCCAACGACGTCCATTATTGTGATATCAACTTGAAACCTTTGTTTGATGTTCCTCATAGTCTTCAAAACAAATGGATATTTGTGTGTTCTTAAATTGCCCCTTCCTGGATTGACAACAAAAGTTGCATTCCATACAAACATTGGTACAAATATTATTAATCTGCATTTTTCAACTTCATCAATTATAATTTTCTTTTCTATTTATCATTTTTTTATTTATTTATAATACAGTTCATTCACATCTTAAACATATTTCACTTCATCAGAGTGCAAGCACTCGTGTGTCAGATTGTGATTTTTATTTTTAATAAATAACAATAATTATTATCTTCGTGTCTGTATTTCGACCCCATATTTTATTTTCCTCTATGTTTATTGGTGCATTTTTTTATATTTTGTTTTTTTTTTGTATATGTTTTTTTTTATTTTCATTGTTATTTGTAATACTACCACTTTTTATGTACGATTGTGTTGATTTTTTTGCCTAATGGGGCATTGCAGAATCAATAGCCTATCAGTGTATGCATAAGTAAATAAATAAATAAAGTACGGTACCTAGGTATGCTTTTTAATTCAGAAAGAGCTAAAAACCTTTATATAAATATATTCTTATTGTACATCATTTGATTCTTAATTTTTCATTTCGTACTTCCTCATAATGTTATTATTTATATTTTAATCTCCGCATAAGGTAAATATGATTCTAGGTAATTTTATATTTATACATTTGATTTCTATGTGCGTTCATTTTGATTGTTGCTTATTGATTATGATGTATTTTTTTCTTTTAATATTTAGTATCCATGATTATATTTTTTGACATTTTGAACTAATTGTTATTGATTGTTTTCATTTTTTTTTATTAATAAATTGTATGGTGTTTTTATGAGTGGGATATTCAGGTCTAATTTTTGTATATTTGTTTTGCTACATTTGTAAACAACAATCCATCTTTTTTTGGATTCATCATCATCATCATCCTCAGCGTTACAACCCTTAATGGGTCCTAGCTGCCTCCAAGAATCTTCTCCAAACTGCTCTATTGTTGGCTGCCACTTTCCAGTTCTGCTGCCCCATAGCCCGACAATCCGCGACAACGCCGTCCAACCATCGTTGCTTAGGTCTCCCTACGCTTCTTCTACCGGTTGGGTTGTTAGTCAACACCCTTTTTTTGGATTACCTCTCATTTATTCCCGCCCGATTTGTTTAGAATATTGATAGTAAAATTGAAATCGGTGGTGCAGTTATGTCTGATATTATGAATAGGTGATAAAATTATGAGCGTCATGATACTGTCTCTCAAACAGTAACTTATAGGTTTGAAATTACTTTTCCATACCTTCCTCGGACTTCTACCTCACTCATATTTAAAAAAAATCTTTAAAAGTCACAAATATCAGAGGTTTTTACGTGCATACAACAACAGCAATTCGGGTTTCTTAAAAAAAAAACAAAGTACCTACCTAATTACGGTAAACGCAACTTCATCTTGATTTTCATATACCCACCACCTAAATGGATTTAATTTGTTTCGAGACAAAATAAAAGACTTTTCATTTTGTTTCATGATTTTATTATTTACGTAATATCACTTATGAGATTGTGTCCCGTCGAAAGTCCCTCAGCAATTTTAGATCGATTACGTGAACTGCAAACATAATTTTCTATATATACCTACTTTCATAATTTTAAATTAAAATCGTAAATCGATGATCACAAGTACAATATTAATGATTTTTCCACGGTATTTCGTTGTGTTATAGTTGCATTTTTTTATTGTGTTAACTCTTTCTGTATTGAAGTTTAAGAGATATTCTTAAAATTATATAACAACCAATCTTTAGGCATTTACTACGTATGTTTCGTTTGCTGTTTTGTTGTGATTAGTGAATTTTTAGGATAAACTATATGGCGGTGTAAAATAATGATTTGTAACATATATCAGTAGATGCTTTAAAATTTTACTAGTTAAGTTCCATACCATACCATCACGCTATTTCCCTATTTGGAGTGGGGGGACAGAACCGAACGCCAGACTCCTCTCTTGACATACCTACAATTCCCGTACCATGCATCATCTCAGACACGTTCTTCCGTTATTCTTACTTCTATC
This sequence comes from Molanna angustata, assembly GCA_963576475.1. Taxonomy (NCBI): domain Eukaryota; kingdom Metazoa; phylum Arthropoda; class Insecta; order Trichoptera; family Molannidae; genus Molanna; species Molanna angustata. Next base: position 20,523,973 of record OY754971.1, on the reverse strand, counting down.
GTCTCCATCTTTCAACATTCCATTTATGTGATCGTGCCATCTTTTCCTTGGCCGATCTCTACTTTGCAATCCTCATTTCTTATTCTATCATACATCGTTTTACCACACATTCGTCTTAGTGGCCTATTTTATGCGTCCTCTGCCATGTCCATGTCTCACTAGCATACATTAGAGTCGATACGACGATATTCTCAAGCATTGTGGGTGAAATTAACGCTTATGTTAACTTGACTGTCCCTTGTCATTTGTTCTTACTCTACTCCCATTTTCTTGCCATTTATTTGTACTTTTATTGTTCTAATTCGTGTATCCATCTTCGATTGTCACTAGTACAAATATTTTGATGCAATAACTAAAAAATATTAGTAGACAATTTTGTTTAAATTTCATGTTGAGAAGATAAGTCGGATAGATACTCGATCTCAATAGTTGCTATGTGAATTTTATTCATCAACTCTTCTTATTTCCACCTGTCCCTTCCAACTTCATGTCTATTACCTACTTTTCTTGTAATAGGCGTAGTCACGCCTGAAGCTTTAGATGTTTTCGCTTTGTTACGAGTTTTGACTCCTAAATAAGTTGTCTACCACGGCATGTAGTTAAGTTCGCTTGAGAATATAAATAGCTCTTATAATTTCGATTCTCAAATACACTCACACATACACACACCTATACTCGTAGTACAATCGACCAACAACCTTTCTTATTAGGCACAAACTTAAATCATCAGTATAGTATCGACTTATTTGAGAATGTGACAACTTTTTTGGGATTCCACTGCCTTCTTCTTCTTCTTCTTAGACCAATTGAAGACTACCAGGCCATGTTTACACAGAGTTGGATGCCTCTTGTAATGTGGATTTCCAGCTGTCTTTCCACCTTTAAGAGCGCCTTGGATCATCATCGTCAATATCACCAAATCTATCATAACTATATTATACTGTGTTTTGACAAACGAAACACAACACGCAGAGTGCTTGTACAAACTTCAATCGGTCAGTCATGAACAAAAATTAAGCATGAAATCTATCATAACTGCCTAATATAACTATTATTACCGATTTTTGGCTGGTAGCATTTTTAGTCATAGTTATGGGCTAAAAGAGTATAGTTTCCGTGTAAATTCTTGAGAATATTAGCAGTGGAAGGGGGCGATTACATTACCACCAGGATGTAGGTACTTATCTTGGTGGTGATGGCGATTGGCACATATGATTGGCTCTCTGCGCACCAACATGACAGGCTCAAGTTGTTTCCCGATAACTATATAATATTTAGAAAAAACCTTTTGTGGTAAGTACAACTTCAACTTCAAATTCCACCACCACCTTCTATTTATTCATATTTTGAGAATAAGTTTACCATTATGAATACTTAAGCTTTTGTTTACCCCTCCATAGTTTTTATGCATTACTTCATAGCTGTGTATCGTAATAAAATACTTGTAAGTGTAATTAACTTCACGCAAAAGCCACTCACATTTGACCTAAATTGTTCCAGACCATAAACAGTGCATTTTATTAATTTTCAATCAAAATGAAATAATTTATATATTACTCATGAAAAGTTTGAGATCAACAAGGCACTTCAATTTTAGTATTTTAATAACTTATTAATAGTATCCATGAAATGTTATTTTATGAATCATCAATTATACCTATAAAATGTAGAACCTTCAACGTTTTACTATGAATATTCTCAGCAGGTATTGTTTATTCACGTAAATGGTTAAATACTTCAAAATTCGTCGCGCTTACATGTTTTTCAAAGTACATTTTATCGATACTTTTTCCCATCGAGAGAACAATATTGTTCTTTGGTAAAATGTTTTCTTATAAAAGAGTGATGTAAATATCAAAGGAACTCTTAAAATTTTAAATAGAATATATAATGCGTATCTGATAATACACTTGGAAGTTTATTTTGAACGAGTATTTCTCTTCTGTTTACGCATTTGGAACAATTTAATTTGTCCATAGGGAGAACGAAATGCTTTAGCGTTATTAACGAAAGGATATGCCATTTTTACCGAACGTGATTGGTTCTAGATGCCCCTATGGGCATATTAGTACTCCCCTTTGCTCTCCGTGAAGGTCTATGGAAATTCGACTTTTGCTCGAAAACACGAGAAAAGAAGATATAAAAATATATGACCCTCCTTTTGCAAAATTGTCTTTTTCTCTCCAAATCAATTTTCACCCTTTTGCTCCGACATTGCATATCCGAAGTTGGTTACTACTATTTTGAATAGACGGTAATATTCATAGATAAGATGTGCCAGTTGATTGTATCGCCAAACTGTTTCATAAGGCTCTTGGGACGTTTGAGAAATCTCACAAATTTTTCACATACCAACATTGGAATCGAAATTAATTTTCCTTGGGTCTGTTACACCCTTTTTTCGAGAAAATATCTTACATTGATATCATACATTTGCTAACACCGTGTGGTGCCTATATTTATAAAATGAAAAAAAACTGTTATTAAAAGACGTTCTTCCATTCTCATTTAGAATGCCGTATACCAAAGTTTACAAAAATTCCTTATTATTTTACTTATTTTACTTATTTTATTAATTCCACCATTCAAAGCTATTCTATAAAAAAGTGACAGTAATGTAAGAATGGATTCTATTGAGAGCACTAAATGGAAGTAATTTATTTTATGAAACTTACTATAATTCCAATCAAGGACAACTAGATAATATTTTTCTTTAAGTATTAAAAGTAGGATTTAATATTTTATAGTGAAACTATTACTTCGTTAGCTCGATAGTCTCCTTTGTACATGTGGCTCATAATTATCTTGGTGTATATATTATCTATCTTGAATTAGTTTATTACAAAACAAAAGAGAACAAAAACCAGTCTTAAAGTGGCTGAATTGAAGACCCCGCCCTCTATTGCTGGAAGAACCCTCAGGGACTTGGGACAGTAGAATTTTTGAAATTGTAAGATAGAAATACCCAACAACTGAATACCTCCAAAGAGATGGAAAAACAGTTGGATCTCCTCCTCCCAGGATAGTCCACCCTCATGAAGAAGAAAGAGAAGAATTAGTTTATCCACCAATTTATTTAAAAACTGATTACGACTGTTAAAATAGTGTTGATCGTGTTACTTGTAATATATAGCCCGAGAGGAAAACGTGTAGTGATGTCCAAAAGTAACTAACAGAGAGATAACAACGTTATTTGATGGGTGATTTATTCAATGGGTCCGCCTTGTTATTTGAATAATACTATGTGAATGTGGTCGTATGGAAGTACTACAATTTCCAATAGGTATCTAATATGTATGTACTTATACCTGTTTTCTGACCACGGAGACGAACAATTATTTTTTACCGATATTTTATCCATATACATACAAATTATTAACCTAGTCTAAATTCAAAATAATGTATCAACGTGTTACCTTTGGATTGAGTGTATGTAATCCATTTATGGGAGGAAATATTTATGTTCATACTCCTATATTATTTGCTTCGCATTCCACTAAAAAAAACTATGTTGGTTACATGAATCCAGTAAATGGCTTCCAGCACAGATTCCGTATATAGTTTTCATTACAGTACAGCAATGTTACCACAGTATATCCTTATTTCAATACATACTTATTTTCTTCTAGCATTCATGATTTCCTCGTGTTTAAATTACAAATCTCGTGCAAAAATAGGTAATTCCTCGATTGTAAACCATTGTTTATCTTGCTGTCCATCAGATAAGTATTGTATTATCTCAAAATCATCGAGTAATCATTACATTATTTATAAAATCAATACACGTATTTAAAAATTCATGTATGTTCTATGTATGGTGAAATGTATCGTCCATTATAAGGAGCTTTTGTTGTACTTCTAGTAGTGTTCGTATTTAGAACACAGTATGTACATATTGTAATTAACACACATTTCAAAAACCTCAAACAAATCCTTTCCTTTAAATATTCCCAAAATCCACCCAAACAATTTGAGGTTTACTAAGGGCACGAATATGATTAATTGTTACATTTTCGCGCGAAGTTTATATTATGCCGAGCTAATGAAACTAGAATTTTCACTTTCAATAGTGTAGTTATACCAAACCCATCTTTTGTTATCGTATAATATAATTCTAAATACTCGTGTGGTTGGTACCTTGTGGTGACTATTGTTAAAATACGATTCTCTCGCATACCTATAAATTCATAAACTTTGTCTCAAAATGTCACAAATATCTAGTTAGGTTCTACATAATATAATACATATATCCATCTTATTGAGGCAAAATTTTAACTTTATTTTTCATGGAAATTTTTGATCTACCTAGTTTTGGTATTTTATCACGATATTCTTTTATTAATCATGCATAAGAGATGATTTTTTATCAAATAATTTTTTATATTTATAACTGTGTGACTATATTTTTTTGGTTTTGTGATTTATTTAATCTTCTTGTACATATAATAAGTACACTGGCGGGCTTATTGCCTAATGGCAATTTCTTCTAACCAACCAGAGTAAATGTTAAATGTTATTTACATTTTGTATTTAATATTTTTTATTTATTATATGTGTCTAGCGTATAATAACTTTTCATTTAGATGGGTCGATGGCAGAGCGGTTAGCGCATTGGTATAGTAATCCAGTGGTCGCGAGTTCGAATCCTGCCTCGAACGATTTCGTTATTTTAGGGAACGTAGGAAGATGTGAATGTACCTACTTGCTTAACAAGGACAATTTTTTATAGAATAAAAAAATGCAAAAAGTTCCCCTTTTTCGTAATTATGATTTAAGCTTATACTTATTTTATATTCCTCTGTGTTGATTTTAACCCATTGGTAGGTGAGTTTAAGCCCGTTCATAATGGGTATTTGTATGGCCGTACCTTAGAGGAAGTAGATGTGTAATTATTTGAACCTATCGTGAACTATGATTTAGTCTGTGGCAGTTCTAATGTTTATTTATCACTCGGATATTATAACCTTTTGCTTTGCCATATCATTTTGGCATCATTTACACATGTTCCAGATTACAAAATTATTAGGGAATGTTTGGCCATAAATAACACTGTAAGTAATCATCAAGCAATATGGATTTAATTACTTTCTCTGCCATATTTGTTTTGTTCTAACTTGCAATATTTATTGTTTCTATATTTCTAGTTTATTGACTAAGTATTACAAGAGACAAGGTCTCCCACTGTGACAATTTATGCTTCAATCGATGTCCCATGAACAAATGAATATTTTCTTAAAATTTATTTACAAGTGCAACAAATTAGATGCGAATAAGACGAAGCGAAAGAACGCTTGGGAAAAAGCAAACGTCTTCGTTGATGTTGTAAAGTACCTACGTAGAAAACGAAGTATAATTTTCCCAATTATTCTTTTCAATGTACCGTGTATCGACATGAGATAAAGCTTATTTATTTTACATTTACCTAAAATACATATATCCAACTTATATTGTCTCTTGAATTTTCTAATATTCCTATTTATTATTCTTTCTCCACATTTTTTTTAAATTCCTAATTGTTTTTTTTTTCGTTTTTTTTTGTGAAAGAATTTTTTTTTTAATTAGTAGATCTCTGATTTTTTACATTTCACTTTTTTTTAATTACCTACCTAGCAAATACGTCCAATTATTGAATATGGTAGTCACCTCTGGAGTGGTGCCCCCCAATACCTACTGAATACCCTCGACTCTGTCCAAAGGCGTGCTATACGTCTGATTGATGATCCATCACTGACTGATGGATTGCAATCACTAGAACACAGACTCAGAGTCGGTATTTTAAGTTTATTCTATAGATACTACCACGGGAATTGCTCAGAAGAACTTGCATCTTTGGTCCCTCCTCCACCCACTTGCAACAGAGTCACTCGCTTCACTCAATCGCAGCACCCATTCACAGTGGACCTTCAACATATACGAACAAGTCGCTTCTCGAACTCCTTTATTAATACAGCAGCCCGACTGTGGAACGATCTTCCGAATTCTGTGTTTCCGCCTTCGTACAACCCGGGTCTTTTTAGAATCCAAATTAATAAACTCTTTTCTAGATTGCAAACCCCTCCCAACGCTACGTAGTGCGCTTCTTCGGAAGAGTAAAATGGACCCAAATCCTAATAGCTGGCGTCCCCTACGTGGACATGTTAAAAAAAAAGGTACTGTGTAATTAATAATAATACATACCATCACGCCATGTCCCTCGCGGGGTAGGCAGAGAGAACCGAACGTCACTTGTTTCTATCTTGACACACATTCATCCCCTCGGTGTCGACATTCATACACCGTCTTATACATGTTCGTCTGTTCATGCTTCTGATATTTTCGTCTTTCAAAATACAATTCACATGGACGTGCCATCCCTTCCTTGGGCGGCCCCGACCTCTCATTCCATTCCTGTCCGCAATGTACCTATATTTTCTTTGTCGACTGTGTAACTATTGTATATTATATTATGTACAATTATAAAAGGCTTCTAGCCATAAGTATTATCAATTAATTATATGTCATTTTATAATCCATACATTTTTCTCTTTTGCAATATGTTCGTATTTGCATGTAAATTTTCAAATTTAACATCATTCACGCTATAAAAATATGTAGGTACATACATAGGTATATATATATATATATATATATATATATATATATATATATATATATATATATATATATATATATATATATATATATATATATATATATATATATATATATATATATATATATATATATATATATATATATATATATATATATATATATATATATATATATATATATATATATATATATATATATATATGTTATATTTGATGTTTTCACGGGTGAAATATGTTATAATATTTTTATCTCGGTTTTCCCGTGTCAGTAGGTCTTGACTAAGACCATTTGTCTTCCGACGTTTCGCCTGAATATCACCAGGCATTTTCAAGGACTTAACGAAAAGCACTATTAACAGCATTCATAAAGATATAAAGTTTACAATGGAGAAGGAAAATAACAGACAAATACCTTTCTTAGACGTTTTAGTGTTAAAAAAAGCAAACGGTAAACTGGGGCACACAGTATATAGAAAGCCCACACACACCGATAGATACCTACACGCAACGTCCAATCATCACCCCGCACAAATATGCTCAGTCGCAAAAACACTAATAACAAGATCAAAAAGAATTGCAGACCACGAGCATAAAAAACAAGAATTAGAATACACGAAAAATGCTCTACGTTGTAATGGTTTCTCAGACTATATAATAAACAAAGCATTAAAGAGTCCAAAAACAGTGAAAGAAAAATCCAATGAAACACCATTATCAACAGCCCGACTACCATATATCAAAGGCGTCACCGATAAAATCAGCCGTCTATTAAACAAAAATAACATACGTACCGTTTTCAGCACAACAAATAAAATATCAACCTTTCTAAGAAACCCGAAAGACATCATTCCACTTGAAGCTCATGGAGTATATGAAATACCGTGCGGATCGTGCAATAAGACTTATGTAGGAAGAACCAATCGAAAAGTTGAAGCACGAATAGCGGAGCACAGAGTCGACATGAGAAACAAAAAACTTACATCCTCACTTGTACAACACTCGCTCACAGAAGGACATACAATAGATTTTGACCATTCAAAAATAATGGCAAGTTTAAACAGTGAACCTCTCAGAATTTACAGGGAAGCTATAGAAATATATAAGAGAAGGGATATAATGAACAATCGGGACGACGGAGTTCGTTTGCCTAGTACCTGGAAGAACATTTTATATGACAAACAATACAATAATAATATTAATAATACCATAGCGAAAATAACCCCAAAACACAACAATAATAATATTAATGTCACAACTAAAATTAACAATAAATCACAACACAAAAATAATGATAAAATATTATTACCAACGAACACGACAGCAGGTGGGCGTGTCACAAGGAGCCAATCACGTCGCGCTAACAATATTTGACATAAGCGGCCATCTTGTGCGCTACGAGTCACTTGACGGTGAGCTTTCAGTGTGAGTAGACGTGTGTCGCGCGCGTGCTTTTCGTTAAGTCCTTGAAAATGCCTGGTGATATTCAGGCGAAACGTCGGAAGACAAATGGTCTTAGTCAAGACCTACTGACACGGGAAAACCGAGATAAAAATATTATAATATATATATATATATATATATATATATATATATATATATATATATATATATATATATATATATATATATATATATATATATATATATATATATATATATATATATATATATATATATATATATATATATAGATATCATTATGGCGATACTGTTAGTGATCGGGTTAGGTATATTTATTCTTGCACGGCTTCCTTAGGTAGGTATTGTTTAGACAATAATATTTTTCCATCTATTTTATGTATATTGATTGATGTGTGATTATTTCAACTTATTCATTTGTCATAATCATATGCAATATGATCCTTAACAGAGATAATAAAAGTATTTTTATTCAAAAGCCGTTGAAATATTAATCTTTTACAGATTATAAATTCTTACTGTCTAAATTTAAAACAAACCACGTTTATCCTTCACAATTATACATATTGTTAAATAGATTTTATATAATATAATCTGCTCATTGTCTGGAAATCGTGTTAATGTCAATAAAAAAATCTATTTCTTGATTTCTTTCAATAATAGTTAATGTGTCATGATTTTATTTGATTAATATTTAACTATTTTTATTGTATTAACCATGAACTTTTTATTTCATAGGTGGTATCGTGAAGGTTCTACTTATCCCCTGGAAGCTGAACTGGTGAGTGGAAGGTCCAGGACAGAAGCCAGTAGCGCCACTCTGACATTGAGCCCATCCAGGGAAGACGATGGAGCTGTCTTCAGGTGTGTCGTGTGGAACAGGGCATTGCCAGAAGGTGCCAAATTGGAATCTACAGTCACACTAAGTGTTAACTGTGAGTAAAATCGAAAGTTATATTTACATATTTTATCTACAAAATAGTCTTAATTGATTAATTCGCGTTGCTCGGGTTACGTTGGAAGAGATTTCCTTTTTGTTATGAACCCGCCTTTTTGCAATAGCTATACTATTCAATAAAAGAATTGTTTGGCAGCAATCCATTTATTTTCTTAGAATGTGAGATGATATAAATTTATCTGCAAAATATACTACACAATATAAAAGAAATTGAGATATAAAAGCGGCTGATGCGCTGCAAATTAACGCCATGGATGCGGGTTCGCTCCAGCCTCGACCGATTACGTTCACATATGGCACAAAAAGTAGATACAACATAAATTAGAAACTGGGAAATAAAAATGGAAGGGACTTCTGAATTCAACTAAGACCCACTCAAGACTGCCGAGTTTATGATAGATAAAGTGTTTTTTTGTAGTAATTATAAAATTGTCATTTTTCATTGTATTGTAAATCTGCGTATAATTAAAGTAGATCTCGTAAGATTGTCGTTCTGAGTTCTGACAGTCTGAGTTGAGATCGCATTACGCATAAAACCGTCTAAGTTGATATTGGATAATCTGCATTTAAATAAAGTAATCTCGTATTTGATAAATTATGCATAAGTAGTGAACAAACACGTATTTCAATTTTTTTACATAAAATTTTATCGGATTTCGGAGCTCATTGTTACATTGTATGTACCTTAGTCTTAATAATTTAATTTAACGAAATATCATTTTAACGATACAGGATATATTTCACGATAACGGCCCTCCGATCTGTTTCGCCGATATAAACGGAATTGAAATTTATAATATACAAAACAATAAAGCTTCAAATCGCTTTTCATATTTTATTCGAAAAGTCGTTAATGTCTGAAATTTTAAAGTTCATAGCTATTTTATTACTTTCGTTTCGTAAACGTTCATTCGGTATGAAATGGGTCTTTTATAATGGCACCACTCTCTCTCTCTCTTTCAAAAAATTATAAAATCCTTCCAATTGTATCAACTGTTCGACTTTGGAACTTTTGAAATGTTGACATAACAAATGAAGAGAAAGATGCCAAAGCTTTTCTTGAATATCATTCCGATTGTTTCAAATAATAACCCGCCGTCTACGGATCAAACTGTTTTGTTGGAACTTTTCTCATTTTAAACATTTATTAAATTCACCCCATTATTTTGTCAAGTCATAATAGTGCGCCCCTAGCCACGTTTTATTATATATAATTTTGATGTATTGCAAAAACAATAACTGCTTCCGAATTTCATGTTTGACAGCTTTGATAGACTAATTTATATTGTAGATGATGATTTTCTTAAACCGTTACAGCTCCAAAATTTATATAATAATTTATTGTATTATTATCCTCTCCTGAAACATTTTGGCTTTAAAAACATTGTTTTCAGTGTACATACAGTTCAATCTGTTTGTGTATTTTTTTATGTAGGATGATAAGATCGTAAATCTTGTAGGTGCCTCATTTTCTCTAGAAAAACATCGTCACAAAATCATAAGTGATTAATCACTTTCTAGGATAAAAATTCAATCTTTACTTGTATAGAAAAGGTTGTTTGGTGTTAAATGTAGTGTATAAAAATCATTATCTTTATGATATTTCTCATTTCATATCATTTTAATTCTCTGCTATGCCATGTATATCGGCAACTTGTATTGCAGTATATTTTTATAAAATAAATCTCTTTTTCGAATATTTTTTTACGTTGTCCACGTGAATTTCTACAAAGCTTTTATTTCTATCAGTGAAATGTAAAATATATAGTAAAAAAAGTACATTTGCGAACGTATAAAAGGCAATGGCTTTAACAAAGACAATTAATAAAGTTTACAGTATGTATTCACCGCTACCCAAATGCATTTCTGTCGAATCGACGCTATTTTTAATAATTTTGTCAGAATGCAAGTATGCGCTGCAACTTCCTGGCTATTACCAACTGTTCTATCGAGACATTCCTATTGAAATATGTACTGTGAAACCATTTACACGTGCACAAAGTACAACCCAGGGCTGTGGTTTCATTTTGTTACAAATCTATTTCTAAATAGAATCGCTTTCCTGTACAAGTTCCTGGAAGTCTTTCTACTAAATATATGTTTCCAATTGAATGTGAATTGTATTAGCAACCGCAGAGTCATGAGAAATTAAGTAGTACAAAGACAAAAAATTCCACAATAAATATGGTTATTACTAATTTATATATTTGAATACACTACTTTGTTGGATGTTTATCATTTTCGGAAACAATTTAGCATCTCATATCGGGCTCTTCGTCACATTTAAGCATAACCAAGATAAAAAATCAGATTATTTATTCATAATATATTCTCAATCAACTTTAAGTTGACCTCGCAATGTTTTGCAAAAAATTGTTATTTGCCATTTTTTTCTAAAATTCCTATATTTCTACTTAGTTGTGAATTTCCCGCTCAAATTTTCCCAATCATTAAACAATCCAGAATCTTGGCTTTTGAGCATTGCCTCAAATAAAAGTGAATTGTGAACAGTCCCCATTAGCAATGAATGTTCACGGATTGTATATAGAATCGATGGTCTCCCTCCTTTGGCCCCCTGTTTGTTGTCTTTGTTAGCAAAGAATGGCACATTACGGCAAGCCGTTACTCCGTTTTTGCTCTTCAAAGTTACTTTTATTGTTAGCCCGCCCTCATCTACCAAAGGTGGGTTGTTGTTCGCCTTATTTTCTTTATGCCTCTGCCATTGCAACGAAATTGTTCACCAGCTAAGAGTTGTACAGACTCCTGGAAGACTTATGAATACTCGGAGTAAAATGAAGCGTGAAAAATAATAAAGAGAAGAGGCGAGTCTGGGGATGTTTATCGTATACAATTCCGTAACTTTTGTTATACATATTTTATAGTCTCATTCTTCCTGCAATTTCACTTTTCTCCGTAAACAAACTCCGGTCATATTCCGAATTTCTTATGACCATTTTGTGTAGTTCATCATTTTTTTAAGAGTTGAAATTTCTTGTAGAGCTAAGTGTTTTTTTATAAAACTTCCTCAGTACACGATACTTTTACTCTTTATAGTTAGAATAAATAACAAAATTTTATTGAATTCTTATTCTTTGTGTTGTTTTGTTGTACATTAAAGTAGGTACTTTTATTTATTTCAACACTTATTAGTGACTCATATTAGTGATTTAATCTTTTTTAGGACTAAACCACGAACCGCTTTTTAAATCGTTGCAAAGTTACATTAATTGAATTTGGATTTATGTTTGGTGTCTACTAAAGTGAGATTCTAAATAACAACATATTTGAATCGAATCGAAATAACAAGACAATTTTCTGTTTTCTGTGACGTTTCCTGATACAAGATCATTCCATAGGCGCTTTGATTAATTGTTAACTTTCTTGAGTTATAATGTCCGTAGCTGTATTTGACACTGTGTGAACTATTAAGGTTTTATGTTTGTTACATATTAATAACATTTTAAGAATGTATTCAAATCGGTTTATTAAAGTATTTTTTAGCTAATTTACAATTGCATCATAATATTCTTAATAGAAACTTAAAAGAAACGCCATACCTACTTACCAAGAATCACAAGTTTCCTTTGTATCGGCGTATCGTGTTTTCTCAGTAGGTACCTACGTAACAAATGCTAATATTTAAAGACCTGAAATGTTCAAATAACAACTTCGCGAAAAATACAAAATAAAAACTCTAAAAAAATACATAACTCAAAGAGACGATGAGGTACCAGAGTAGTATACTTTTCTGAGATCTCGATTTTTTTTTGCATAAACAATTTTGATTTAAAACTGTAGGTTTTTCTTGAATTTTAAGAGTAACACTATGCTGTTATAAATTTTCCATATCAAAAGAATATTCTCTCTCTCATCCAGTGTACAAATCCCCGAGAAACTCTTTTAAAAAAATCAGTATCTCAATAAAAAATGGACGAATAAGAAAATTATGGAAATTGAGCACCCAGTTCTTTTTCTTCATATTAAAAGTCGCCCGCCTACGTTTTGCATGAAGCGAGTATCGCTTTGAGTACACTTATTAGTTGCGAATTTAACGGGCGTGGAGAATTTTGTACCATTTGTAAATGTCCCTCGAACAATACCCACTTCCTGGGTATATTTATGTATGAGGAAAACATAAGTTGTTGGCATATAAACCAAACAGTTAGTTACACGCCATTTTATCATTTAGTGTAGCGAGGTTCTCCCGAATATAGCGGTTCGTTTTGTCCCTATGAACTGCTGAATTATTCGATTAATTAATATGAAACAACAAAAGATCGATATTTCATTTATAGACATCTGTTAACAATATTGCAAAATAATCTTAAATTATTATAATTTTACAATTGATAACACATTTTTACTCAATAAAGTAAATCAAACCTATTAACAATTATAAAGTTAAATAAACACGCCATACATAGCACACAGCACATAGCATACATACATTGTTATGAAACTTTCATAATACAATCTCAACATGATAGTAGTTGATAATCTGCAATAAAAAATAGCCTTAAAAATTGCGAAATCATAACTCCCCACTATATCCCCTTGGGTAAGTGAGGAGTAATAATATGGAAACGTCAATAAAACCAATCACATTTGATTGAATGTAGAGTTTTACCGCAGTAAAAATTCATGGCAAAATCTCTATTTTAAACCTTCATATATAGGTACATTACATATTTTCATTTAGTAGATAAATACAAAGATGTCGTAAATATAATGAATATGAAAACTCTGAAAACGCCTGACAAAGAAAATATACAAAGCTTACAGGAATGGATAAGAGGCTGTCGTCATATGAGAAAGAGACTGCACGGTAATGTGAAGTGTATCCTTAAGATGAAAACATAGTTAATGTACGAGACGATCAATGAACATAATATAGAATCCATGACTGTTCGTGAAAATAAAAAAAACGTAACGTTTATTTTGGTCTTCCTACTCTATGAGAAACATGTCGTGATTGTACAAACCTTTTAAAGCAACTTAATGTAGTGAAATCTATGTGTCATGCTGCCTATGATGAACATGTTGTCTAGACAAAGTGTCACTGTTAATTATTGTGTTAAATATTATCGAGTTAATGAATTCATTTATTTTTCTGTTAATTTGTATACCTACCTATACTGTTGCTGAACCTGGTTAGTCACACCATAGGTACCCCATATGATTAAGTTATCATCGACACTGGTGACATGTCACGCTGTTACAATGGCCTGCATGCTCTCATGTTCTGCCATAAACACAGCTCACATTATGCACATAAGTACTGTCAAGTGTAATTACTGTTTTGTACTGTACGAATCGCGATAAAACTTCACCACGACGCGACGGGCTAATGTGAAAATATTGACCTAGTCCTTCTGTTGCCGGTTTGCGTGCCACGAAAAACCAAAAATAATTATACAGTTTAATAAAGGCAAACCTAAAACATTATTATAACAATTTTAATACTAACTATTCCTACCCTGAATGAATGCTTTCTATATACCTACGTATATTTTCATTACCGAAGCATTATTTATATGTAAAGTGATGTATGATATTGTGATTGTTGGGTACTTTCTAATTGTATATCATCAAACGTCCAAAAACGAGTAGATATGCTCGATGATCTTTAAAAGCTTAGGCTTTTTAAATCTAGTGACTGAATACATGATATATAAAAACCGCCTAATGCATTATGAAGTTACGTGTTAGTAAGGGTAACTATCGCATGCGTTAAAATGGGTTTATTCGTGATTTAAATCATCGGAAACCCAAAATTTGTTGATTTTATGCATTTTAAGAACAAACCTGACAAATGAAAAAACTTTATCGGTCATTCACCTCGATTTCATGCACTCTAAAAAAAATAATTATAATAATTATAGATGTACATAAAATATTTATTTTCTCTATGACACATAGCTATGGAGTAATTAAAAAAATGCTGTAAAAAAGGATATATTTAATATTTTTGGGGGGAATTTATGCTGAATTTTAAAGTTGTATGACTAACATTCATTTGAGAAATGTTTAAAATACTTTTGGTATTTTTAAGAAGCACACTGTTTTAAATATTTAAGAAATTTTATTTCAAAAAGACCGTCGGTGTACAATCTAACGATTATTTAAATAATTTCATAAAATCAATAAAACAATTTACTTACTATGATAACGATGATTTCAGTATAAACCCTGACATACATATGTAGGTACGTAAAGCTCGTAGAATTAACACATTCAGTACCTAAATTACTAAATAGATAGATACGACATTGATTCATAGAGTCAAAATATTATTTAAAGCGCCCTTGGAATGTTAATAATAATAATTATGAACACTTCTTGCACCCTGCGCAAGCGGCGAGTTTATTGCCGTATGGCAATTTCTTCCAACTAACCAGTGTTTCCAGCCCAGATATACAATATTTGCGCGTAAAATGAAGTTTAATAAATTTCTCATCTGCTGGGAATCGAACCCAGGACGCCCGCACAGAAACCGAACGACTTACCAACTGTCCCACAGATTCTGAAAACGCACTAAAATTTTAATGTAATTTCAAATTTATTAATTTCATGTATTTTTTGCTATTCTGAAGATCGAATAACATAAAGGAAGTTTAATATAATATGTTATCAAAATGTCAAAAGAACTAGTAGGTATATTATAAAATCGATATACTTTAATATGACAGTTCTGATGAACACATTATTGTTTTTAATTACTTTCACCATCATCATAAGCTCGACAGCCCTGGGTGAGCCTTGGCTGAATCCAGGAGTCTCCTCCATTCCCGCCTATCCGTTGCCTTCGTTCTCCAGTTTCTAATATTTATTGTGGAAGCATCGGCATCGACACTGTCCATCCATCGAATCCTTGGTCTTCCTGGTCTCCTTCGACCTTGTGGCACAGAAAGTGTGAGGCGTTTTGTGGGGTTGTCGTCTTCCATTCGGATTATGTGACCAGCCCATCTTATGCGCTTTAATGGTGGTTAAATTTTAATTCGTATACACCCTCATAAATTCCATAAAGTAAGCAAAAATGCTTGTGTGATTGGTGAACGAAATCGGTCGTGCAGGATTCGAACTCGCTACCACTGGATTACTAACCTCTGATTACGATCTGCCACCACTTATCTTTTTTTGTACATGTTTTCTAGTTTATGTAATTATTTCACTACTACCAACCTGTGTGACCCCACAATATAATGTATTATTACAATCAGATTTGTTTTATTCAAAAGGATATTATGTAATATATATTATTTTAAATAAATAATTATCTAAATCTGTATATTTCAAGCAGCTTGGAGTTTTGTAAATAATCGGTACCAACATATAAAAATTAAATCAAGCAATTGGTTTTTTGTTTAATTTTGCCCCCCGTAATCGAATGTTACCATTTACCAAATACTTAAATACTTTATAATATACAGACATAATCTTCGCGAAGCTACTGTCTCTCCATATATTATGGTATGCTGAAATCATACAATTGAGTGTTTCAATTTTCAATTGAAACACTCAATTGAAAAAAAAGACTATCCAAAATTTTTAAATATACTTAGTTGCTTTACGTTTTTGTCAATTTTAAATAAAATAAATTAAAATGAAAACCATTCGATTTAATTATTGTAATTACCGATTACTATCGTGATATTGGACGACCCGCTACTGTTTTGTACTTTGAATATTTGTGTCTGTTTTTTATTTATTTTCTCATTTTGATGCGATACGATTCTATACGAGAAGAAAAACTGCCAAGTTCATATAAATTTCATTCTGCTCGCTCATAAATCGCGGAAAAGTGTACATCCAAATAACGAAATCCGTCTTCATTTTTGCTAGAATCAGATAAAGGGAAATTTGCCACGAGAAGGCAACGTTTACGATAATAGGAACATTGTACATTCGTGTACCACGGTAAACCTACCTACATACTTTGTACAATTTCAGCATGGGATTATAATATGGGATTAAAAATTGCGATGTATTAGGTGGTAGGTATGTATTGTCTGGAGGAAGGGAGATTTGTATTTCTATGGGTAAACGTGAATATCCGGTGGGTATCACGCGAGCCTACCAAATGAGGTTTAGTTCATGGTTTATAAGTAGTATCCTTATCTTTTAGCAGACGTCCGTAAATGCAAAACTGTATATTCAACTTTATTACACGAAAGCCTAAACATATATCCTAATCAAATCAACTTCCACCCATCTGTACCTGAATTCTTTTCTACCGAAACACCTACCCCAACCATCACCAAGACATACAAGCTATAACATGCTACCTACATAAGTTTCTCGCTAATTACGGTAGCTACAGAAAGGTTTAATGCATTTATGAACTTAATGTGGATTCCTTGTATAAGTTTAATTACCGAACATAAAACAGACGAGCCATTTGAAATTATAAATACATTAATATCTTTGAAATCAACGGTCCTCAAATAATGCATATCTTGTTACCTCTCTTGGTTGGAATTTGACATTTTTGTTACTTTTGTTATTTTATAACTTATTACAATCCTCAAAACTCCAAATTATATCACAGAATATACTTAGAAAATATTTTTTTTATATTGCTGTTATAATTGTTTGTTAGAAACATGTCTCCATCACGATTTTAAGAATTGATTGTTGTTCGTAGTTTCGGGTTTGCGTCTGAATTGTTTTCCACTGACCAAAAGTAAAGTCACATATTCCAAATAACTTCAATGTACATCCTGGAAGTAAAGTAAAACTATTTATTCAATAATTTTAAATGTCCTACGAATGTGTTCGGGGTGTATGTAAATGTTCAGGGATAACCCCAATTTAACTTTAATTTGTCCAGGGTTAGCGAAGCTCACTCTATTGTCTTCTTAATGCCACCTATATTAAACAGAAACGTGAAGAATTTCTGTATGTGTAGTACATATTATGTACATAGGTGGAATAGTGACTCAGTGACCGCAGGCAAGTACAAAGCGCGCTACTAAATTTGAGTCTTGTACAGATAATACCTATAATATATCGCCTGCTAAATTGTAAAATAGCCGCATTTTACTATCACGTGCACCACCTTCCATACTTGTGGACTGTATTGGCTATGACCGGCCATATTTTAAGTGAGGCTCGCTCTTGGAAGCGCTATATTTAACGGTCTCTTTACTCGGCGGGAACGAATCCTTTCAATTGCTCGCTTTCACGAATGCTATGCTCCTTTCTTTACGGCTCTTTTCAACCCGATTGTCAGTAACCATATACATACCTACACTAGATTCCCGTACGATTGCTGTAATAAATCAAACACACAACGTTTATTAGACTTGCGATTTATCAATGTGCTTAAAATATTACCCCACACGTATGCAACAGTCAGAATTTTATTTCATTTTGCACTGAAAATTATTTCATCGTTCTTTATTCGATTGTCGACGGACATTGCGTGATGAAACTTCATGATCTATTAAAAAAAATAAACATGAAAGTGTTCATTTCACTGTTAATTTATTAATCATACTATTATGATTGTTTTGTGCTAACAATATTTATATTTTCTTGTTCAGTTTATTTTAAATATTAAATGGCGATTTCTTGAATATATTCTTGACTCCCATTTTTTTTCGAATTATTATCAAATAGTTCATTAGGGTTAATAGGTTGTATAGAGACCCTCACTGTTCCATATATTTGAATAATTGTACATCTGAGGGGGAATGTTATTTCTATCATTTCCTATTCAAGTCTTATAATTTTGTTGGTAGAATTTAATTTTACGGGCATTTTGTTAAATGTAAAAATAAGGCTCTTAAAATAGTCATTGCTTTCATTGTTTGCGTTTTCTATCCACTTATACCATGTTTTCAAACATAAATTTAACTATATTGTGGTTTCAAAGTACTGCGTCTTGGCTTTGAGAATTTAATGTTACAAATCTTTAATACTTTTATGGCCAGTATCTTCTATTCAGTGCGCATTATCTATCAGAAGTGTTAAATCCGTTAACTACCGAATCAATTGAGACTGAAACGTTTTAGTATGATATGGTCGACTATAGTTGCCTATCCAGTCTTTTAGCGGTCTAGTGTTAATTCATGATGAGCAGACCACACTTGAACGAGAAGCTTTTATACTAAGCGAATGTCGATCGCGCAGCATTCAATTTATCTAATCCAAGATTACAACAATATGTTTGGTCATAAATATGTTTTATGCTTAGAAATACAACGTATTGTTTATAACGTGTATATTTCTGTATCTACTTAAAAATGCTGGAAGTGGAGCTGATAATATTTTTATTGCAGTATTTTTGTATACATCCTATCAATATTTTCTTTGGGAATATTATTTATTTATTACATAAACCAAGGTAAAAATTGGGTTTGATTGTAAAATAAAATGGAAGTTAAATATAGTGTATTTTTTTAATCAAGTCGTTTTGAAACTGATCGATTAGAATATCTTATTCGTAGGTATTTGCTTTTTTTATGCATACTTCTGAATAAATTTCAAAATAGGTAGATTTTATTTTTATCAACTCGTTTTGACATTTTTTTTAAGTATCTGTATCATTTAAGAGTTTTAAGTATTATTAGAATGGATGAGGAACGCCTGACGAAGAAAATATATAGTGCGGACAGGAATGGAATGAGAGGTCGGGGACGCCCAAGAAAGGGATGGCACTTATAAGTGTGAGCAACAGACGAACATGTATGAGACGATGCATGATTGTAGACGAGGCGAGGGATGCTTGCCAGGATAGAAAAATGTGGCGTTTGTTTCTCTCTGCCTACCCCGAGGGACATGGCGTGATGATTGTATGTATGTAAGTAATATTAGTATTGAATAGGTACCAAACGATAATAATTATAAGACACATTCGTCATTTGTCAATAGATAATAACTTTTTATACTTATCATAGAAGCTGAGTCTTATCCCAAGTATCGACACATGATTACCACGCCAGACTCCAATCAATGCTCAAGTGTTCAACGTGTTTCACAGTGAGATCTGGATTTAATCTTCCTCTTGAGATGGTCTTGGAAGTTATTTATCTGCAGTTACCTACAGTTACAAAACTATTATATCTTTTCTCTCCTTATATTCAATCTTGTCCAGTTATATATGTAATTGTGTTTTTTTCTATTCACATATTATCTTTTTTTGTTTCAAAAAGCATTGAATGGAAGTAATGTTTTTCTTCCTTTCCTCATTTCTGTAATTATTTGTATTTTATGCTCTAATTAAAAAACATCCATAAGAATATTTATTGTCATATGGCAAGTTTATCGCCTTACGCCATAACTGTAATTTTATATACCTACCTAACATTCCGGTTATGCTATCAGTCTTCAGTTTGTCTTTCAATACTTTAAACTCGATTATAAGTTAAATAATTCTTCGATAGTTTTGAAAGCTTAGATCAGCTTACGATAATGTAATTACTCCAGGATTTTAATTATTGTCTGTAAAGGCTACGTTTTTAGTCCAACTGTCGTTTTATTTCAAGATAATTCATTTCTCTTTACAAATCGACATAGTTTCAACCAAGATCCGCGTATAGGATTTTGTAAGGCCAAGTCTTCTTTTGCATGTTTTTTTTTTCAAGTTTGAAGTCAAAAAACACCAACTTAGAGGCTTCGCAGCATATGTATATTATATACTAATACGAACTCAAAATTCGGAGTAGAAAATTTTATGTATGTGTCTGTGTGTGTGTCCGTCTTAGCACTTTTGATCCGCTTTATGCACAGAGCCTCAAATTTCAGAATATATAGAAAAGTTAGGTCGATAAAACTTATTTACTCAGAATTTAAATTTTTTGTTCAGTCAGGTGTTATCAACATTTGAATTTTAATTTTTATATTTTCATATTTCTCAAAAACCATAAATATACAACGCTAAAAATTTGTACAAATAAAGAAAAATAAATTACTCAGTTTTTTTTATGTAAAAGTTCCAGGATTTTTCAATTTTTTTATTAAGAAAATATATTTTTATGACAAATGCAGGTAAGTGTTTAACTACCTATATTTAAAAATATATATATATATAAATATCGTCACTGCTGAAACACCCCAACTTAATTATTGTATTTTCAATAAAAAATGTATACATTATGGTAGTACATCTCAAAATTTTTGAATTTAGTGACGACATCGTTTCATACAATTTGTATGGCAGAATACACGATAATCAAACCGTTTATCTATTCAGGTTACCAACTAAAAAAGTACCTATTGAACTCCACGCTATCCTATCCTGACATGAATAGTAAAACAAAATATATTAAAATATTTAATAATTTAGATTTAGTTTCGTAAGTATTCATTAACTATTAATTTAGTTTAATTTAGACTAAATAGTGGTGGAATAGTACAGTTTCAAATATTTTACCGTCGTATTAAAGTGAAATACCAACAATGATTTACTCGGAAATTCATATTATATAGTAACTTTAATACGACCAAAATGTCTTCACGACTTTATTTAAACTCTATTATTTTGTCCTAATTTGTATGTGACATAGTTAATACAAAAGAAATAAACTTTTCTTTGGTTGTAAACTATATCTACATAAATGTATTGTTTTAAGTTAACTCGCCTCACACCCACGTCTTATAAAAATGAAATATAAAATAAATTTTATAATTATATACTGGTTAAATAGTTTACTATTATTACCATATAATTATTATATTAGTTACAGCGAAATATGTTAATGTATATTACGACAAAAAAGTTGATGCCTCTTTTCATTTATTCCAGTAAAATTAGGATTCTGTCGATTCGTTCAAGAGAATTTATTACTCTTAATGAATCGACAATATTAATCTTAGTTCCGTGTGAGAGAATTGTATGGCCAGGTCTATATTTTTCATGTTTTTTTTTAAAATATCGAAAAACACCGAAACACCCCAACTAGATAATTTAATTTTCTATTAAAAATAAATACATTTTAGTAGTACCTACATCTCAAACTTTTTTTTAGCAATTATATTATTGTTAAACGTGAATTTAGTGACGACATCGTTTCATATAATTTGAATGGCAGTATACATTACACAATATCTACGGGGACTCTCAATAGTTTGATAAACCTTGTGTCCAAACATACATACGTACCATAAAGCTGTTTTCATATTCTGGGTAGGAAAAAATGACTGACCTATCCTGACATAATACGTATATGTTTTGTATAGAAAACAAATTATCTTAAAATATTTAATACTTTGTATTGTGTTTATAGTTTGGTACGTATTCTTAACTTAAACATACTATCGTCAACAACGGTTGGATCTCATGTATAACATTCAACTAGTAGATAGAATCTTTCTATCCCACCTTTTTACAGCAAAATATGCATGGATTTTTTATACCACTATGAAACCCAGCTACTGAAATTTTCTATATTATAATAATTATACCCAACTTGTATGCATGTTATATTAATATTTGACATCATACCCTGTTAGTTGGCCGAGAAGTACCTAATATAAAATAAATATAAATACCAATTAGGTACCTACATAACTTAATACTAATTATAGAAATTGATTTCTTAAAAATATAGATTGGTTAAACAGGAACGATTTGTTTAGAAAGTATTATTTATGAAATAAATAATTTTCTGCTTATGATTTCAATGAACCGTTTTATGTTTTTGTTTTGAAGTATTTTAATGGGCTGTTTGTATTATTTATTGTTTTCATTAGCTTGACTTTTACTTTGTTCATTAAATTTTGATTTGAATCCTATTAAATTAATTACCTATTGCTTGTTCAAAACTTTGCTTCGAAAGTTTCTTAATCACTTGAAGATATCCGTTTTTTTTTCGTTCATTGAATTTTCGAATTTAATATGCTCTTATAATCCACGGTCGATTTGAATGGTGGAAAAAATAATATGTAAACCTTTTTGCAATATTTATTTAATACCACCATACGTGAATGAAACGTTACTTGCTTACTCAATTAAGTGTCGTTGTATTTTAGACGTAGTTATAAATATTTCGTATGACACCTTGTTACATAGTATCATCTTCACGGCTCAATATAATACAAAAGCATTAATATTGCGATCACGAATAGTACTTATGTAAATCATTTTTGGTATTATATTTTCATATGAGCATAAATTCCGTCTTATTAGAAAACACGTTTTCTGCAATTTTGTATGAAAATTTTATTTTTTTAAATTATAGATGTCCAATTTTTGTATGTGTAATATTTAACTATATTTATCGTCAATAATTTCAAGTACCTAAACACCAAGTCTCATTTTTTACTTTTATCAAACGTTTTCATAAAGCATTGATGTTTAGGTAGTCTGATTTGTTTGGGGGGTATATCCTTATTTTATTATTTCAAAGCATTTTTCTTTTTTCATATTTCCGTTTTTCATCAATCGCATATGTACGCACTCGAGCGAGTATTTTAATGTTTTATTTTTTTCCGAAAATACGATCGAATGAATTCCAATCAAGATAAACACGACTGGTGTATTATTTATAATATCAATTCCGGATTCGTTCCTCGTTTCATCCATTTCCAATTGGTTTCCAGTTTCCACTCGCTTCGTTATCGGGTCGGCAAATTAGACGTGTATTAGTTGATCAGACATCTTGAGTAGAAATGTTTTTAAATTGATTCGTTGTTTCTCCTTGGTATATTTATTCCTGACAGATTCATCCATCTCTGGTTCCATTAATGACTACCACATGGCTACGCTATTCCTTTTGGCTTGCCTTAATATTTATTCCAGACTGGCTAACATTAGTTTGTTCTTCTCTTTTCTACTATATTACTCATCACATTGAATATTATTCAACGTTGATAGCTTTTGTATATGAAATGATCACGGTATATCGTATAGCAACGTCGTATTTTTACATGACCTACTTTATTTTTTTTATCAAGGAATATCAAATATAGATGTTTGTTTGTTTTTAATTTTTCTTTTTATGTACCGCTTTTTTGACATAGAACTATTTATCTCTGTATAGGTAGTTTTATTTTTTATATCGCTCCTGCGTTCAAATACACGATAAAGGCTTATTTGACCCGCATATACTAAATGTTTTTCCTTAAATTTTTCAGATTTCCCAAGAGTAGAGGTAGGCCCCGAGAACCCGTTGAAAGTTGAAGTAGATGGTACAGCAACGATGGAATGTAAAGTGGATGCAAAACCAAAAGTTCCAAATGTAAGGTGGACGCGTAATGGAAGATTTATATCCACGTCTTTCACTCACACACTTCACAGGGTTTCCATTCAAGATGCTGGAAAGTATACGTGCTCTGCTGACAATGGATTAGGAAAAGTTGGGGAACAGGAAGTAATTTTAGATGTTCTATTTCCGCCAAACGTGGTGATTGAATCAAAGACAAAGGAAACTGAAGAAGGAGGATCTGTAAATATTCGGTGTAATGTTACGGCTAATCCAGAACCTATTTCCATCGAATGGTCTAAGGAAGGCAAAGCAGATTTCAGACAGAGTGGTGACACTTTACGACTTCCAAGGGTAACCGCCGAATCGGCAGGAACATATATTTGTCGCGCTACAAATCATATTATTTCAGCCGGTGGAAAACGAATCGAAAAATCCGGCATGTCTTCGGTGGCTGTTCTTGTGAGGCATAAACCTGGAAAAGCGAGAATTAGCCCCGATAGGCCAATAGCTCAGGAAGGCTCAGGTGTCACTCTTTCGTGCGCGGCTAATCCACCAGGTTGGCCCGCGCCTCAGTATCGTTGGTTTAGAGATGGAGAGCCTCAAGGCACTCAACCGACTGTTCTCGCTACAGGCACTAAATACACAATTCCTAGTGCACACTTGGGTAGTGAAGGCACTTATCACTGCCAAGCAACTAACGAATTAGGTCACGGTGAAATGGCCTCTATTAATTTGGAGGTTCATCAGCCACCTAGATTTTTATCTAAATTACAACCCCATATGACGCGTAAAGTTAAAGATATTGATTTTTCTGTAACCTGTAGCGCTCATGGAAAACCTAAACCATCCATTAGATGGTTAAAAGACGGTGCAGAAATTACTCCAGAACCAAACCTTTATGAAGTTAGAACCGATGTTACCGAAAGTCATAATGGGGTAGTAAATGTCCAAAGTATGTTGAAATTTAATGGAAAGGCAAGACCAGATGAAAACCAACTGTTACCTGAAGACAGAGGAGTTTATGCCTGTGTTTTTGAAAATGAAGTAAAGAGGACTGAATCCAGCATGCATTTAAAAATAGAACGTATGTATTATTTTTTTAAAATATCATCCTTTTATTTCATTGATTATTATTTTTTTTTTAATTTGGGTGAATGGGTAATTTTATTTAATCTAGGTACAGATGCCAGCAATCTTTTTGAGGCTTTTAGTCGTGGAGTGGAGCAGTTTGTGCATATACCAACCAAGCAAAAAAACACAAATTCGTGCATTGCGCACCTGCATGATGGGCTTCCGAATTTCGCCGCTAAATATGTCTTATTTAATTATAATTTTTCCAATTTATTTTTGATAAACATTTTTTTAATTTACAGATGAGCCTATCCCATTACACAAATATGACAAAGTAGCATTCGATTTACACGAAACTGCCGAAGTTGTGTGTAAAATGCAAGCATACCCAAAACCTGAATTCCAATGGTCTTTTGGAACTAATACAGCTCCTTTGTTTATGTCTTCTGAGGGACATTATGAAATCAACACAACTACTGACAGTAACGATGTGTACACTAGTATACTGAAAGTCTCAAATATTAAACATCAAGATTACGGTGATTATTACTGTAGAGTTATCAATATAATGGGATCACAAAAGTCTCACATCAAACTTCAACCCAAAGGCTCTCCAGAAAAACCTAGAAATTTAAAAACTATTGAAGTTGGTCACAATTTTGTTACTCTACTTTGGGAACCTGGATTCGATGGTGGCCTACAAAATACAAAATATTTTGTATCATATCGAAGAGTAGCAATGCCCAACAATGAAGTTGTAACTGGAGACTGCTCTATGATGACGTCAAGGAATGGAGAGTGGATGGAGTTTGACTGTCAAAAGAATGTACCTTGCAATGTAACATCTTTGGATCAACATCAAAGCTATGTCTTCAAGGTAAATATATTTTGTGTTAGATTTAATATTATCATTCTCATTCATTATTTATTAATAAAATGAAATAATTATTTGAAATTTAGAGTATTCCCATTGATTCATTGGCGTTTATTATTTTTTTTATTGCAACCGACAGCATCTGACTTATGTTTTCAAGGTAAACAATCCGTGGATTGAAAAAAAATTATGGAATAATTATGAAACGCTTATTATTTTTTTTAATTTGTTATAGATGAATTTGGTTCCTTTTATCACGCATTTTTAATTTATGCACCTGTAATAAAATATGAAGTGTGTTTTGAAATTACCTAAAATAATATGTTTATTTTATTTACATTCTAAATGTGAGGAGAGATTTTAACTGTTTGATTTTTTCAGGTGAAAGCATTTAACACTAAAGGAAACAGTGAATTTTCTAATGAAATTTCTACTACAACAAAAGTTGACAAAATCCCATCACCTGATCAAGTAACATTTGATCCCAGCACCAAAACACTATCAGTTAGTGTTGGGTCAACTTGTTTAGCCTTGGTTGGTGTTGTGGAAACATTAGTCAATGGTCATACAACCATGGCTAATTGGCAAGTTATTGAAACAATACCTTTACATGTATCTGGGAATGGTCCCACATATAAAGAGGCAGTTTTAGATCATTTAGCACAATCAAACAGAATGAGCCGAAATGGGGGAAGATCACTTGATGAGTCAAATGATATTAATCCTGGCCTTGTACATGTTGATGAACTCAATCCAAGAGTAAGAGTTAAATTATGTCTCAGAGTAAATCATGAACATTGTGGTGATTATACAGAAGCGGAAAGTGAGTATTTTTTAGATTTTGCAAAATATCCTTTGAGACTGCTAGACTAATTATTGAAATATTAGTAATATAATAAATTTTCCTGTTTTTCAAATGTCTTGGTTGATTTCTAGTTGGTCCGTCATACGTGAAGGAAGCTTCAGCGTTAGCAACTCCAACACTCATTGCTATAATTGTGTCATGTGTTGTATTTATTCTCTTCATTGGTTTACTGCTGATGTTCTGTCGTTGCAAAAGAAACCAAACCAAAAAACAAAATGCTAAAGATTATGAAATGGATTCTGTTCGACCGTCGATGGTTGCCTCGCAAAATCAAGCGCCACCACCATACTATCCTACAACAGGACTCGAGAACAAGGCACTAGAACACTCCATGGATCTAGCTTTGACAATGGAGGATCCAAAGAACAATGTATATGCAACACAAAATGGATATGGTTATCACGTTGCTCCTAATGTTCAAGGACACCCTGGACAAAATATTAATGGAGGAGATTGTAAGTATTTTGATAATATGAATTTGTGTTGCATGCATCCTATTTATGTATTATTGAATCATAAATTCATTTTTATGTAATCTGATATATTGATATAATTCATTTGGAGACATACTCGTATTCCATTTAAATGTTAATAGATGTGCATAATATTAGAATGTTATTTGTTTTGTTTTCAATGTTTTTTTTATAACTTCTTTCTTCGAGTTCTTATTGGGTACCACCATCAAATGATATCTCTAATTTTGTTGTGTACTGTACCTTAATTTATTACAATTTTATAACTAAATCATAATTAAATTATAAAATTGTTCATCAGTAGAAATTATGTAGGTTAATACTTAATGAATATTCTTATACTTTTTACTGTCTTATTTATGATATGTGTAGTAAATTTTCCTCAAACATTGGCTTAATCATGTTATTATTTTTGATATTTAATTTCACAAGTAAAATCGATTTTTTTCTCATGCGTTGCCCAAAAGGACTAGCTGGTCGCTATAACATGAAAGGTAAAGATTTTAAAAGCTATGTTTGCTTCGTCATCTGTTTCATTGTGCATGACATAGTGCATCGCTGTAGCATGATCACATTCATTCTTGTGGTATTTCACAACATTATATGATTGAATGACACTTTTCTCTATCTTTTTATAGGGGTGAATATGGGATATATGGAAAACAGTTACAGCAACTCTAACAACGGAGGCAGTGTCAACTCTCAAGATTCTCTCTGGCAAATGAAAATGGCAGCTGCTGCAAACAACAGTGTAAACAATATGTCTGCCCCTCACCAAATAATTGACCGTCAAAATTCATATGGATACGACCCAATTACTCATGGTGGTTACGGTGCCATTGATGACTATGCTCCTTACCCTCACATGCAACATAACAATCAACCCAATATGGCAGATGAATACAACATGAGAGGAAGCCAGAATCCTTCACGACAAGAGTATTGCACTGACCCTTATGCATCGGTACATAAACCCAAGAAAAGGATGGACCAACATATAGGTATGTATTTTTTTTTCACACCTTTATCACAAAGACTATTATAAAGATTACTGCTGCCCAACTAGGTAACCCTGTTCTAGGGCTAGCAGTTTATTTAAATAATACGTAATTCATTCAAATCTTAAATGCCACAAACCACTCATTGTATGGTCAATTGCCTGAAGAGGGTGCCTGCTGCTATTATTTCAATTTGATATTCCATCATTACTAATAATGAGTCATTTTGAAAAAATAGCTTAATTGTGTTGATATTAATTAAGAAAAATATTCCTTCATTTTTTATTATGTTCTGTGTAGATTCTTGTAAAAAAATAAATAGAATACCCCGTATCTTAATATAAACGATAATAATTAAAATAATTGATATATATTTTTTTTTAATTAAAAAAACTAATATAATATCTGGAAAAATGTGCCTTACATTTGCATTAATGCTTCAGGATGAGATAAGAATCCCTCAAATAATTATTCTGCAATGGCGCCAAATAGGAAATAAAAGATTGCTTTGTCACCTACATCTGTTAAACTAATTTAATAATATAATAATAGTTGAAAAATAAATTTTTACAGTTTTCATGAAAATTGATTTACTGTTTTGATTAATAAATCATTTTTATTTTGCTTTTTTTTTGCTATCATATTTTTTCCATCTTGATGGCCTTTCTTGGCTCAGTTGGTTGAATATCCAACTCCTGAGTTTAATAAGGTCCCGGGTTTGATTACCGGTGAGACTCACTTTTTAAATGTTTTTGAGTCTGGTTCTGTGAGACGATAAATATCATAAGTCTCCAGAATGTGGCAACATGTTAAATTAGTATTTGACATAGTACCTACCTATTAGTTGCCCAAGAAGCAATACAAAACAAAATGAAAATGATTTTTTTTCCATAACTACAATTTTCGATATTGGAACATTTTGATATTTATATCACGTTTAGTTTCAATATAAAATATAGTAAATTGTTGTATGTTAATTAATTATCATGATATTATTGTTGCAGAGTCACCTTACCATGATGTAAGCGGTCTTCCAGACCCATATATGGATCAGCTAGAAACTGAAGAACAAAAACCACCCCAGCATTTATCTTTAAGTTATGACGAAAGTCTAGAAAGTGGCTATTCAACACCCAATTCACGTACCCGCAGAGTTATCAGAGAGATCATTGTCTGAACCCGGCTTTAATATCCCATTTGGACACAGCGTGCAGCATGGGCTAAAAACTCTTTTGGACACAAAGTGTGACATTGGCAAAGCTTATGTGAATAGTGCTAAACAAATTTTTTCACACGGTTTATCCTGACATAAGTTTTGATACCTAATTATTGAAATTTCATCACCAGTTCAATATAAGTGTTGAAATGTTGAATGTCTCTGTGATTTTATTTTATTTAGGGTATTATAAATTTATGGTGAGGATTAAAAAACTTTTTATAATGTAATAAGTTAGAAGAACAACATAAATAAGAGCGACGACAAAAGACTGCCATAGTATTTAAAATGCCTTTTACGATATACATACATATATATATATTATAATTTATAGTGCAGTGACATTGACATTAAAAATTACAATAAATTATTATTCTTATTATGCCATATAAATCAAAATGTGTATAAAACACTGATAAATATGTATAGTGCAAGTGAACGCATAGTGCTAATGTGATAAGATTTTTGGATTTTTTATTTATTTTTTTATTTAGTTTCAAAGTGCTGCAATACATTTTGTTTTAACTTGTAATTTGGTGCTACAAGAAAAATACGTTTTAACATTTCTATAATTTTTAAAGGCCTGTATGTACTTGTTAGATCAAATGTGAGTTGTCCATCTTGTATTCAGATTCAAATGATGAGATATCCCATTAACGTAATTTATACTAGCCTTTATAATGCAAACTGTATTTATATTGCGTAAAGCTGGAATTGTTATCATTTGTATTAATTTCTGTAAAATGTATTATTTCAACAACAAAAATGTATCTTACATTAAACATTTGTTTTTTATATAATATAGTTGGTAATATTTTTGATGTGCAACGCATCTTTAGGTTATCAAATGCTTTTATCTTATAGGAACAATTATTGAATTATTGCAGTGCTTAAATATATGTTGGACTGTACAGTAAATAATGTTGTATTTTAATATTGTTAAGCACTTGTTTTGTATGCATTTAAAATATTAGCGAAATTATAATTTCTTTTCAAATGAGCAATTATAAATATTCATTTAATTTGAATATTTTTTGTGGCTTATGTTGTGCCAAACAATATTGTTGTAGAAAAATTTTAAGTGGTCCAAACTGGAAATTAATATTATAAATTTGAAATTTAAAAGTACTTTTCAATAATATGTAACCATGTCTAAACAGTGTATTATGCAATGTTTTCTGTTTATTTACTTACTAAAATATCCAATAAAATGAAAAACAATGTACATATTTTGTGAAAATACATGGTTGTTGACATATTGTGTAAAATGCATTGTCCATGACTAATTAATACATTTCAAGGGCAATAATAACTTTGCATCTTATTAAATTTTTTCTGATGTATCTATTATTTAAAAATAAATATGTAATTTTTGAAGATATTGGTATATGAAATAAAAAAAATATATTTTGTATTTCCACACATCATTAGAAATCTTCAAACCATTTTGTCCTAGTCTATAAATTTTTATCAGATATTTTCCTTTGAATGAAATCATAAACTACTTTTTTATATAGAAGTATTTAATTTTGCATCAAAATATTTTTATTGTGTAATGACTACAAAAAATCAATAATTCAATTCTACTTAAATGTGGAATTTTATTGTTGAACTGTTGTAGTTGACTGTCTATTATTCATTTTATTTGTTACTTTAATAGATTTTTTTCTCTGTATAAAAATGCAGAAATAATCATTTATCTATCAAACGTAAATGATTATTTCTCAATATTTTTATGGTTGTTATTTATTTTACGTCAAAAAATAAATTATTCCCGCCGATTGCTATTCTAATTATTTTTATATGTTCTCTACTTAAAGAGATTAATTTTGAGAAATACAAACTCTTAAGTATATAGCATATAATTTGCTATTTGTAAAAGATTTTTTTAATCATTCATTATGGTTCTGCTGTATGACCAAATCTTACTGTTTCTGTAAATATTTTACTTACAAATTTACTGTTCTGATCATTCAGTTGTTGAAAATAAGTGTGATAATATTGAAACAATATTTTTTATTCAATAAACAATATGTTTAATATATTTTACAGTTTTTTGCAGTTCTTTTATCACTTCATGATTTTCTAACATTGATATTTATATGATACTGCCCACCTTTTTTGTGATATCAGATATTTATATGCAATATTGTATGATATTGAGAAATATATATATGTATATGGAATAATGAAACGAAATATTGTAAATTTGAAAAAAAAAATTAGCTTAAAATTTGAAAAAAAAAGAATACATATCACACAAATGTAAGATGATAGATTTCACTCAGAAATAAAAGAAAATGTGCTTATTTGATTGTTGTATAAATGTTTGCCATTGTGCAATAATAATAAATAATAATATTCAGATTGTTTTGAATTAATGATGTGTAATTGATTACTCCTTAGCGGAATATTATATTTCTTTTTGTACTTAAAACCTATATTTTAAGTTCAGACTGATTCCTTCCATTTGCAAATCTCGTTTTAGGTAAATGTGTTAAATTAAGGATAAAATTAAAGACACAACAATTAATTTGTTATTTTTTGTTACATTAATCTATTTGAAGGATCTCGCACAAAAATATTTATGGAAAGAATTTGAGATTAATGTTCCCATTACAAACTTATAGGTATGTTAATTTGTATACTTTTGTGTCTATAGTATCAACTCAACTATTGTAAAGAAAATCATCTTAATATAGAATCTTAAATTGTAAATAATATTCTATGAGATTTTGCTTCTATTTTTTTGTCTATTGGTAATTAATAATTACATGACAAATGTAGTTCAATTAAGCCATATTTTTATTGTTTAGTTTTATTTCGAGTTAATTTTATATACTTTTCTATTATTTTTGAATGCATGTGATGAAGACATAAATATACTTTCATTTGAATGAGTGGAATATTCATTGATTTTTATAATATCTTGTACATATTTTATTTTGATGAAATTTTATGTGTATAGATAGAGTGACTGGGTGAAATGGAAGAAATAAATGATTTTTTAATACACATTATTTCAATTAATATGCCCTTTTCCATCCAGTATTTCACTACAAAACAGCCACATCAAAAATGATGTCTGATGATTTGGTGAAACTTGATTACAAATCCTAAAACAATTGAATTATTTATACTAATGACAGTGACTTCTGAGCTTTAATTTCTACATAAGCATACATTGAGCTGTTCAAATAAAGAAGTAGAGATAAGTACATTTTAACTATAGGGACTGTTAGCTCTCTAAACTATTATTTTTACTCTCCACACTATGGAATAGTGGAGAATCATGATTTCACAATATTTAAACATTTTTTTTTTTACATCAATTTCTCAACGGGTATCATGTAGAGAGTGCACACTGTGAGTTTCGTCGTGATGTTTTTGTATGTATAGCATACGGATTATCCTTTTTGTCTCCTCTACAGCCCATACTATAAGTTTGATCGACTTCATATTAACATCATATGTGTAATGTGCATAGACCTAGAGCTGATTAGTTTTTCATAGACAACTTTTAATTTCTTCTCTATGAATTCATCATTTACATTGTTTTTTTTGTGTCCTCTGCAGCCCAAACTATAAGTCCGATTGACTTCATATTGATATCATATATTTAAAGTCCATAAACTTTGAGCTAATTAGTTTTCCATAGATATCCGTTAATTTCTTCTCTTATGATGTCATCTGTCCAAATTTTCAAAATGCTCTCACAGTCTGGAAAATCGAGGTATTTTTGTATTGTTGAAATTTTGATGCAACAAAAACACACTCATAAAAATGCATTCAAAGAAAAAAATCTTTGTTCTGCCATATCAATGTGAAATAAATTTCATATTTGTATGAAAAATGTATATAATATAATACATATTAAAATCTTGACACATACATCGCTTCATCAACATTGATACACTGTCTCATACATGCTCATCTTGCTAGTAATGCAATTTTACTTAAAATTTCTCAACAGGTATCATGTAAAAAATGCATACTATGAGATTTGTGACAATGCTTTTGTGTATATGGTGTATTGTGAAAACTATTGTCCTCTGGGAGTCTTATATTTGTTTAAAAATCTAATTGAAATACACTTCATAAAAATGCATTTAGAGATTGTCAACCTTTCAAGAAGAAAAAATGAACACTTACTCGTTTTACCTTGCACATTCACGTTTTACTGTCATATTATACCATATAAACCATCGGCGATGGATACTTAGGGTGTAAGCTACTAACCTAAACTATGGTATTTTTAATTTGATACTATTTTTAAGTTTCTTTCAAAAAGTGACATGTTTTATGCGCCGAGAACATCTGGATTTTCTCTTTATTATCCATTTGTCCATTCGTTATCAAAATGGATGTTAAGACTGTACCTACCATTGATATACCTACTCCTTCTACCCTAGTGTTATTTATATTATTTGTATAACTTTCTTCATCCTCTATTGTGAGTCAAACTGGTCATGATAATGAGTCATTGCATTTTAGATCCAGTTTTTTCCAAATATTTTTTTTTATATCGAAAATAGGAATTGTCTCGCACATAAATTTACGTTTGAATTTGTCAGAATGTATCTAATTTAATAATTCAAATTCTCACTGCGCATGTACCTGCCTTCTCTTTTTAAAATCAGAGACTTTTGCACATCTTCATTTCCACCTTTAACAAACCATGACGGATCCATTGCTAACTCTGCCACCGACAAAGCTAATCTTCTCGGTAAATTATTTGCAGATAACTCAACCCTTGACGACGGAGGAAAAACTCCTCAACCAGTTCCACACTGTGGTTTTAAAATGAAAGAAGTAAGGATTAACTTCTCTGAGGTTTTACTCGCCATCCGAGGGTTGGATGTTAACAAAGCTAATGGACCAGATGGAATTCCCGTTCTTGTGTTAAAAAAATGCTTCGCCGAACTAGCCCCAGTTCTCACTAAACTCTTCAAACTCTCGTTTAAAACTGGTATTGTCCCATGTGACTGGAAAAAAGCGGTCATCCACCCAATTCCCAAAAAAGGTGATCGCTCCAACCCATCTAACTACCGACCCATCGCTATTACTTCTGTACTCTCCAAAATAATGGAAAGGGTACTAAACACCAAGTTGATCACATACCTCGAAGCAAACAAAATTTTAAGCGACCGCCAATATGGATTTCGTGGAAATCGATCTTGTGGCGACCTACTCGCGTATGTGACATCCGTTTGGGGTCGAGTTATGGAACGCTTTGGAGAAGCTCAAACTGTCGCCCTTGACATCTCTAAAGCTTTCGACCGGGTTTGGCACCGAGGTCTCTTAATGAAACTCCCTTCTTATGGACTACCCCAGTCTCTGTGTACTTGGGTTGCGAATTTTTTAAAAGATCGCGAAGTCATAACTGTAGTGGACGGTTGCTCTTCTTCTCTCCATTCCATTAATGCGGGAGTCCCTCAAGGGTCCATTCTATCTCCAACCCTATTCCTCCTACATATTAATGACTTGCTCTTACGCGCCCCCATCCACTGTTACGCTGATGACAGCACAGTCCATGACAATTTCTCTTTTGACAAACCTCCTAAACAGAGTGAAATATCAGAAGCCCGGAAAGACCTTCATCAAAAAATAAATAGCTACCTCCACTCAATCAATACCTGGGGTGAAAGTAATCTTGTTTCATTTAACGTCTCAAAAACCTAAGCCTGTCTAATTTCTGCGAAGAGAAATCCCAATGAATTGCAAGTGTCTTTCAACGGAAGCACCCTACCTAACAGCAGCTCTATCGACCTGCTTGGAGTATCTATAACGAACCAATTGCACTACAAGGGCTCCATCGTAGCTAAGGTGAAACTCGCCTCCAAAAAATTGAGCGTACTATATAGAGCGCGTAGATATTTTACTAAGACCCAGATCTGTATACTCTACAAAGCGCAAATACGTCCAATTATTGAATATGGCAGTCACCTCTGGAGTGGCGCCCCCCAATACCTACTGAATACCCTCGACGCTGTCCAAAGGCGTGCTATACGTCTGATTGATGATCCATCAGTGACTGATGGATTGCAATCACTAGAACACAGACGCAGAGTCGGTATTTTAAGTTTATTCTATAGATACTACCACGGGAATTGCTCAGAAGAACTTGCATCTTTGGTCCCTCCTCCACCCACTCGCAACAGAGTCACTCGCTTCACTCAATCGCAGCACCCATTCACAGTGGACCTTCAACATATACGAACAAGTCGCTTCTCGAACTCCTTTATTAATACAGCAGCCCGACTGTGGAACGATCTTCCGAATTCTGTGTTTCCATCTTCGTACAACCCGGGTCTTTTTAAAATCCGAATTAATAAACTCTTTTCTAGATTGCAAACCCCTCCCAATGCTACGTAGTGCGCTTTTTCGGAAGAGTTAAATGGACCCAAATCCTAATAGCTGGCGTCCCCTACGTAGACATGTTAAAAAAAAAAAGATAATGTTTGTATATCACATAAATAGGTACAACCATATTATTTATAACTCTACCATGTTGCAAAGGAATCAACATACCTTCCTTT
This sequence comes from Molanna angustata, assembly GCA_963576475.1. NCBI lineage: Eukaryota > Metazoa > Arthropoda > Insecta > Trichoptera > Molannidae > Molanna > Molanna angustata. The sequence continues at coordinate 20,487,818 of OY754971.1, read as the reverse complement.
ATATTGTGAAATTATTCAACTTGAATATATTTTAATGTATTCATCATTTTACTTTGTAATCCATTTAAATTTCAAATCTCCACATCGAGCGGCAAAAAGTATTCAGGAAGCAAGTGTCAAAGTTGTTTTAATGTTATTCATCCAAGAAGTCCTGCCAAACCAATGCTGAGGTACGACAAAATATCATATTTCATTAAATTTTGTTACTAGCAGAATGCCGTGAATAACTTTAATTTTAAACCAAATTAACATAAGATAATCTTAATTTCAGAATATCTCAAGAACTGAGATGTGCTTTTCAAAATATGTTAGAACCTACCAACTTCTGTAATTCAGTATAATCTTGAAAAGTTCAACAGGAAGTGCCTACATTCTACAATAATAAGGTGATATTAAACGAGCTTCGTTAATAACGCATTCAATAAACTATAATTGTGTATTGTATGTGTCTAAAATTCCCAAAACTGATGCAATACAATATATTATCTTCTCGTTCTCTCCATGCCATATCAAGTCACCCAAATGTTGGCGATCACTAATGAAAAGGCATCTCTATCCGCCGCAGTCCGAAACAATTCGCCGAAGTCTCTCGATATAAATCAATACAAATGGATTTATTCCTTTACTTGAGTAGGTATTTGACAAGAGCAAATGAGATAATAATTTTCCCCGGATATTCCACCTTCACAAACAGGGGGGTAAGTCTGGTCCAACCGGCGAAATAAAAACCCTCGTGACTACCCATATCATGGATATAATTATCATATGGAGTTCTGTGACATCTAGAGATTTTATAGAACTCCATATAATAATTATATCCATGATATGGGTAATCGTGAGGGTTTTGATTTCGCCGGTTGGACCAGACTTGCCCCCCTGGCCATATGACTAAAACAAGATGAAGAAGAAGAGTAGGTATTAGAATATGGGAAGTATAATGAGATCCGCAAAGTCATTGCAAAGGACATTGTATGGTGGAAAAGGTAAAGAAGGCGTTATTGGAAGGAACACGTGGAGCGGATGTATCCAAAAAAATCTCCAAAACTGCAATGAATTCCTTAAGATCGGCGTCAACCGGGAATAACACCAAAGAAAGGGAGAGTGGAACATCCTCATCCCTTATTCCTGCCGAGAAGGAAAGTTATGAGACGAAATTCATTTGTCATCGAAGTTGATTAAATTTAGTATTAATCCATCCATCTATCATTATACGACAGCCCTGGGTAGGCCATGAATCCAGAATTTCTTCCTTTTTTTCATAGTCACAATCCTAGGATTGATTTGTTATCCGCCAGACTACATGTCTTGGAAGATGCTACAGCGCACATCACTAATCACCTGGTCCATATAACTTTCTCTAGGGTAACCTCTATAGTTTCTGCCCTCCATCATTCCTTCGGCGATAGTAACAAGCAGACCCGGATGCCTGATGTTATTTACGGCCTATGCATTTGGATCGTTGCTGGGCAACCCTCTTTAGGAGTTGTCTCGTTTCTCCAACTCTACTCAGTACCACGTCGTTTGGAATGTGGTCAGACCAATGAATCCTGTAGCACCACATTTCTGATAGTCCACGTTTTGCAGCCATACAGCAGCACATAGCAGACAAGAGTTTTAATCTAGTTCTTCCTATCATTGATATCAATTCAAATCTCTTCCATTCTTGCCTTTCTATAGCATTTGTTTTACAATTTTCCAATAGGTAGGTATAGATATATCCGTTTCGCAAATCAGAAGTTGAAAATTTAGTAGGTAGGTATAAATACAATTGAAATATTCATATTTGGTTTAAAAAAATCGAAAGCATTATTTGGTTTGAGTGAAAAGGGTAAATCTCCAAAAGATTTCACCCCCAGATCTTCACATCCACCTGTTGATTCTACCATTTACCTACCTACAATCTATGTATGTAGGATTATAATATTTAAATGTTAGTATAGCAAATCGAAATGGCAACTTTTGCACATATAGTTTGGCATCATTGATCATTCGGAATGATCATCGATCATTTTTTTAATTGGAGACAAAATAAGCATAATTTCTGAATAGCATAAAATATATGAGTAGAATATAAAATAAATGCATATTATTAATCTCTGCTTTTTCAATAAATATATTTTTCACATAATTTTGTTGAATGGACTTATTTGTGAATATTTGGCTCTAAGAACAAAGAAGAGAACATCAATCGAAAGTGAGTGAAACATCATAATATGTGCCTACTTCATTCCAAGATCAAGTTTTCAACAGAATATTCGCTTGTATTATGAAATGAGATCATAGTCCAATAATCAAAATTACACACAGTGCTACTGTACCATCAAAGCTTAGAGGCAAAATGTGCCGATTTATTTATTTATTTATTTAATATTGCTTCTCGGGCAACTAATAGGTACTATGTCAAATATTAATTTAACATGCACCCAATAACAAGTGGCCACATTCTGGAGACTTGCGATATTAATCGTCTCACAGATCCAGACTGAAAACACAATTAAAAACTGTGTCTCCACCGGGAATCGAACCCGGGACCTTTGGCTCAGCAGTCAGATATCTAACCAACTGAGCCACGAAGGCCGAATTTAAATTTATACATACATTGAATGTGTTTGGTATACTTCCGTTCCACCTCACTTTGTGTAGCAATCGCTTGGCCTAAAGTCGTAGCTTCAACTGTCAACTGTGTATATTTCCTTTATCTGTGACTGAGATTTTTTTTAATTAATTAAATCAAGTAGCCAATAAATTCCAGTATATCGTTAGTATATTTTTAAATCTACCATTTATTCTTCGTTTGTCTATCATTTCTTATAAACCATTTGAAATTGACAAACGCTCTACTGGTTTTGGAGTTAAATTGACAAAATCTGTATCTTGGTCTGATAAGACTAAACCTCAAAATCCACCACAGATTATTTTTACCAATGTTGAATGGCCTGTCAACGTTAACATTAAACGCGAAAATTGTCAACAACAAAAAAATAATACATAGTGTAAAAACTCATACAACTACGTACCTAAATCATATGTTTAGAAATATAATTTATTTGACAAATATGATTAAATACGAATACGTAATAAACAACTTATTCCTAACCTCAAATGGCAACTAATCATCATCATCATTGGCGCTACAGCCCACTGTGAGCCTTGGCCTCCTCCAGAATTTTTCGCCATTTAGACCGGTCCATCGTCTGCATTCTCCAGTTTGTAACGCCAATCCTCTTTAGATCCTCCTGTACGCCGTCCATCCACCGCAGCTTGGGTCTCCCCACACCACGTCTCCCCTCCGGTCGTGTGTCGAGAATCTTCTTTGGGATTCGGCATTCCTCCATTCGCTGAACGTGCCCTAACCATTGAAGCCGATGTATTTTAATATATTTTACTATGTTAGGATCACTGTAAAGGTTCTCCAGCTCATGGTTGTACCTTATCCTCCATATTCCACTCTCACAAAGAGGCCCAAAGATTTTTCTCAAAACCTTCCGTTCAAAAACCAGCAGCGCTTTTTCATCCTTCCTATTAAGAACCCAGCATTCAGCACCATATACGAGTACTGGTCGCAGCAATGTTTTATACAATAACAACTTGGTATTTCGTGTCAACAATCGGGACTTGAGATGTCGGTGAATACCGAAATAGCATTTATTTGCCACAGCTATTCGTCTTTTAATCTCGACACTAACATCGTTGTTACTGGTTATTATTGAACCTAGGTACTGAAACGACCCCACAGTTTCAATGGTATGATTACCAGCACTAATCAGAGTTTCTTGGGCATTCTATGGTTGGACATTTTAGCTGCAATCATATATTTTGTCTTAGAAGAGTTCACTTGAAGTCCCATTCTGGCAGAAGCATTTTCCAGGTGTATAAACGCTTGTTTTACATCATTTGGTGTTCTTGCAATTATGTCAACATCATCTGCATATGCAAGTATCTGGCTTGATTTGCGAAAAATTGTACCTGCTGTCTCAATTCTGGCATCTCTGATGGCTTTCTCTAGTACTATATTAAATAATAGGCAAGACAATGCATCACCCTGCCGTAAGCCATTATAGGTTTTAAATATGTCCGAGGTGCTGGTTTGTATTTTGACCCTACAATTTGAACCATGCAATGTTGCTCTCACTAGTCTTACTAGTTTGAATGGTATTCCCATTTCCATCATGGCCTCGTACAATGTCGCTCTATTGACACTATCGTATGCTGCCTTAAAATCTATAAATAAATGGTGGGTCTCTATATTATACTCGAGCGTTTTTTCCAGTATTAGCCTAAGGGCAAAAATTTGGTCAATTGTCGATCTTCCTGGCCTGAAACCACTTTGGTATTGCCCAATTATATGTTCTGCATGTGGCATAAGTCGCATGAATAGAACCCCTGCAAACACTTTATAGGCTGAACTCAGGAGCGTTATACCTCTGTAGTTGCTGCAGTCCATTGTGTCACCTTTTTTATGTAGTGGACATATAATCCCAGTATTCCATTCTTCTGGTATTGATTCAGTGTCCCATATTTTACCAATAATTGTGTGCATGAGTCTACCTATTGTCTCTCCACCGTATTTGAGTAGCTCACCTGGTATTCCATCGTGACCTGGAGACTTATTATTTTTGAGTAGGCTTAATGCTTTGTTTACTTCTTCCAAGGTTGGGTCCGGTTGATCATCTTCATTTTGTTCGAAGGGGGGGATATTTATGTCTGATTCTCTTGTGGTGGTTTCGTTATTCAACATTTCATCAAAGTGTTGTGCCCAGCGCTTAAGGATATCTACATTGTCATTAAGAATTTCACCATTTTTGTTTCTACAGGCAGTTGTTCTGGGTTTGAATTCCTTCCGCTGTTGGTTAATCCTTTGGTAGAACTTTCTTGTTTCATTTTGAGACTTCAATGTTTCCAATTCCACCAGCCTCAGCTTTTCATATTCTCTCTTTTTCCTTTTATGAGTGTGCTTTTCTTCTCGTCTTCTCTCTCTATATTCTTCTTGAGTGGCCCTTGTATTTCTCTGTTGCATTTTCTTATATGCCTCATTCTTTAAATTTGTCACCCTCATGCAATCACCATCAAACCATTCAGGTCGTCTTGTCTGTCTCACGTTTCCAAGTACAGCTAGGGCTGCTTCTTTGATATTTATTTGGCAGTCCTTCCATATTTCAGTTGCTGTTTTATTGAAGTCGACACTATTGTTTATCCTATTCAATTCCTCCTTGAACCTTGCTCGTATCTCTAAGTCCTTTAAAGCTTCAACATTTATTTTGTTCTGTCTTTCTGTTGGTTGCATTTTGGCCTTAGAAATTCGTGCTCTGACTTTACTAACCACCAAAAAGTGGTCAGAGTCGCAATTGGCTCCTTTATAGGTTCGTACGTCGATGAGGTTGGATATGTGTCTTCCGTCAATCAGAATATGATCGATTTGATTATTTGTGCGGCCATCCGGAGACTTCCATGTGACTTTATGTATGTCTTTGTGGATGAACATAGTACTTCCAACAGACATTCCATGTGATGTAGCAAAATCTATCAGCCTTTCACCGTTATCATTATGAGTCTCATGAAGGCTATTTGCACCGATTACAGGATGATACATTGAGTCTCTTCCAACTTTTGCATTCATATCACCAAGAACAATTTTAATATCATTGTTTGGACACGAATCATATGTTCTTTCCAACAAGTTATACCATTCATCCTTATCTTCCTCTGTGCTTTCTTCCGTGGGGGCATGTGCATTTATTATGCTTGTGTTAAAGAATTTTCCTTTCAACCTTATAACACATAATCTCTCACTTATTGGTTTGAAATCTATAACCAGATGCTTCATTCTTTTTGCCACAATGAAACCTGTCCCCAGTATATGGTACTTCTTATGGCAGCTGTAATAAAGATTATATTCTCTTTTTTCCATATGACCACTTCCCAGCCACCGTATTTCCTGTATAGCAGTTACATCAGCTTTGTATTTTACCAGTTGTTCCCATAGAACCCTCAACGCCCCCGGGCAATACAGTGTTCTTACATTCCATGTACAGAGTTTAAAATCGTTGTCCTTATTCCGTTTGCGTGATCGATATTCCAGTTTCTGTCCGGCTTTTTCTTCTTTTGGTTTCGTAATCATGGGTTTCAAGAAGAGAGGTGATTAACCTTTCGTTCTCAAGGTCTCTGGTAGGTTCGCCACCTTAAGGCATGAGACCATGCCCTGGTTTTCTGTCAGGGTTTTCCTTCCCTTATCCGTATCATTCAGTTTTAGGGCGCCGAAAACTCGCCCTCGCCCCCTCCTTATTCGCTATGTCCTTTAATTAGTGAACACATTGCCCAGGGTTCGCGGGGTCTAAGACCTCTCGTGGACGCTAAGGAATAGGACTTGCTGGTGGCTTGCAGATTTGCAAATTGGCATTACATGGTATTTTATAGAAATGTCCCCACGGCAAGGAACATTTCCCCATGACCTCACCAGCCCTTGAAATGGCAACTAAACCTAACCGAAAATTATACGGGACGCAATAAAATACGAAGTATTAGTATGATGTATACGTACATTGCCATTCCCCTCAATTTTTTGGTTAGGTTCAGTTAGTCTTCAATAATAAAAGCGAGTTGCTTTATAAATTGAATGGAAATTGGTTGCAGGAAAAATGTTATCAGTACCTTTGTCATTTGAGGTTAGGAATAAGTTTATTATGTATTTCGCTTTTTTTCACATTTTTCAAATAGTAATAATAATAAACACTTCCTTACACCCTGCGCAAGTGGCGAGTTTTCCAACTAAGTTTCTTCCAACTTACCAATGTTTCCAGCCCAATTTAAAAAAAAACAATTTCTCGGCATATTATTTAGTATTTTAATACTACCTACTTACTATTTTTTGTGTTGAAAATTTTCGCGTTTAATGTCAACTTCGACAGCTCATCCTTATCTACGTAAAAATAAACTATAGTGTATTCTAAAGTGTAGTGTAAGACAGAAAGATGATAGATGGACCCCCAAAATTCTGAATTGGAGACCCTATCATAATAGAAAAGGTGTAGGGAGACCACAGAGGAGATGGACTGACGACATTGTCGAACTGGTGGGACATGGGTGGAAACAGAGCGCCCAGGATAGAGAGAAGTGGAAAACTCAGGAAGAGGCCTTTATCCAGCAGTGGAGTGAAAGGGGCTGAAGAAGAAGAAGAAGAAGTGTATTCTATGGTCTAGTTCCGATAAGGGAGCGGTTTGTTCCGAAACCGGCAACGAATTTTATTAATCCATATCATAATATTACCTATTCATACATAGGTAATATTATGATTATTTATAATTATTTACTGATTATTTACAATTATTTACAATTATGTAAACGGCACCATCTTTTGCCTCTTTACAAACGTCGTGACACTGCTGACATGGTCTATCTATTAAAAATCTTAGAAAGTCAAATCGACTGCCCTGATTTACTTAACAAAATAAATCTTAAGGTGCCTACCCAATCGCGACGCCAAAATCCCATATTCTCGCTAAAACAAGTATCCACTAATTATCGACAAAATTCATTTCTTTGGCGTGTTTGTAACAATATAAATAATTCAATACTTAACTCACCACAATTTGACGTATTCCAGTGTAGTATTACAGGGGCGAGAAATGTTATTAGTGCTAATTTCTTTAATGACATATGATTATTTGTTTGTGAATATGTTACTTTTTTAATGTAATCTAATATTTTCAAGTAATATTATGATTACCTCGGCTGCAGGATGAAACTTTATCTATTGCAGAAACACATTATATTGTGATGTTGTATTTTCATCCTGCAACTGATGGTATGGCCTAACAGCGGAGACTTATAATTGGCTGTTTTATTATTATTTTAATTGTTAAACTGAAATTCATAGCTGTTAGTCTCCCAAAAAATTGAAAAAAAAAATAGTTTTAAAAATGTGAATTAAGTGTTTACAAATTTATTCCATGACTTTGGTGAGTGCATTTGGATTTAAGCATATAGAAATAAGTAAGTACCTACTTTCACATTTATAAAATCCACACATCCTTTAAACAATTGTGGCAATTGTATAAACATTCAATTTGCCACGACTTTTTACATTTCACACTCAAGACGATGGCAAACTGTGACGTGTTTATATTAACAAAATTTCAAAATTAAACTTGTGGAAGTATAATGCTTCTTTATATTGGATTTTTGTACAATGTTTTACACAAGAGCTCAATTCGCGAAATCCGATTTCAAGAAATAACTTGAACTCGCCATGGCTTCGCCAATGTATTGACGAGGAGGTAAAGTGACGGTGTGGCTGGATTGGATGTCAGTGGAATAAATTTTCCGCCTTCCCAATATCCAGTTCCTATGCCCTTTTCCTACCTACATACATTATCCATCTTCACCCGCAACAATAACATCATCGCCGCGCAGTACCAAACGCATTCATAATTTTAAGTATCAACTTGAACCTCGCATAAATAACACTAGCGTCTACAATCCGCATTTACCATTCCGCATTCTGTTTCCGGTTGGCTCTCTGATTGGTAGAGATCTCGTACTATGGAGTCAAATGAGCTGTGAAATTTTATATTAAATACGAAAAATTAAATAAAAAATGTAAATTTAATTTATAATAATTCATAATTCAATTTATAAAGCAACTCGCTCGCGCGAGTCGCTATTATTATTATAAACAAACTTAAACCTAACCTAAGAATTCAGAAAAGAAGAGCTGGGACTAGACGCTACTATAAATAACAAATCCGCATCGCTCTAAACGCATATAATTTCGCATCGCTTGTCTGAGCGAAAAAGAATACGATTATCGTGCACGCGTCGCATATCAGTTTAATAAAACATTTTCATCTCGCTAATTATCCTATATGTGCTTGTGTACTCAATATTTAAGTGTATTTAAGTGTTTCGTCACCACGTCATCAGGAGCCGAGAGGAATGTTCCAGAGTCTTTCAGCCTTCCATATTCCTGCAGGTAGGAAATTTGTTTCACTCAATCTAGTTTGAGTAAATATAGGTGAAACCACGCACCCATTAAAAATCCCTCACACACAATAATATCAATTCAACAACATTCAATAAACTATTTAATTACGCATCCGCCACACCACGCCATATTAAAATATACTAGTTGCATGTAACACATGAGATCCAACTGTCGATAGCGATAGTATGTATAGTTGAAGAATATGTACCAAACTATAAACCCATAAATACAAATTATTGAATATTTTCAGATATTTTGTTTTCTATGCAACATATGTAGGTATGTATGTCAAGATAGGATAGTATGGAGGAAGATCCTTTTTTCCTACCCAGAATATGAAAATAGCATGATGGTATGTATGTTTGTTTGGAGATGAAGTATCAAACTATTAAGTCTTCTTACATATTGTGTATAGGCGACTGCCATACAAAATGTATGAAGCGATGTCGTCACTAAATTAAATTTTTAAAAAAATTGTTAAAAAAAAATTGAGATCTTCTACTACAATGTTAATATTTTTTATAGAAAATTAAATTATCTAGTTGGGGTGTTTCGGCTTTTTTCGATAATTGTAAAAGTTTTGGAAATATAGGCAGTTAAACTCATAAATTTATCATAAAAAAAATATTTTTCTTAATAAAAAATGTTTGAGAAACCCTGGAATTTTTTTGAAAAAATTTATTTGAGATTTTGTATTTGTCTATGTTTGTACCAATTTTCAGCGTTCTAGCGTTTATGGTTTCTGAGATATATGGAAAAATAAAATAAAAATTCAAAAGTTGATAACCCCTGACTGAAACAAAAATTCAAAATTCCGAGTATAAAAGTTTTGTAGGCCTGTAACTGTTTATATATTCTGAAATTTTAGGCTCTGTAAATTGAGCGGATCAAAAGTTATAAGGGGGGGACGGACACACAGACACACACACAGACACACACACACACAGACACACACACAGACACACACACAGACACACACACACACAGACACACGAAATGTTCTACTCCGAATTCTGAGTAAATCCGTGTATGGAACATATATGCTGCGAAGCCTCTAAGTTGGTGTTTTTTGACTTCAAAGTTGGAAAAACCGTGAAAAAAGTAGACCTCTCCATACAATTCTCGCGTATTCTGGCTTGATACATTGTCGATATGTTAAGAGAACAAAGTTCTCCTGAACAAATCGACAGTTGGACAAATTATTGAATATTTTCAGATATTTTGTTTTCTATACAACATATGTAGGTATGTATGTCAAGATAGGATAGTATGGAAGAAGATCCTTTTTCCTACCCAGAATATGCAAATTGCATGATGGTATGTATGTATGTTTGGAGATGAAGTAACAAACTATTAAGTCTTCTTACATATTGTGTATAGGCGACTGCCATACAAAATGTATGAAGCGATGTCGTCACTAAATTCAATTTTTAAAAAAATTTTAAAAAAAAATTGAGATCTTCTACTACAATGTTAATATTTTTTATAGAAAATTAAATTATCTAGTTGGGGTGTTTCGGCTTTTTTCGATAATTGTAAAAGTTTTGGAAATATAGGCAGTTAAACTCATAAATTTATCATAAAAAAAATATTTTTCTTAATAAAAAATGTTTGAGAAACCCTGGAATTTTTTTGAAAAAACTAATTTGAGATTTTGTATTTGTCTATGTTTGTACCAATTTTCAGCGTTCTACCGTTTATGGTTTCTGAGATATATGGAAAAATAAAATAAAAATTCAAAAGTTGATAACCCCTGACTGAAACAAAAATTCAAAATTCCGAGTATAAAAGTTTTGTAGGCCTGTAACTGTTTATATATTCTGAAATTTTAGGCTCTGTAAATTGAGCGGATCAAAAGTTATAAGGGGGGGACGGACACACAGACACACACACAGACACACAGACACACACACAGACACACACACACACAGACACACGAAATGTTCTACTCCGAATTCTGAGTAAATCCGTGTATGGAACATATATGCTGCGAAGCCTCTAAGTTGGTGTTTTTTGACTTCAAAGTTGGAAAATCCATGAAAAAAGTAGACCTCTCCATACAATTCTCGCGTATTCTGGCTTGATACATTGTCGATATGTTAAGAGAACAAAGTTCTCCTGAACAAATCGACAGTTGGATTATTTTACATTCCACGCCTCCCATTACGAGCTTCTCGAGGATATTTGAGGCACTTCGGACAATACTGAGTTTACAGGCTATCTTTTATCTGCATTTCTTTACGTATGTGCGTATCAATGTTCTCAACAGTCTGTGATATTCGTAACAAGAAGAAACCAAAAGTTCAAAATCGAAAATCGATCTATTTCAAAAATCATTCTCGAATAAGTTCTCGAAAAAAAATATAATTTTATCATGATTGCGTTTTATCGTTTATCTATTTACAATCTCATTGATTATTATAAAATTTGCATAACCCCAACAACAGAAGATCTAGTTGGAACGACAGGACGTCCTCCCAGGATATTCTACCTTCATAAACAGGTCATATATATGAATATGACCTAACCCAACACAAAGAAAAATAATGAATTATATTAGGTATTTATCTGGTTTTATAGCGACTTATTTTTCCTCAGGAATGATGACCTAAGTAAGAAATAGTCGCTTTTAATATTGTATTAACCCATTCGTTATTATTATAAATATATTTTTTAAATGTACCTGCATCGAAGTCTTCTTTTATTAGACCTGTTGGTTAAAGTGAATTCTGTAAACATCAATAATACTCGAATATTTTTTTAATACAATATGTTCGCAAACATTGGATTTTTTCCTGTTGTTTCCCTGCCAATAATAATATTTATTTTCTAAGATGTGTCTAAGGTGTGATATCGTGTAATCTGTATCGTCAAAACATAATAAACCAATGTAGATGTATATTTTTCCAGTATCAAGTGAATTATAAAACAGTACATCAGCCAGGAAAATGTTCGTATTAGGTGAAGTGTATAACATTTTTTGTGTAAAAGAAATATGAATAATCTAGAAAGTTATACTCCCCATCCTTTGTAACAACACAGATTTTGAATAAATGAAAATCCAGCTCACAGAAGTAAATGTAGACGGTTCAACATTACAAAGTAATATTTCTTTTTGATCTCCGAAGCCGTGCTTTTCACCCAGAACTGATTATTTCCATCCATTTTTCATTATTCAAAGTGTTTTGATGCTAAGATGAATTTATTTTTAAAGCAACCGTTCGTGTACTTTCTCTATTGGATATAATATTTAACTTCTTAAACTAGAAACACAAACCGATATTCCAACTGTCGATTTGTTCAGGAGAACTTTGTTCTCTTAACATATCGACAATGTATCAAGCCAGAATACGCGAGAATTGTATGGAGAGGTCTACTTTTTTCATGGATTTTCCAACTTTGAAGTCAAAAAACACCAACTTAGAGGCTTCGCAGCATATATGTTCCATACACGGATTTACTCAGAATTCGGAGTAGAACATTTCGTGTGTCTGTGTGTGTGTGTGTGTCTGTGTGTGTGTCTGTGTGTGTGTCTGTGTGTGTGTGTGTGTCTGTGTGTGTGTCTGTGTGTCCGTCCCCCCCTTATAACTTTTGATCCGCTCAATTTACAGAGCCTAAAATTTCAGAATATATAAACAGTTACAGGCCTACAAAACTTTTATACTCGGAATTTTGAATTTTTGTTTCAGTCAGGGGTTATCAACTTTTGAATTTTTATTTTATTTTTCCATATATCTCAGAAACCATAAAAGCTAGAACGCTGAAAATTGGTACAAACATAGACAAATACAAAATCTCAAATTAGTTTTTTCAAAAAAATTCCAGGGTTTCTCAAACATTTTTTATTAAGAAAAATATTTTTTTTATGATAAATTTATGAGTTTAACTGCCTATATTTCCAAAACTTTTACAATTATCGAAAAAAGCCGAAATACCCCAACTAGATAATTTAATTTTCTATAAAAAATATTTACATTGTAGTAGAAGATCTCAATTTTTTTTTAACAATTTTTTTAAAAATTGAATTTAGTGACGACATCGCTTCATACATTTTGTATGGCAGTCGCCTATACACAATATGTAAGAAGACTTGATAGTTTGATACTTCATCTCCAAACATACATACATACCATCATGCAATTTGCATATTCTGGGTAGGAAAAAGGATCTTCCTCCATACTATCCTATCTTGACATACATACCTACATATGTTGTATAGAAAACAAAATATCTGAAAATATTCAATATTTTGTATCTATGGGTTTATAGTTTGGTACATATTCTTCAACTATACATACTATCGCTATCGACAGTTGGATCTCATGTGTTACATGCAACTAGTCTAGTCCAACTGTCGATTTGTTCAGGAGAACTTTGTTCTCTTAACATATCGACAATGTATCAAGCCAGAATACGCGAGAATTGTATGGAGAGGTCTACTTTTTTCACGGCTTTTCCAACTTTGAAGTCAAAAAACACCAACTTAGAGGCTTCGCAGCATATATGTTCCATACACGGATTTACTCAGAATTCGGAGTAGAACATTTCGTGTGTCTGTGTGTGTGTGTGTGTGTCTGTGTGTCTGTGTGTGTGTGTGTCCGTCCCCCCCTTATAACTTTTGATCCGCTCAATTTACAGAGCCTAAAATTTCAGAATATATAAACAGTTACAGGCCTACAAAACTTTTATACTCGGAATTTTGAATTTTTGTTTCAGTCAGGGGTTATCAACTTTTGAATTTTTATTTTATTTTTCCATATATCTCAGAAACCATAAAAGCTAGAACGCTGAAAATTGGTACAAACATAGACAAATACAAAATCTCAAATTAGTTTTTTCAAAAAAATTCCAGGGTTTCTCAAACATTTTTTATTAAGAAAAATATTTTTTTTATGATAAATTTATGAGTTTAACTGCCTATATTTCCAAAACTTTTACAATTATAGAAAAAAGCCGAAACACCCCAACTAGATAATTTAATTTTCTATAAAAAATATTAACATTGTAGTAGAAGATCTCAATTTTTTTTTAACAATTTTTTTAAAAATTGAATTTAGTGACGACATCGCTTCATACATTTTGTATGGCAGTCGCCTATACACAATATGTAAGAAGACTTAATAGTTTGATACGTCATCTCCAAACATACATACATACCATCATGCTATTTGCATATTCTGGGTAGGAAAAAGGATCTTCCTCCATACTATCCTATCTTGACATACATACCTACATATGTTGTATAGAAAACAAAATATCTGAAAATATTCAATAATTTGTATCTATGGGTTTATAGTTTGGTACATATTCTTCAACTATACATACTATCGCTATCGACAGTTGGATCCCATGTGTTACATGCAACTAGTACCTAATTATATTTAAATACACACATGCTTCACTAATTCGCAATAAATATTTATTCATTAATACCATCACGCCATGTCCCACAATGTGGGATAACCATCGAAAGGTGTGCGGGTGTGCATTACCTCATAAAAGGAAGCACGGCACGACGTGCGTCCCAAAACACCAGTCTCGTTTCTCCTAAAAAGTTATCTACTAAATTCAGAATGGGTGGTGAACTTCATGTCAAGAAATTCCATACATGTCCACTTATATAAACCACGTATCTGAACAAACGAGCACCTCAGCACATGATTTCAAAGTGAGGTGATCCATCACAATTACACGCATAACAGTTACATAATATACACACTCACTATTTACCTATGTAGTATGTAACGATCACAATTACACTCATACCAGTTACATAATATGCACCCACACCATTTGTCTATGTAATGGGTAATGATACCATCACAGTTATATGCACATCAGTTACACAATATGTATGTACACACACCATTTGCCTATGTAGTAGGTAATGATACCATCACAGTTACATATAGGTATGCACATCAGTTACACAATATGTACACACACCATTTGCCTATGTAATATGTAATGATACCATCACAATTACACGCATAAAAGTTATGGTCGGCCTTCGTGGCTCAGTTGGTTGGGTATCTGACTGCTGATCCAAAGGTCCCGGGCTCGATTCCCGGTGGAGACACAGTTTTTAATTGTATTTTCAGTCTGGATCTGTGAGACGATTACTATCGTAAGTCTCCAGAATGTGCCAACTTGTTATAAATATTTAACATAGTAGTTACTTGTTAGCTGCCCGAGAAGCAATATTAAATAAATAAATAATATACATACATACATACATACCATCACGCCATGTCCCTTGCGGGGTAGGCAGAGAGAACCGAACGCCACATTTTTTTATCCTGGCACGCATCCCTCGCCTCGTCCACATTCATGCATCGTCTCATACATGTTCGTCTATTGCTCACACTTCTAACATTTCCGTCTTTCAAAATTTCGTTCACATGGTCGTGCCATCCCTTTCTTGGGCGTCCCCGACCTCTCATTCCATTCCTTTCCGCTCTGTATATTTCCTTCGTCAGGCGCTCCTCATTCATTCTCCCCATGTGACCAAACCATCTCAATGTGTTCACTTTCATTCTAGTAATGACATCTTTCTTAATCTTACATTCTTTCCTTATATCTTCGTTTCTTACCCGGTCATACATCGTTCTATTACAAATCCTTCTTAACGAACTCATTTCAACTGCATTTATTCTACTTTCATGCGTCTTCTGCCATGTCCAGGTTTCACTTGCATACGTCAGAGTTGGCACTACGATGGCGTTATGAATGGCAACTTTGGCATCCTTTGATATGTTGCGATCATTCATAATTGGCCTCAGTGCTCCATTCACTCTGTTTCCTGCCATAACTCTTCTTTCGATCTCTTTATCGAGTCGTCCGTTCCGTTGAAATATGCTTTCCAAGTATACATATTCGTCGACTTGCTCAAGCCATTCGTTCTCTACTCTTACTTTACAAGCTGTTCTGCTTTCACTCTTTTCAAAGACCATTGTCTTTGATTTGCTGGCATTCATCCTAAGTCCATTCTCTATACATCTTTCATATACCATACTTACAAGATACTGTAACTCTTCCATACTTTCTGCTAAAAGAACTTTATCGTCTGCATACATCAAATCTCGCACCATTACAGTACTCAATTTCAGACCCTTGCTTTCATCCTTAAGGGCTCTAATGCAGAAATCAATGTACAAGTTAAAGAGCCATGGAGATAGCACGCACCCTTGTCTAACGCCATTATTTATAGAGAACCACGTTGTCACTGTGTCGTTGACACGAACACATGCTTCGCTGTTCTCATATAATGACGCGATTGCGCGTATCAGTTTGCTCTTCACTCCATACACTGCTAGTATATCCCATAATTTTTCTCTAACAACTTTATCATACGCCTTTTCTAGGTCTATGAAGGCACAGAAAATTTTTTGATTTTTATCCAGAACCTTTTCTGTGACCGTGCGCAGAGAAAAAATTTTGTCTATACATCCTCTGCCGCCCACAAACGCACCTTGGACATCCTATATCTTGCTTTCTGTAATCTTTCGCACTCTTTGATCCAGGATCCTTGCATACATCTTACCAACTGAGCTTAGCTAACTTATGGCTCTATAGTTTTTGCAGTCGAGCTTCGATCCTTTACCTTTATACAAAGGTACCACTACTGCATTTCTCCAGTCTGAGGGAGTGTGTCCTTCTTCCCAACATTTGTTGAAAAGAGAGAGACACCACATAATATGCACACACACCATTTACCTATGTAGTAGGTAATCATACCATCACAGTTACATGCACATCAGTTACACAATAACACACACCATTTGCCTATGTAATATGTAATGATACCATCACAATTACACGCATAACACATGTTATATAATATGCACACACTTTTTACTTATGCAATACTTTTGTTTTAAACTATTTCCCATCATCCAATATTGTTAAATTTTCAATGCACATTTGCTTTCGATGACAATATATAAAAATGGGGGTTTTCGCCAATACTAAACTCTTAACAACGTTTATAATCAGTCATATTTAAAACCATTTCTCATAGTCCAAGTGTGCCGATATTGTATATACCTACTTTATTCACACTTGATGGCAATATATAAAAACAAATGGGTTGTGGCCAATACTTGAACATTTTACAACGCTTAAATTCAATAAAACTTCAAACCACTTTTCATAGTCTGATTTTGAAGAAATTTTGTTTACACTATATACAACGGAAAGGGCTGGCCAACTTTGCATTATTTACATCGCTCAATATCAATCAAATTGTAAATCCTTTCCCATCTTACTGAAATTTTGTGTGACAATATGATAAAAACGATTGCTTATTCCTTCACAATTATACATTCTTGACCAACGACGGGATATTAAAGCTAGTAATTAAATATAAAAAAAAACTACATGATACATAAAAAAAATGCTGTTCGACTTCTTTGCCAACGTGCTGGGTTTGATTTCCAGCATGGGAGATTTTTTTTTCAAAATCATTATTCGAGCAATTCTTGAAATTATTGTCATTTGATAATAAACCCGCTACTTGCATAGGGTATAAGTACGTGTTTATAAATATTAATCAGTTCAAATTGTAAATTTTGATAATCTCTTTCTCAGAACCCTCAACCCTCATCTTTATTCTATTGAGTGATTTTTTTGAATATTAAATATTTTATTTATAAAAATTGTTAATTTTTTTTAATTGTTTATTTAAACAACAAACAACTGTAAGGCCTGCAAAGTATATTTTTGCTTAATATGAAAGATAATACGAAAACTATTGAGTAAGTTTTTAACTCTTTATTTTTGAATTACTTATCTTGCTATTAAAATAAACTCGAAATTTTCTTTTTTTCACGAAAAATATTGTATGTCACTGACATTGTCTTCTTCTTCTATGGCTGGTCCTCTTTCCAGTTCATCTGGGGTCGGCCCTCCTGGTACGCAGTCTCCACGTCTTTCTGTCATTTGTCATCTCACTGGTCAGCTGGTCCTTCCTCAGATCTCTCTCAATACTCGTCCACCAGGTTGCCTGTGGACGGCTTCTAGCTCTGGGTGGTGTGGGAATATTTAGGGCCACCCTGACCACGTGATCGTCTCCCCTTCTATTTACATGTCCATACCATCGGAGTCTGGTTTCTTTCATTTTCTCCGGGATGGGCGCGACCCCCAAGCTATCACGTATATATCTGTATCTAATTTTGTCCGTTTTAGTGACCCGCGCGGACCATCTCAGCATTTTCATCTCGGCTGTATGTAGTTTATGTTCGTGCTTTTTTTGTAGTCCAGCACTCCGAGCCGTAGAACATAGCCGGGCGAACAGCTGTTTGTCACTGACTTTGTGATACATAATATTTTCTCTTATTTCATACATTAAATGGTAATAATATATGTGTACATCCCGGATGCCCAGGATCATATACGATAAAAAGGACCTTTATAATGAGGATGGGGCGGCAATTAATTATTCTCTACCTACGTATTTTGTTAAATTAATCACTTATAAGGGAAAAATATGTTCTTTATATTAAGGGGGGACTGCTGCCAACGTACATATTTTTCAATTTGATATACCATCATTATTTCTTATCAAATCGTTTTGAAAAAAATAATTTAGATAGTTTGGGTATTCATAAAGAAAAATGTATCTTTACTTTTTGATAATGTTCTGTATAAATTCTTGTAGAAAAATAATGGCATACCCCGATTTTCAACTTTTATCTTATATTTTTAATAAAATATAAGGCGTAGTTCAACATATTTTTTTTTAATTAAAGAAGACAAAAATATCTAGAAAAATACGATGTGACGTTGCACTAATGCTTCAGGTTTAGAAAATAAACCTAAAAAACCTTTATTTTCCTTTCAGCGCCATTGCGAAATATAAGTTTTTTTGGTTTATTAACTTAACCTGATGCATTAATGCAACGTTATATGGTATTTTTCCAGATATATTGATCTTCTTTAATTTATAAAAAAAATATAATGCTCTATACCTTGTAGCTTTTTAGAAATTTAAGATAAAGTCAAAAATTGGGGTATGCTTATTATTTTCCTACAAGAATATATACAGAACATAATTAAAAATTTAAGGTATATTTTTATTTATTAATATCCAAACTAACTAGGTTATTTTTTTCAAAATGGTTCGTTTTGTAGTAATGACGCAAATTCAAATTGAAAAAATAGGTACATACGTTGGTAGCAGTCCCTCCCATAATGAGATCAGTGAGAATTATAATATGACAAATTAAGAAAGAATGACAGAAACGAAGGCATATTTTATAAAACGATATCAGAATAGTATTTTTTAGTGATTTGACACATTGTATAAATAAACGATGACCTACTTACTCATAGAGAGTATAAAGAAAATTTGACCATTTGAATGATCCCTTGATATATGTAGTGAATTGTGAATCCTGAGCAATTGACGGTTTTACATGAGGAAGTGCTTGAATGTGAATAAAGTTTGGCGACTTGTTTTTTCTGACATTCCCATCATCATAAATATATTTTCACTGTTTTATAATATCGAGCTTATATTATCCAACATATTGTCGTATAGATTTAATCCGGTATCAAATAAATATATCTTATTGAATTCTCCATCCGGTTCGAGTTCAATCTGCAACATGTAATCTCTGCGGCACGTGATACTTTTACGTGAAGTATGAAGGTAAAATGTTACTGAAATAATCGCTCAACTTTCCCTGACTTGTTGAAAACTGTCTAAGTAATATATATCTCAGAGTGCGGTGAGGTCTGGAATCTGGAACTTTGTTCGCTTATTCGTATACATTTTAAATCTAACCAAAATTACGCTTCCCGAGCAAAACAAACCGCTAGTTGGGGGGTTTTATATATTCACTCAAGAATACCTATGACTGTTTGCTTATCCATCCAACTAATTTATTTAACAATAATTTTTCAGAAAAATACATTTTTATGAATAATGTTACACATTTTACTTATGAACTCATCAAAATAATTATTAGAAACGTATAAAATATGTATAATAGATAAATATTTTTTTAATAAACTACTAGACTTTTTTCCCGTATTCAATAATAATATCAACGAAAATCTTCTGCCGTGTCTCCCTCAGACGACTATTGTGAACAGCATGATTTTCTGAACTACATATCTTCGAGAATATTTTATGAAAATATTATATCTGTCTAGGGCTGTGTTCAGATACAACGCTCAACGTCGGACGTCAGATATACCTGAAGTTGCAGATTATGGCGTTTTTCACACCAATCTCACTAAACGCTTTCGACTGCGTTTCAATCTAAACGCAGCATCAGGCGTTTTAAATATCAAATGTCATTTATCTTACATGTCTCTTTTTAGGTTATATTTTCATCGAAAGACAATAATTTGACAGTGGAGTAAATAATGATATCTGACCTTTTATTAGAAATTTTTGAATGATAATTTTATAAACCATTTTTGAATTATTAATTAGCTATAAACCACTTGTTTTTTGAGTCACTTCGCGACATGTTTAGGAGTCTCGACACGCCGGTCGATGGAAGGACAGCGCTTCCGAAACATGTCGCGAAGTGACTCAAAAAACAAGTGGTTTATAGCTAATTAATAATTCAAAAATGGTTTATATTAACTACCACAAAATTTCCGCCGAATCATTAAATGATAATTTTATAAATCACCCTCATTGTGAATGTATGTTGTCGTTATAAATAATGTCAACTGACCGAAAAGATACCACAGAAAGAAATTCATTTATTCATACAAACATTGATGACATTACTATAATTATTGAATCTGCAATGCCCCATTAGGCAAAACACCTGTGCCGGGGCCAATGCATCTCCAGACAGTGACACTGTATTACTTGATGCCAACATCAATCGCATATAAAAAGTGATAATATCACAAACAACAAGGAAAATAAAAAAAAATATTTACAAAAAAAAAAACATAATAAGTATAAAAAATTGCACTAATATAATTAGTGCAAAATTGAAGTCTAAAGCTATGGGTGAAAAAATCCTCTGCACAGTGTCTGCTTGATACTAAGAGCCATTCCTTTATTTTAGTTTGCTCAATTTTTTGTCGAGCTTATTAAATGTTCTAGGAGCAATGACTCCAAAACGTCTCTGTCCAAATGAAGTTTTCATTATAGGCGCAGAGAAGTTCAGTTCATTTGCTTGCCTAGTGAAACGCGTTTTTTGGCTTCTAGTATGCAGAGTTATATTATTATGGAAATGAATTAATGCAGATTTCAAAAACAGCTGTCTTGGATCTAGGAGAGTAAAAATTCTAAACAATTCGTTTGAAGAGAAAGTTCTACTTCTTTTTTTTGATAATTCGCATGACACATTTTTGAGCTTTATTGAGCGGACTAATGATAGTCTTGGTACACCCACCCCATCCAATAATTCCATAAGACAAGACAGACTGGGTGAGATTGTAATATATACTTTTTATGATTGTAATATCAAGAATGTTTCTTAATATTTTGTAAACGTGACTCAGTCGTCTTATCCTGTTAGATAGATCATCTTCATGATTTTGGAATGGGATTTTGCTGTCTATTATTGTTCCCGAATATTTAATTACCTACATTTGAATTTTCATCAGCAAAGGCAATAACTTGTCCTCTTATTGGTAGGCTGCACAGGTCATTTATATATAGTAAGAAAAGTAAAGGCCCAAGAATACTTCCTTGAGGAACCCCAAATGAAGTGAGTTTTGGGGAACTAACATGTCCTTCAAGGGAGACTACTTGGGATCTTTCTGATAGATAACTCTTAAACCAATCATGAGTCACACCCACTAAACCCATGCGTGACAGTTTCTCAAGTAATCGTTTGTGTGATACTGTATCAAAAGCTTTAGCAAGATCAAGAAACACGGCAAGACACCTATATCCATCATCAGTATGCCTTGCAATATACTCGGTTACATTCAAAATTGCATCAACAATATGTTATGTTTCTCTAAAAAATCAACTAATCTACGTTTTGCTTCTTCTTCTTCTGCTTGTTCTAGTACTGGGTACTGTTTGTTCTCGGATTCACTCCTGGGACGCGGATGTCCAGCTGTCCTTCCATCTCTTTGGCGGTGGTCCAGGGGATCTGCTGGTTGACGGTATCTCGTCTGCCGCTATTTTCACCACTCTCACTGAATCCGCTTTTTCGACGTGATCTCTCCAGTAACGTCTTCTGTTTCTACCCCATCGCACGACATCCTCGGCATCGCAGATCCTCCGAATTTCGGAGTTTCGTACTCTGTCTCGGATGGTTAAACCTGCGATGGGGCGGAGAGTTTTCATCTCGGTGGTTCGCAGGAGACTCTTTGTTCTCGTGGTGTCGGCTCTGGTTTCCATGCCGTATGTCATTATTGGCCTTACGCATGTCTTATATATCCTCATTTTGCTTTCTTTCAACATGTGTTGGTTTCTCCATACAATAGTTCGCAAGCACCCCGCTACAACGGCAGCCTTATTCGTTTGTTCCCTGACTTCTTCGTAAAGGTCACTGCTGCTTGATATTTCAGCGCCCAGGTACTTGAATCGCATAACTTGTTCTATTGTCTTATTGTCGACTACGAGTTTGCAACGTACAGGCTGTTTTGAAGTAACCATGCTCTTTGTTTTTTCTATGGAGATTTTCATGTATTGTTGCGCCGATATGTGGAATCTATGCAGGAGTCTTTGGAGGTCATCTTCACAATCAGCCATGAGGACCGCGTCGTCTGCATAGCATACAATATCGATTCTCTTATTTCCGAGAGAGTAACCCAATTCCAATGGTTTAATGTCTTCTATAATCTTGTCCATGATGATGTTGAATAAGAATGTTTTGCAATTTTTTCAAATATTTTAGAAAAAACCGTTAGTAAAGAAATAGGACGATAATTGGATATTTCAAATTTATTCCCGTTTTTAAAAATAGGTTAAATGAGTGCACATTTTAGAACCTGTGGTAAAACACCTTATACCACTAATACACATAATTATCTATAAAACTATAGATAATTATGTGTATCAGTGGAACGGATATAAGATGTTTTGTTAACTTGACTGTGTCACTACTGATATTATCAACACCAACAGAAGACTTGTTGCATAAGCCGTTTATAACTCGCATCAATTCCGCATTCTCAGTTGAAGTCAGGTATAGATTGCGGACAGGAAACAAAGGAGGCTGAACATGAACATTCATATCACTTGAATGCATTGATATTGGCGAAGCTAGATTTGGTCCAATATTCACAAAAAAATAGAAGTCATCATTCCTCAGACAAAATTGAAGTCAACAGATACTTAAGAGCGTTCAGAGCGTTTTTCACCCGACAATTTTACCGAGCGTTTGGTGCGTACACTCGACGTTCAATCTGAACGCCACAGTGTTTTTTTGGGTGTCTGTTTCTGGTCATTATGAACGGCTTAGAGCATCACTAATTGTGTACTCGGCGTTCATTGTGAACACAGCTTAGAATCAATGGTACACCCACACGTCATAAATCTATCGCGTTTTAATCGCAGAAAAAAATTAAAAGGTACCTATATACTAAATAAATCACATTAGGTATATTAAACATATATATTTGTTTTGTTTAATTAACAAGAAATTCAAGGATTTATTAACATTTTTTTGTGTCCATTTTATTTCTTACACTTTGGACAATTTTTGACGGCGATACAGGTAATATCAGAGTCACTCTTCTTGACGAATCCTTTCTTACACTGACATCCTTTTGGATTGCATTTCCTTTTGCAAGGAGAGAATGTGGGAGCAGCGCAGGTTCCACCAGGACATGGATTGGGACAGTTCACCAGCTCGGCATTTGGGTCAGTACAACCTGTATTAAATAATAATCAAAATAGTTTAATCAAGTAATAGGCAATGCTCTCAAATATATGTAGGATCATAACATTGCTGAAACGTTCTTTGTCGTTTGAATGAAGCTTGGGAGTGAGTCGGCAAAATCCGAAGTTATTCGATGCCAACCGACTCACACCAGACCAATTGGAATATGAGCGAGTGAAACGGAAGGAGACACAGCCAGATCAAATACGTTTGACTAATTTTATTCGTAAAGCGAGCTTATGTTAAAAAAATATATTATTTATATCTAACAAATAAAACATTTTTCTTCTCGTATGTGATATTATGCTAAAGGATTACCACAGTTGGCGATCAGTATCACCACATGTTTCAAAGTATCTTGTACTCCAGAGCAATTCCAAAAGATTGCATAGCTTCCTATAGGTACATTTGTTTATTGTTAGGTATATTTAATTTACATATATAATTATTAATTTTACTTACATTTCTCTGGTTTGACACATTTTTTGTTCATTCTTACAAATCCATCCACACATTTGCAACCGGGTTTTCCTGGTTTTGTGGAAGGGGAACCACTTAGGATATCAGCACATGATTGTTCAATAGGTTTTTCGTCATATACTTCATTGTCACCGCATTTTGGACAACGTTGAGCTAAAATTCAAAATATTCATTCCCTTCAATCGTCATTAAAATACATTCAGGAAAAAACATTTTTATTTTTATTTACGATGACACAAAAAAATTCAATTGTTTTTTACTTACGGCACATGGAAATTTTAATGCAATTGTTATATTTATCTCTGACATATCCTTCTATACAGAAGCATCCTCTCACACAATTTTTGGGACATGAAATGGCTTGGTCATAATTATCACAGTTAAGTGGACATGCAGTGCCACAATTCTGGAATTCTTCATATTTTCCACATGGTATAGCTAAAAATATATATTTACACTTATTATATACACTTCAAAAAAGAAACTGCAGTCAACCATCAAACAACATAAAATGTCATACTTGTGTCAATTCAACAACATTGTCATTTTCAAACCAAAAATAATGTTCTTCTTGGAGCTCACGACTGACGATAACGGCGATACCCATCAACCACTCGAAGAGTGGTCTGCCTCTACGTAGAATAGTCTTCGTGACTAGGTGATACTTAGCATTGCTGTTCACCTGTATCACTCTTCGGCAAACAACGTCAGAATGTTGGAACAATACCACATAGACATTAGAGTACATAAATAATAATTAAAAACTTCCTAATATATATAAATGACCTACAAAACTGTATCTCCAAAGACCAGGCAATAATAATGTTTGCAGATGATACATCTATAGTACTAAAGGAACGCAAAAATAAGGAAACTACCCTTGCCAATGCTTTTGAGATTTGAGATGGGATGGGTGAGTGGTTCGGAGATAACGGACTCGCGTTATATGTGAAATTATTGGAATATGTAGAGAAATTACCTCGCTGCACAACAGATTTTGCTAATTTGTCTGCCGTCTCGTTACCTTGGATTCTTCATCCAAGCCAAAACGACATCAAGATTTTCATTAAAAGGATGGTGAAAAGGACTAACGCAGACTGTTTGAAGGGTTTTTCTAGAATCAGAAAGTACTAAGGATTGTAATATATTGAGTTTGAATAAACCGTCATGCTTCCAGAATTACGATACCCTCATCAGTACAAACGGAGGGGAAAGTTGGAAGTTTTAATTGTTTTATAATTTTCTCATTTTTTAATATATCGCAGCCCCAGTGTGACCATCATCATCAATTCTAGAAGCATCCGTAAACAACAGGTTCCAATCATTCCAACTTGAGTCTATTTCATTCTGGAATTACAGCTCACAAGTGGTCCTGTTTGGTCCGAAAGGTGATATGAGTTGCTCAAAATAGTTTTGAATCAAAGGTTAAACCCAGTAATTTAAAGGAAGTTTGAATTAGAATTGACTACTGCTGATAAATGATGGAAACCATACGGGACCATCATCATCAATTCTAGAAGCATCCGTAAAAAACAGGTTCCGTTCACTCTGGCATAACAGCTCACTGTTTCAAGTGGTCCTATTTGGACCAAGAGACCATACGGGGTGTTTTTTTTCCTATTGAACACCACAACAGAGCTGCCGCTGCCCGTGTCCATCCAATGATATTATATTCTTGATTTGTCCGCAATATGCACAAATTTATTCAAAATATACGTTACAATGTCATCAGCCTAAAAATGGATACAAGCTTTGAGGAAGTCCTCTCTAAATTGACCTGGAATATGATATACCATCTACCATAACTATGATAGATCGAGATTTTCTTCTTTCGCCTTAGCGCTGTCATGAATGAGGTTCAAGGATATCATGGAAGCGATAGAAGATAATGAAACAGATAATACGTCAATTGCGCTAATATTGTAAAATACATAAAAGATTTCTCTATATTATGAATTATTTCTCTTCCAAATGCATCAGACTTGGACGTTTGCATGTCTCCGAAAAAATGTGAATTTAAAATGTGGGAGTGAAAATATGAAGAAGTTGTTGTAATCTGAGAGCAGTTGTTTGAGATGTATGATGTATGTAATACAATATCATGAATATCATATTTTTAATTATTGTAGCCATTTAAATCATTCATCATTCAAATCTAGCACTATTCTAAGCTGTGAGGCACCGGCTTAGAATAGTGCTTCCACTCTTTTCTTTTATTGTTTTCGAGTGTCCCGTAAGAGCCGGGTAATCGAAAATACAACAGGCAACAATAACATCTCACATAGTTCAGCAATGAGGTTCACCACCCATTCTGAATATAGTGCATTTTTAGGTGAGACGAGACTGGTGTGTGGGTATACACAGATATGTTGTGCTCCTTTTTATAAGGCAATGCACACCCGCACACCTTTCGCTGGTTACCCCACATTTTGGGATATGCCGTGATGGTATGAATGAATGAATCATTCAAATCTGTATCGTAACATTTTTTTCCCTTAAGTCAACCAAAATTTAAGTCCAATGTTAAGAAGTTTTTTAATATATGCTTAAAGGTGCGACTTTTTTGTTATTTAGTTCTAATAAAAAAAATCTCGTGTTGAATTTTGGTCCAATATTTTTTTTTCAAATTTTCGATTTAAATAATTTTCATAATAAATACGAAAATGAAGACGACAACATGCATACCTGCATAGGGAGAGAAAAAACACATATATACTAAATAGCGGGCCACTTTACCATCAGAAATAAGCACAGTTACAATTTTGCAAAAAGACTGGAATTACTTATGACGTTACGTCATCAGACACAAAAGATGAATTTGGATAGCCAACAATGGGCATAAAATAAAAAAATAAAAAAGCCAAAAGAGATTATCAAACAATTTCAATTAATATAAACATGTAGAATTATTCAAAATAACTTACGGCATTCTTCTTTCTTGATGCAAATGTTATATTCATCTCTGACATATCCTTCCGTACAAAAGCATCCACTGACACACTGTTCGGTACACACTATGTCTTGGCCAAGATTGGCACAAGTCGTTGGGCAAGCTGTTCCACAATTGTTGTATTCCTCATTGTTTCCGCATTTCGGTTCTTGAAACAAGAAAAAAAACACTTTAGTTAAGTAATTACTTCGACATATCAGTAATAATTCTTGGGATATACGAGGACACTGACACAAATTTCGACTCTTGTTTCGATGGCGTTCACATAAACCAATTTTGTTTGCGGATATTACATTTTTACTCTTCAATACCCCAAGGATAGTAATCAATTCAAGTGAGGATAAATGAATTCGCAATTTTTAAGGTTATTGTTTCTTGCAGATTATCACAAAGTACAATTCTGGGATTGTATTCTAAAAGTTTCATCACAATGTACATGTGTGTGTGCTGTGTACTATATGCTGTGTGCTATGCATGGCGTGTTTATTCTACTTTATCGATTATAGAGTAAAATACTGATTCGTTTCTTTGTCAAATTTTGTAAATTTGTATATCTAATACTCGCTTAGACCCCTTTTGATTTTGAAGGATATCTGATCAGTGCTTTCGAATTTTTTTAACTGTCAAATATTTCAAAATGACCCCCAGGTCAAGACTCTTAAAATTTGAAATATATTTTTTTAAATTACTAAAATGGCACATCACTTTCATAATATGGCAGAGTATGTGTAGGCGGCTTAGTAACCGGCAAGCGGGGAGTTGTTAGTACCCAGCCGAGTAGAGAGGATATTGAGATGTATTTGTAAATATATTATTTGTTAAAGACGATTATTGTGTTGTATGTTATATCTAACATCGAGTGTTAAAGATAAACTGATTATCCCTAAGTCAGTATATTACATTAAATTTATTAAAATAAATAAAACATGGGTCCGTATTACAAGAAGGGCAGAAGAAGCGTCGGTAGGCCAAAGCTGAGATGGTTAAATGGAGCAGAGAAGAACTTGCGGATGATGGGCGTTGTGAATTGGCGGCAGAAAGCGATGGTCAGGGAGGGGTGTAGGGAGCTTCTGTAGGAGGCCGAGACACATGATGGGTTGTAGCGCCACTGATTG
This sequence comes from Molanna angustata, assembly GCA_963576475.1. NCBI lineage: Eukaryota > Metazoa > Arthropoda > Insecta > Trichoptera > Molannidae > Molanna > Molanna angustata. The sequence goes on along the minus strand of OY754971.1, from coordinate 20,459,477 downwards.
ATTCATTGATTGTTGTATTACAAGAGTTATTTGAGAAAAATGAAAGAAAAAGGTAAGGTCCCGTACTGCGAGAATACTGCTTACGAAACCTCAACTTTTCCTTACATTATTCTTAAATAAATCCCGTAAAACGACCCATTATTGTCTAGCTAGCATCCTCAGTGGAACAATTTCATGTAATAAATTAATTTATATAAATATTGCTTCTGAGGATGTGGTCGTGTCAAGCAAAAGAGCTAAGGCAAATTAAATTTATATACGTAGTGGATTAAAAATTTGTTTTATTAAAAAAATGAAATTTAATTTATAATAATGAACTTCCACTGAGTCAACGATAAAACAAATTATTGTTTAAACCGCATATGTATTTATATTTTTTGGACAATTTAAATATCAAAAGAGAAGAAACTGGAATATTATAGTAGAACCAGGAAATCAAGGAACCTACAAGACTTACGACCTGTCATCGACTGGTTTCCGTGATCACTTCCGTGAGCGCTTGGGCAACATTCACTAATTATGCTAACAATAAATTGATATTCCAACTTCGTCTCTATTTAGATATTAAATTATCAAAAAAACTATCATTGCCTCCCAGCAAGGTCCCAGCAAATCCAATGTGTGCGTTTACATATTCAATGATAAAATATTCGATTTATTGATAAATAATTTGTCTTACTACATTCATCTTCAGGAATGCAGACTCCATTCTTGTTTTTGAGATATCCAGGTTTACATATACACCCAGGATAATAACCTGGTTTATAAATACATTTAGTAATCAAATCTGGGTCTTCACATGTATTTTGACATGGATGATTTTCATTCAAAGTAAACACTTCGTTTTCTTTGCAGGTATCTAAAAGTCGAAAATATTGACATGATAATATTGTTGCAACAAAATATTATAAAACATGTTTTTTTTGTTAATATAAGTATATATAACTTCATAAGTTCCATTTTTCGTAGGTATGCATTACTCATTAACAATATTTTAACGTCAGTTTCTTACATTATAATTCTATGGTCAGTTTTATAAAAACAAAAAATTGCCTGGTACCTTCCTACTACAAAAGATTTTTTAGGTAATATTAAGAAAGTCAGCCATTTTCTTTCGATAGACCAATGACGAATTACAAAATAGAATGATAAAATATTAAATAATCAAACGTGGAGGTTTCAACTTTGTGTAAATTCATATTAAATAAATTATTTAAATTAAACACAATACATTTACATTGTATATTTCCCCTTGTTTATATTAACTTCGTGTTTCGGGAACGTCCGTTCCCTTCCTCAGGTGGATGTAAACTTCCGTTCCCTTCCTCAGGTGGAGTTTACATCCTCCTGAAGAAGGGAACGGACGATCCTGAAACATGTGTTTAAGAAAAATAAACAAAGTAAATGCATTGTGTTTAACCATATTTGAATTATAACTTAGCTATAAACCACTTGTTTTTTGAGTCACTTCGCGACATGTTTCATTTAAATAATTTATTATAAAATATTTTCAATTTCCTATCTTTCACATTTTTTGTCTTTTGTGTGGAGATAATGAGGGCACATTTTTTCTTCAATTCAACTATTCATTTCCAGTTATCCATCAAAATATTGTTTTATTGAAGATAATAGTTGCATTTGTCACATGAGATTCAGCAGTCGATGGCGACAGTATGTATAGTTGAAGAATACATATCTACCAAACTATGAATCCTTAAATCCAAATTATTGGATATTTAAAAATATTTTGTTTTCTATACAAAGTTTGTATGCAATTAGGATAGTGTGGAGGTCAGTCCTTTTTTCCTACCCCTAACATGTAAATAGCTTGATGGTTTGTATGTATGTTTGGATACTGTATCAAACTATTGAGAGTCCGCGTAGATATTGTGTAGTGTATACTGCCACACATATTGAATGAAACCAATATATATGCATTCAGATAAAAATTGATGATAAAAATTAGAGATATACTACTATAATGTATGATTTTTTTATAGAAAATTAAATGATGTACTTGGGAAGTTTCAGCGTTTTTCGATATTTTCAATAGAAAAATAGAAATATAGGGAATTAAACACATACATACATAGTCCAAGACCAGGATTTCCTAGTTGGGCATCAGTAATCTACTTGTTGTTGTCGTTGTAAATATAATTTGAATAAAAATAAATAAAGTGTCACAAAAAATGTTTTTATTAAAAAAAAATTGAGTAACCCTGTGTATTAAGTGGATCAAAAGTTATAAGGGGGAGGGGACGAACACACACACACAGAAACATTAAATGTTTTACTCCGAATTTTGAGTTAATCCATATAAAATAACATGTATGCTGCGAAGCCCTTAAGTTGGTGTTTTTTTTTTACTTGAACGTTGAAAAAACCATGAAAAATGGCAATCTGGCCATACAAATCTCTCAAATCTTAGCTTGAAACATTGTCGATATGTTAAGAGAAATACATTCATGAAGAAATCGACAGTTGGATAATATATGCTGCAAAGCCTCTAAGTTGGTGTTTTTGACTTTAAAGTTGAAAAATCCATGAAAAATATAGATCTGTTCATACAAATCTCGCGTATCATAGATTGAAACTATGTCGATATGTTAAAAATAATAAATTCTTTTGTACAAATTGACAAGTTGATTATTTTAATTTAGATTGACAAAAGTTTTGATCTAAAATTCTTCGTATTTGGAATTCCATTTTAATTCATTACCTAGTTTCTCATTTTTCTCTCAGTGTAGTTTCCGAAAATGGCCCGACATAAAATAATTTTTATATATGAAAACTGCAAAATATAATTTAAAGTAAAAAATATAAATAATATATATCCTTACACCCTGTGCAAGTGACGAGTTTATTGCGAAATAATTTTAAATAAATTTCTTCTCTGCTGGGCATTGAACCCTAGACGCCGATATTAAAGCCAAACGGCTAACCACTTAAATTACGCCACGGCAAACTACCTCCTTGCGTGTTGAATAATTTTATTCAAGTAAAACTCACCACAATCCTCAGGTTTTACACATTTGTTTTTAGAATTCTTAATCAAACCAGCTTTACAGTAGCATCCAGGATTACATGCCGCTTTACATAGCCATGTCCCTTTAGGATTTCCACATGTATTGTGGCAAAAATGGTTGTCACACTCTGTATATTCTTCTCCTTCGGGACATGCTGAAAAACGAGCTTTTTGTTAATTACATTCATACATATACCTATCATTGACGCTTCAACCCTTGGTGGGTCCTGTTACCCACAAGAAGACGACGCCATTCCCCTCTGTCGATGGCGTTCTCTTCACAATTTGTATATTACCAACGTAGAATAATAAAACTATAGAATACTCATTCCCATACAATACCTCGCTGAAAAAGTGAAGCCGTTTTATTGGCCGGCTAGTGTCAATATATGTAAGACTCTGCTGGTAGACATTGTTCGTATAGTACTACTCGTTATGACTGCGTAAATAATTTTGCAAGCAGTTAAAAAAATCCCTATTTGGAGAACGTATCACGCAGACGGCCTAATGATTACTGAATGTTCGTAGCAAAATGTTTACCAAATTAGTCAAGGCAGTCGCGTTTACTGCAGGCTAAAGAGTATTCTATACTATTATCATTCTATGATTACCAACGACAATGCATATTTCCCAGTTTATTCATTGGATACATTGATAACATTGACATTTTATTTTATTTCATTGAGAGTATACAAATCTATGCGTTTCCGATTAAGCGTTAATAAAATTAGAATTTCGTTCGGTTTGATCAGAACTCCCCAAACTTTTGGCTCGTAGACCACTTGCCATGTTTTTTCTCGTACTTACCTGATATTGATTTTTTGCCAATTGATCAAGTTCAAAAGTTTTTTGACAGCTACATATGAAGGTACGTTTAAAATTGGTGTATATAATAATATCTTTATATTATAGTGAGCGAGGCAAAAAAAATTTAAAAGACAGAAACGTTTACATTTTATGTAAACGCGAGTAATTTCTGAATAAGACAAAGACAAAACAATGATTTTTGATATTTACAATAGAAAAACAAATGATATATGTGAAGACTTCGAAGACTTGTTGAAGATCATTTCATAATGATAATAAATTTATAATGAGAACGCATTTAAACATATAATATGATTACTTATTAGTAAGTTGCACCATGTAACAAATAATAAAAACGGCAATAAAATGTTTCAAACAAACAACAGTTTCATTATAAAAAATGCGTGCACAATATTGATGTAGATTAGCTCCCCATACATAAAAATAAACTGAGATTTTATCAGATAAAAACTCGTAGAAAAAATATACGAATTAGTTAAGTAGGTGCCTATAATGGACAATGGACATCCGATATTGTAAGGTGATTCAAAACCTAAAAAATATTTTCGAGGAACCATGTGGCCAAAATGACAGGCAAATATATGCAACGTCTTCCGGACAACATCCTCATCTTGATGTTCTTGAGTTTCTGTGTCGAAAAGATCAGAAGATCTTCAAAAAAACGAAGTAGATAATGGATACGTATGGCACAGCTTCTTATTTGAGTTTATTAGAGGTGTCAAGTATCATATTTTTCTAGCAACAGTTTACTTGATTGGTATCACACGGTGCGTTATTAAAATTCAATAAGAACTGGTTTTACCTGCAAAATACACAATGCCAAAATAAAATGATATTATACTTACGACATTCACTCTGTTTGATACACCTATTATTTTCATCTCTAACGTAGCCAGATATACAGAAACAACCTCTTACACATTGTTCTGTACATATTATACCTTGACCCAGGTTTGCACATGTACCTGGACATGCAGTTCCACATTCTTTGAATTCTTCAAAAGCTTTACATTTTGGTACTGCAAAACATAATTATTTAAATCAATACTACTGTAATTAGTATAATACATTATATTGATGTAATTATACTTATTTTTTACAGTAAGAGATAATAAAGCTATTGATAATTGTTAATCCAACTTTTACTGTGTAAGTTAATTAACATGCACAATTACCCGTAACAGATTTCCCTCAGTAAACGAATAAAATGATTACAGCAGGTTAACTTACATAGCACATAGATTTTTATTATAGGATACTAGATGGAGTACTCCGTGCAAAAAGCGAGTCGTGGAATATCGCGCGTTTGACGTTTTAGTTGGCAACATATTTCAGTTTTCCTTACATTTCAGCACATCCTAGATAACTGTTCTCGAAATCTTAATAAACAAAGTGTTTTTTTTTTCGATAAACAAATCCGAAAACAATTCACATTAGTAGTTATTCTCTATAGAAAAACGATGTGGTCTGCCAACCATAACGTCAAAAATCCCATGGAAAAATGCCTCACTAAGATTCATACAAAATTTGCTAACTACGACATTTAGTATATTATAATAAAAATCTATGACATATAGGAAAACATTAATACAAAAAATAATCGTCATATAATTGAATATAGCAGAACGTACATAATATAGGTACATTTATTTTTATAATAGGTACTTACATTAATTTTTTTTAATACATTTAGGAATACATTTATTTTTTAATCTTGGGTCCAAATGAGAGGACATGAAAATTAAACATGGTCATTTTTTTTAAATCAATTATATTACAAATGCAATATCAAAGTAAATGAGATATCAAAGTAGAGATTAAAAGAATACTCACTACATTCGTTTTCTTTGATACAGTTGTTTTTGCTGTCTCTTACATAACCCTCCACACAGAAACATCCTGAAACACAATTTTTCGTGCACTTGATTGGTCCATCCTTATTATCACATGTCTTGGGACAAGCAGTTCCACATTTCAAGTAGGTCTCGTTAGCTCCTTTGCATTTCTTAGCTGAAACAAATAAAATGCACTTATAAATATAAATTATTCTTCTAGTTGATAATCGTATTTATGTGTTCGAAAGAAATATATTAGAATTTACGTGTAGGTACAGAGAGTTGAATGTTTATTATAAAACTTACGACAATCTTTTTGTAAGATGCAATTGTTTTTGTTATCCCTCACGTAGCCATCTTTACAGAAACATCCAGTAACACATTGTTCAGTACACTTCATGGGTTTTTCATCACTTTCGCATGTCTTAGGACAGGCTGTTCCACACTGCATGAAGATTTCATTTGCACCCTTGCATTTCTTGGCTAAAGTCAACAAAAAGTATTTTACCGCATTATCAACATTGTTTTTTTTATAAACAAAGTGATCATGTTTCCAATTTGTCAATTGAAAAATAATCACTGACGAATACCTACACATTAAATTTACATTTTTTTCTATTCTATTAGTTTCTTTGAGAAAATTTTTCAGATGATTCATAAAAGTATAAAATACTTTTTAATTCCTGACAAGTCATGTTTCTTATATACAAATATACTGATGACATCTCACTTGTTTTTTGCTTTTCGACATGCGTGCCGATAACACCATGTGGCCTAACCTCTTGAGAAGAGTAAAGATCAGGAGTTAAACATTCTGGGGGACGGGATAACGTCCGGATAAGCTCGGGAAGGTGAGTCCCACACACTACTATGCATTATTTACGTAATTTTTGGAAGGAAACTGGCGTGATGGTCTCTAACCCCGCTTGAATTTTTACAGGATAAAATGGCATCAGTATCCTTCCTGATATCCCGTCTCCCAATATTTTATGCCTTTATTTTATTTTGTTTTTGTATTTTTGTATCGTACAAGTGCCCGTCAGTCATGACGTGGCGATGGATTTAACAATTTTAATCATTGAATGCTGGACCCCGATTTATTTCATATAATGTACTATGTATCATCAATGTGACCCTTCTGGTGTCACTTTCATGCATACCACTGCTGATGTTCTGTTAACATACGGATTTTGCGAAATACCACTTTGAAAATTTGATATACCTGCTGCTTTCTACAATTATAACACTGATGATGGATGAAGATTTATGAAATTTACTGCACACCTGTTATTAGAAAAATTTACAACCTCTCGGCCACGCCTAAGCTTTATTGTAAAAAAACTTATATGTTCTGAAATACCTGTCATTTAATATCTCATATCTTGTGAATTGTGTCCAGCATGCAATGTAAATAAATTTAGTATTTGAAATTGGTGTTTTATCTCATGTCAACCTACTCATAATACAGACAATAGCATTCTTCTCTTAAATTTTATCTTAAATGTTTGATATTCTAATAACTTGCCTTTAGATGTAATAAAAATTATGGCTTCTCGCCCTGAGATTGATAAATAAATTTAAAACTGAGAGTCTCATGACTGCCGTTGGGGAGTCGGTGGAAGGTAAGGTTATATGTTATAAAACTTTTTATTTTGCTTCATACAAACTCATACGCCTTACCCTCGCAATGACGGCCCAAAACGTGGGGCCCGATTCTCAGAAATCAACAACCGCGGACTATTACAGTGCAATAAAGTCATAATTCTGGTTGAACAAATTCTTTTCTGTATCATCTTAAAGGCTGGCGCCCACTATGTAAATTCTTTTGTGTTAGAGAAGAAGTCTGTGTTGTGCGGGGGACATGAGATAGAAACTTCGGGTCATGTTGTATAAAGGCTTCCTATATTCCTCATACAAAATAATCCCATCCCTATTCGTCGGAGAACTGCAGCCACATGGTTTGGGAGAAGATTCATAGAAAGAAAACATCAACATAGAATGGACCATAACTTGAGACCAAGATGGGAGAATGAATGCAGACGGTGATGAAACTATCTTCAAAAACATCAGGTTGTATAATTTTAATTTGTCGTTGGACGGTGCTAAATGTTATTTCATGTCTTGTTTGCATTTTTAATGTAGAATACCTATGTTGTTACTGTTTTTTATTTTAAGAATGAATATGTCCTTGTAACAAGTCTGTACATATACTCCCTCATTAAGCATAAATTAAATTAATTAAGCATAATTTTATCAGCAATGTTGGTAAATATTCAATAGTGAATCAAGATCACGAAGAAAATGAATTTAATTTGATATATATTTTTGTTTTATTACTTCGTGAAACAAAACTTAATGGTATGTAAGTCATATTAATTCTTTTTGAAAGACACGAAACTTACTGAAACGTTAGTTAAAGAAAAAATATTATCGAATACGAAATATCCTCATATTAATTGTATTCCTGCATTTTTTTTATTATATTTCAATAAGTAGGTAGGTATGCTATTATGATACTTACGGCAGTCTTTTTCTAAGATGCAAGCACCTTTGCTATCTCTCACATAACCTTTCTTACAGAAACATCCTTGGACACACTGCAAAGTACAAGCGAGGTTTTCGTCTTTATTGTCACACGTTTTTGGGCAAGCTGTTCCACATTCTGTGTACTCTTCGTTGTTCCCACATTTTTTCGCTGCAAAAAAATCCTCCATAAAAATATAATTTTAAATTATCACTCATATAAAAATAAATATTTGAACATGAAGTGACTCACGGCATTTGCTTTCCAAGATGCAGTTTTTATTACTGTCTCTTACATAGCCCTCCTTACAAAAACATCCTGGGACACAGTTTTTAGTACAAATTATTGGTTTGTCCTTATTATCACACGTCTTGGGACATGCAGTTCCACAATTTGTGAAAATTTCGTTGGCTCCATTGCACTTTTTAGCTAAAATTTTAATAATAACTCTATAATATAATACCTCTTTTGCTTACACAGAACATCAAATGTATCCATATAAAATAAATAAGTGCATACAGCATTTGAAGCAATGCACTCAATGTAAATACAAAAATTTGTTTTCAAATATAGGATTTTTAGACGTTGGTTAGTAGTTACATATTTTTTTAAACTTAGTACTATGTGTGTTATAATATTTTCATACAGAACTCAGAATTCTCTACAAAAATATGTTACTATTAAGAGTAATTAAAATTATTATAGTATTATCAGTATTACTTGTAATCCCTCTGATGGAATGATCAAATTAAAAATGTATCCAAGGAACGATACAATAAATGTTATTCACTTACGACAATCACTTTCAAGTATACAATTTCCTTTGCTATCTTTCACATATCCTTTCTTACAAAAGCATCCCTGGACGCATTGTAGGGTACAAGCGATGTTTTCGTCTTTATTATCACAAGTTTTTGGACAAGCTGTTCCACAATCTGTGTATTCTTCATTTTTTCCGCATTTTTTGGCTAAAATTTGAAAGGTTACATGTCATAGCTTCAACTTATTTTTTTCTTTTTTGAAATTTATTGCAGTTGTTTTATAAACAGTTTCGATTACTTTTAATTATTATCCACACAAATCTAATTACAGAAACACGTAACAGATTCTTGATACTAGAATGCTAATTGCTATTCATTCTCTTACACTCCCTTCCTTGTAGAACTTCATTCTTTCTTTTACTAATAAGTAGAGACATGAATTATTTGCGTTTGCGATAATTCCAACTTTAATCACGAATTTCGCAGTTATTCACCAATAAATCGAGGATGAAATTTTTTTTACATGTTTGTAACTTTTCAAACAATTTAATATCTTTATAACGGAAATGATTTATAAGCACATTATCATTTATAGTGAAAAAATAACTTGCAAATCTAAATTAGTTCTTGATTTCTCGTAATATACATTTCTTTGTAGAAAATAACATCGAATTTTAAAAATAATACCAGTTTTGGCTTTTCCACAAAAATGACGTGAATAATTCAGGTCTCTACTTACAAGTAGATGCATCCATAATGTAAGGACATACAAAGTGTATATTTCTTTCAATTTTTATAGGTATACTCCTCTAAGTTGTACGACAATTCAACTCCTTGTTCAATATTAATATTTAGAGTTTGACTTCGTTTTACATACTTACCGCAGCAACATTTATTGTAATTTTGAAATAAAATTACACCCAAATGGCTAAGAAAAATGTATAACACAATTTTTTCAAATCATCGCTTTTTAACATCATCTACATTCTACATATATCTTGCTAATCACACAGGTGTGATTAGCAAGATATTTTTAAAATACATTATTTCTTGAGCAAAACCCAAAATAATAAAATAATTCAGTTATACTCTGAGAACTGATGACAGGTACATAGGTATAATAGGTAGACAGATGGGTCGATGGCAGAGCGGTTTGCGCGCTGGGTTAGTAAACCAGTGGTCGCGAGTTCGAATCCTGCATCGACCGATTTTGTTCACCTATAGCACAAGCATTCATGTTTATTTTAGGGAACGTAGGAAGATGTATATGTACTTGTTTAACAAAAACTTATTTATAAAAAAAAAATCGGAATAAAATTTGAAGCATTTATTTTAATGTGTGCTTATCATCTTCATATAGGTATATCAAACCTTCAATATGTACCTACCTACTAATTGTATTTGATTGTATAACAGGATAATGGAAATAATAAAAATTATTGAAATATACTGTTTACTCACGGCATTTGCTTTCCAAGATGCAGTTTTTATTCCTGTCTCTTACATAGCCATCCTTACAGAAACATCCTGAGACACAGTCTTTAGTACAAAATATTGGTTCGTCCTTATTATCACACGTCTTGGGACATAAAGTTCCACAGAAATTGAATATTTCATTAGCCCCTTTGCATTTTTTAGCTATAAAGAAAAAAAACTTGCATTATAATGTGTGTCGTTTTAAAATCAACGATAAAAAACTGTTTGCTTCAAATTAATGAACGATTTCCAAAGCACTTTGTTACAAGAATAATTTATAATCTTGTAGTGTAATTTTTGTCGCTTATCCAACTTCTCTTAATATATCAATGTTTCAAGCCATGATAAGCGAGATTTGTATGGTCAGATCTACATTTTTCATGGTTTTTCCTAATTTTTATAGGTATACTCCTCTAAGTTGTACGACAATTCAACTCCTTGTTCAATATTAATATTCACCGCAGTTTTCTGTTTGCAGCATATAGGTATCTATGTATGTTCTTTGTATATGGATTAACTTAAAGTTCCAATCTGCAATATTAGATCCACGCAGACATTCTATGTATGTAGCTCCTAGATCATTCAATATGTTACCAATGTTTCTTAAGTCACTAAAATAATCACTCAGCATTTGTTAATCGTCTCAAGTCATGGCCTTTTGATAATGAAAACATACAGGATTTCCTTTTATAATACTATAATTATTGTTATAGTATTATGTTATTTTACTGTTGTTTATATTAATACTCTAACTATTGTTATTTTTTCTATTTGTTTTTTTTCTGTTGTTTATATAAATACTCTAATTATTGTTTTTTTTTCTATTTGTTTTATTTTTCTGTTGTTTATATTTTGTTTTTGTTTCTTTGTTTTTCTCTTTGTAATGGTTGGATTTTTTGGACCAGTGTTGTGTATTTGTATTATGTTTGCATTCTATCTGTTATGTTTGCATTCTATGTGTTATGTTTGCATTCTATGTGTTATGTTTGCATTCTATGTGTTATGTTTGCATTCTATGTGTTATGTTTGCATTCTATGTGTTATGTTTGCATTCTATGTGTTATGCCATGTCATTTTTAAATATATTTATCACTTATCAAATGTGCACCGACAAAAAACTGTTTACATGTAGATAACACACAATCAACATTTTTATTTATAACTCTATTAAGGTATACCCACAAACAGGCTAACCCTTGTGGGATTTTTGGTATATGTAATAAATGTATGTATGTATGTATATCTATGTTGCAGTTCATATGCTTATTATACTCTGTACCAAAATTTGTTAAAATAAATAAATAAACTCAAAATTCGGAATAGAATATTCAGTGTGTCTGTGTGTATGTGTCTGTGTAATGTACATAGCCTAAAATTCCAGAATATATAAATAGTTATAGACCTACACACTTTTGAATTTTTGTTTCAGTCCGAGGTTATTAACTTTTGATTTTTTGCTTTATTTTTCCATACATCACATTAATTATAAAATCTAGAAAGCTGAAAATTGGTATAAATATAGACAGTTACAAAATCTCAAATTTATTTAAAAAAAAATCCTCAAACATTTTTCATTTGGAAAAATATTTTATAAGTTTTTATGTTTAACAGCCTATATTTCCATTTTTTTAATATCTAAAAACGCCGAAACACCCCAACAAGATAATTTAATTTTCTAAAAAATTTTTTTTTTACATCTTTTATTAACAATTTTTATAAAAATTTAATTTAGTGACGACATCGTTTAATACAATTTGTATGGTAGTATGCACTACACAATATCTACAGGGACTCAATAGTTTGATACTTAATCTCCAAAGATACATACATACCATCATGCTGTTTTCATATTCTGGGTAGGAAAAAAGTACTGATCTCCATACTACCCTATATCTTGACAAAAATGCCTACATGTTTTGTATAGAGAACAAAATATCTCAAAATATTCAATATTTTGGGTTTACGAATTTTTAGTTTGGTACGTATTCTTCAACTATACATACAATTTAGTTAGGTCTCATGTTTTACATGCAACTAGTAATAAAATAATCATACATTGTCAACTATGATGTATAAATATATTGTACAAAAAATGTACGTCTCTTATTATTACGAACACCAACGAATAAATTAACTTTGAACTTTTCAAAGGATTTTCTTTATATTTATTAATTATTTATATTATTGGGCGTACTGAGTTCGATCCCCAGCAGAGGAGAAATTTTTAAAATTGATTTCTCACGTTAATATTGCTTCTCTGATCTGGAAACACTGGTTAGTTGGAAGAAACTTGCACAAGGTACAAGGAAGTATTTATATTATTATTGTTATTATTATTGCAAAAATGTTGATTTCGGTTATGATCCGATACTTTCCTTCACAATGATCCGATACTTTCCTTCACAATGATCCGATACTTTCCTTCACAATGATCCGATACTTTCCTTCACAATGATCCGATACTTTCCTTCACAATGATCCGATACTTTCCTTCACAATGATCCGATACTTTCCTTCACAATGATCCGATACTTTCCTTCACAATGATCCGATACTTTCCTTCACAATGATCCGATACTTTCCTTCACAATGATCCGATACTTTCCTTCACAATGATCCGATACTTTCCTTCACAATGATCCGATACTTTCCTTCACAATGATCCGATACTTTCCTTCACAATGAAGCGTACTCAAGTTGTGAGTCTATGTGTTTGTGTAGTTGTTCAAAGTGGTACCTGTAGAAATTTTCTGACTATTGTACATGTGTTGATTATTGTAGTTTTTTGTATGTTCAGCTAACGGTATGTATTTATCTATTTTATCCAAACGTTTCTTTTGTAGATTTGCTGTATTTGGTAATGATATTTCTATAATATGTGTGTTTGTCGATTAATTTAATGTCTGGTCGGTTATGTAGGTTTGTTATGTCTGTGATTATGTCTCAATTCTATTATAATTTCTAGTTATCATTTTCTGTTACTGTGTGTATTGATACCACTTGGGGTGTGTTTCGATGAGTTTATGTTTGTGGGCTAGTTCCAAAGATATGTGTTTGCAGATGTTATCGTATCTTATTGTATATTCCGTCGGTGCAAGCAGCCACCTGTTATGTGTTCAATTATTTCTTTTTGTGATTTGCATTTTCTACATGTGTCGTTTGTTATTGTATTGTTTTTTTATAATCTGTTTTGCGTAGTTTTTTGTTTTTATTATTTGGTCTTGAATAGCTATTATTTTTATTTTATTTATTTATGTAATAAAATAACAATTATACATTAATAATAAAAAGAATTACAAACAGTATCTTAAAATTAAATTATTTAAGATATATTCATCCCTCAGTTGAGATCAAATCTCGTGTTCGTGTATAAAATGGCCTTGAATAGATATCATAATATTATAAAATAGTCGAAAATATGCTTAGATGGTATGGCCACATTTTGAGACGACCGACGGACAATATAATAAATAAAGCCTTGGACATCGAGACTCCAGCGTGAAGACCAGGCAGATCATCAGACACATGGCTGTCGAGCATCAAGAAGCATCTGCGAGAGAGGGAGCTGAATCCTGATCTAGCACAGGACAGGCGAGTTTGGCGAAATAAAATAAGGAGAACCGACCCCAAGTAAATGGGACAAAGGCGAGGGCGAAGAAGAAGATCTTGAATAGCTATTATAAATCCTCCCGTTTCTGCGTAGAGGTCTGAGAGTTTGAGCCAATTATAACTTAGGATTTTATCAATATGTTGTTGATTGTTATTAATATTGTATTTAAGTATATTCGACAGGTTATAAAGAAATGCGAAAGTTATGTTTTTCGTTATTATAGGAGTAATTATAAAAAAACGACGCAATTAAACTTGGTGTTATGAGATTTTAAAAACTATTTCAAGTTAAAATTCGACTAAGAAAAAAATCAATGCAACAAAAATAAATAACTAAAAAAAAAACAAATACAAAGTGTAAAAAAAATCAAATCACTTGAAGTTTTCATGATTAATATTAAAAAATAATATTTCAACAAAATATTATGTAGATGTTGAAGACCTGTATATTTAAGATTTTGAAAAACACAATCTATGGGTTTTATTTAAAAAAAAAATAACTTACGGCAATCTCTTTGCAAAATGCAGACACCCTCACTGTTTCTGACGTATCCATCTTTACAGAAACATCCTTCTACACATTGCAATGTGCATATTATGTTGTCATCTTTGTTGTCGCATGTCTTGGGACAAGCAGTTCCACAATTGGTATATTCTTCGTTCAATCTGCACTGTGGTACTTAAAACATGAAATATGAAAAAATAATTATAGTTTACTATACTTAATAACTATATATTTACCAAATTCACAATCTTTAAAGCAGCGAGGCACTGGTATAGAACAGTGCTTCCATTCTTTTCTATCATCATCATTTTCGGATGTCCTGTAAGAGCCACATACAACAGGCAAAATTACATCTAATGTACGTTGTTTCATCGTTGTTCACCACACATTCTGAAACTGGTAACTGGTGTGTGGGTAGAGTATACACGCATCTGTCATGCTTCCTTCTCTTAGCACGCCCTCACACCTGTCGCTGATGACCCCACAAAGTGGGAAATGTCATGATGGTATGAATGAATAAAAAATTTGATTGTTTGAAAAAACATGAATTTAATATATTATGTATCTTTGAATACAAATGAAAATATACATAATTTTTTTCATATAGGTACTTATATAATTTATTTTTACCATAAAAAATAATGTAATTAGACATTCATTACCACGTAAAGCGTTTATTTGGATTATTTTATTTGAATTACTTTTACACTGAAATCAAATTGCATAATTAGTGCGTGTCACGATATACCTATCTACTGAATAAAAATTAAAACAAAACCAATAAATAATGTTTATTATCAAAATTATCTGTAAATCTAAAATATTGAAAACTTTTTGATATAATTCATAAATAGATGAAATTAATGTCCGTCATATGTGATCGTTTTTAATTAATTATTATATGATACATTTCAAATTCTACGAAGAATATTTAATAAAAAATACATGACTGATACACGTTCATGATATAATTTTTTATTCATAATAACCGAGATATTTTATATGCAGTGTCAATGTCTCGGGATTCATTGGCACTGGCACAGGTTTTTTGCCTAGTGGGGCATTGCAGATTCAATAATTATTGTAATGTCAATCAGTGTATGTATATAAAAAAAATATGCAGTCATATCTACATTATACATTAGGGCAGTCATATACTAGGGCTACCATAATTCCAGAAGTAACAACCGGGTTTATAATAGTACAGCTTTATTTCAAAATATCATTCATGTATGACATTTTATAAAAACCCATTGAATCAATTTGCTTTTCACTGAGTCAATTAAAAGCGAGTTGCCCTCATCCGTCGAATGATATTTATGTTTAAATTTTAAATCGACCAGGAAAAAAATATTCTCGGACAGGGACACTGGGACACATGCCGTAAAACCGGGACATTTTCCGGTGTACCGGTATGTATGGCAACCCTTTTCTACATGGACATAGTATGGATTATTAATGTATGTATTTTAGGTTTAAAAGTTTGTTTATGTAATCAATATCTACTAAACCATAAATATACTTAAATGTGAAAGAGTCAATCAACTTACGGCATATCTCTCTGGGAACACATGTTCCACTGTCGTCTCGAACGTACCCTTCCTTGCAAATACATCCTGGATAACATCCAGGCATTGGATCGCAGACTTGGGATAAGAATGGATTAGCACAGGTGTCCAAGCAGCCGTGTTTTCCGCATTCACTATAGACTTCGTTATCGCCGCATTCATTTTCTTTAACAATAGAAAAAAATCCTTCGAATCTATGCTGTCGAATAGGCATTCTGATTTTTCGATGATATTCATTTCTCGAGAAATGGGAATTCTCGACATCAAAGAATTAAGATACTCACTAACAGATTTCTGTCATGCCTAAACTCATTAACAATTTTATAATAATGCACTTCAGCAGAAATTCGCTTAAGTGCAGCGCAGCATTATAAAAATGGAAATGATTGTACCTCATCAAAAATATTCGTACAAGTTTTGTTTTACTCAGTAACATTTCTCGAGGAATGAGAATTCTCATGAAAAATTATTCCTGCCAAATATGTACCAACAATAAGATCAGATACTTGATGAATTAGATGAGACATTCTTTTGATTGCAAATTTCAAACCCTCCCCAACGCTACGTAGTGCGCTTCTTCGGAAGAGAAGAACGGACCAAATTCCTAACAGCAAGTGTCCAATACGTAGATATAAAAAAATATATGCACCAATCCATTTTTAAAACAGTTTATTTTAACACTTCGTGAATCAATATTTTGTTGCGAATTAGTACCTACCTATATGAACGCCTTCAGTCTCGCTCGCCAGTGACTCGTCAACTGTGGCGAAGGTCGGTGATATCGGGCGCACTGCCGGCTCAGACTACTTTGAAGACAATTGTAACGTCAAGTCTGATAAGTGATGACGCGCCGGGGCCCCTCAGTGATAGCCCTGGGCACCTTCGGACGCCAACACGAGTACCGAGGGGTGGGGCCAAGCCCCTCCAACTTGATCGGTGCCTCTGGGACTTGTCCTCTTTACTGATCTTGGCGTAGCCTCCACGTTTAAGGTTAGACTCTCGGGGGTAGTGGTTAAAAATCGCTCGATGGTGGATGACTTGTGTTGTCCGACATTGCGGCTGCGCTGGGGATGAACAGGACCATAGAGTCCTATAACGTCCTCCGGAGTGGAAGTTGTATCGCGAACTCCAACCTGTACCTACGTTATTCTATAGTTCTTATCAATACGGTCATATGAGGATAATAAGTATAGGTAGGTACTAAACTATTCGGAGGATAGTGGGTAAACTTATCCTTCCGAGAAAGGGAATATAGTTCCTATAACAACCAGGATATATTGTTGCGTTCGAATAATTTGAATTAATTCTTACGCAATAATACCTACTTATAAAATGTTCGCAGTGGGTTTTTATTTTTTTTTCTTAGGGCCAAGATAATAATTTACTGCTCACATTGTGTCGAAATAATTCTTTCAAAACTATAGAATGCATTTCATTTATATTTTAAAATGTCCAACTGAATAGATCTCCTGATTTATTGCATTTCTATAGTCATGTAACAACTGCAAATCCATTAAGCACCATTCTTTCTAAAGATATAGCCAACATGTGCATCCTTCTTTGTCTTAAAATGCAACAAAAGAACATACCTAATATTTGAAACGGAAGACAACCAATTCACATTTTTTTACAAGTCTCCAAAACGTCTAGTAATAAGATATATTGCCCGGTCGAGGCTGACTTTCTAAACACATGTTGGGTTGGTCTACGCCAGGGTATTTCATACTTAACACGCCCCAACCAAGATTGTAATTGGTTGTTATCTCGAGGACAATAAAGGACACACAATGGTGTCCTTAGGACAGCCTACTCGTAGTGACCAATTATCGAGGCTCTGACCACCTCCTACAAAATTCGATAGGAAGACGTTTCGAGAGTTGAAGACAGTCAGTAATGAGTCAATTATGAGTCGGTAAACTGGAGTCCACCAGTTCTCATCGCCTTGTTCAAAAAAAAATTAAATTCAGTTTGTGTAGCAAGTGACGGACGGGCATCTGTGCCTCGGCAGATGTCTCCTACCTACCTAAATTACATGTTTTATATACAGCTCACAGTCAGTGTTATTTTTTTTTTGTCTTAATTTTTTACAATTGTTTTTAAAAGCCGACACAATAATTACGACGCGTCGCGACGTCAACATACACACCACGGGCAGAACAATCGAACAATACAACAACCGGCGATATCTACTCTTGGATCTCTAGCGCGTCTCTACCTTGCATAGGTACATTTCACGGCCGCTAGACTCCTCATCCAGAGCCCAGTGACTCCTGCCTTGGAGTCCAGCGCTCCTGGACGTCCCGGCGAAGCTTACAGCGACTGCCTCCTCGCCAGTCCAGCTTCACGGAGCCCCTGCTCCAATCCGACGTCCTCCACGATGTCAGCAACCCCTGCCTGCGAGTCTGCTGCATCCACGACGAGCCAAAGCCGCTCGTATCTCATCGCCTCACCACAACACGAGCCAAAGCCGCTCGTCTCTCGCCTCAACATCCTGCCACGCGAGCCAAAGCCGCTTGCACCATCTGCCAAGCCGACGTCGCTCGACCAGCGCCTCATCTCAGCACCAAACAAAATCACTCGCCTTAACACGCACCCACTACACAAAGCACCGACGTTTCAATTTTTTTACTGCTTTCATTTTGTTGTACTTAGTTTTAAGGTTACTAACCCAATTGCTTAATTTTTTTTCAATATACATGACCCCTGGTCATATTTAAATTAACCGTTTTGTGTTTTATTCCTCCACAACTCGCACCAACAATTACAAACTGTATTGTGTAAAACAACTTAATACCCTCCTACAATTATTATTATTCTTTTCTCTTTTAAATATTTTTTTTCTTCTTAAATATTTAAAATTAAACTATATAATATTTTTTTTTAAATTACTAAAGGGGGTGCAATTATACATTTGTGAAGAAACAAAGCACTCCGAAATATAAATCATGTTCAAATATATACTCATTAGATTATTTGTTAAACAAGATTGCATCCAATTATAATTTAAATATTTGTTTAAATGACACTACTATAATTTAAAGATTTGTTTAAATGACATTAATAATAACTTAGGTATGTTATTTTTTACAGAGAAATTTGTTAAAAGAAAATTAAAACTTATTTCTAGTTCACACAAGTATATTGGTAGACATTGAATTTAACTTTGAAGTTATATTCATAAGGCCATTATAAATGACGTTCGACATAATGTGACTAGTGTGTGGGCATACACGTATGTGTCGAGCTACCCTTTCTAAGGTAATTCACACCCGCACACATGTCGCTGATTTCCCCACATTATGGGATGTTCCATGATCGTTTTTATGTGTGTATGTATAATTTGAACAATTTTCGTTCTCCGTCAATTCCCCGATGCACATATATTACATAATTATTTATAAATAACGTTACCTGGCTTTGTACACAATTCACCATCATCCTGGGTACTGCTATGAGCCTCTGCAAAACTTTCAGCTACAACTTCACCGTCGGTTTCTTCACATCTATCAACTGAATGTGGAACTAAACTTCCAAACGGTAACAACCCTAGCAAAAAAATAATCGAGACAGCGATATTCATCTTCATTGTGTGACAATGAAGAAACAAATGAAACGAAGAAATACGTATATTTAAAAACAATTTATTTTTTATAGCCTCCAAGACAGATCGAATGAATTGTGCAATTAAAACTTTCATAAATCATGTATAAAAATTTGCGTTTACTCAAAAGCAATAAATTACTCACAATAATGTTTCAAGTGTTTTTTTAGTTACACAAGTGTACGTACAAACATTCATATGTAATCTCAAACATGTTATAATTATCAAATAGATAAGTTTTGTTATTACGTTTTATATTCGACTCACGATAATTATAATTACTAATATTACACGTTCTTCTTATTGAAAATCATCATTTTGATGAAGTTATAATTTATATTTTCGTAAATGATAGTTGTAGAAATGTCTTCAATCTCCTAGAAAATTGTTTCCAATATTCAATCGGAAAGATAAGTATTTTAAAAGTTAGTAAAATCTTATGCATGTCTTGTAGGAAATTTGAAGAAACAGTTTGTCAATATCGTTGATTGATCCAGCAAATGAGGAAAGACTTGACTATTCATCAAAAACAGTTATGCATAGTGATATATGAATAAAATTATAATAATTATTTCTAATTTTTTGACTGCTTATTCTTGATGGAATTCTGTTATCAATTATATAAAATTATTTAAAAATAAGTAAAAACTTTTTTTTTAACTTTTGCACTAATTTAAATATATTGACCACTGACGCGTTTTGCTCAAAGAGCATTTTTACTTATTTATAAATAATTTTATATAATTAAAAAATAAATTTTTACGCAGATAACAAAAACTTATTGAGATTTTTTTTAGAATTTCTTTTGTTAAAAAAAAACTTCAAATATTTTAAAGTGAACCCAAGCTCAAGATACTTATTTTCAAATTGGTAAAAAGACGCATCACTTTCATAATATCGCATTGAAAAATTATGAACTTTTCATAATAAAATATTTAAATAAAAATATAATTGAAAAACTCATTTCATGTAAATGCTGAAAATTTTCCATTCAAAATTTGAATACTTTATGGAGTGAATTGTTAGTGATAAGTTTAGCGTTGGCCACAACCCACTCGTTTTTATATATTATTATCAAATATCATGTGGCAAGGTATATTAATACAAAAGTAAAATAATAATAAAAAAAAAACATTTTATCCATTAAGATGCAAGCGAGTCAAAAATTCATCAATTTAGATTCAAATACAATAACTAATAAACACATCGTTATTGAACATATTTGAATCATAAATTCGCTATAAACCACTTGTTTTTGAGTCACTTCGCGACATGTTTCGGAAGCACTGTCCCTTCCATCGACTGGCGCGGCGTGTCTAGACTAACATGTTGAATTTGTGTGTATCTGTCTGTGAAGCGAGCATCGTTATTGTTTAATATATGGTTAGGAATCTTTTACTATAAATTGATGACGACTGCTTCTATTCTTGGCATGGAGTCTACTAATCGCTCTAAATTCTCCGGAGTAATTACTCTGAACCAGCCTTTAATTACAGCCTCGAGCAGCTTCCTCTTATTGCTTGGATTTTGATTTGAGACAATGATTTTGAACCTTGATCACAAATTTCGAATGGATTGAGGTCTAGACTATTACCTGGCCATGGTAAACCTGTATACTGTGATCTGCCAGCCATCTCATTGGTGTTTTAGCTGTATAGCATGGAGCACTGTCCTGCTGTTGG
Source organism: Molanna angustata (assembly GCA_963576475.1). Taxonomy (NCBI): domain Eukaryota; kingdom Metazoa; phylum Arthropoda; class Insecta; order Trichoptera; family Molannidae; genus Molanna; species Molanna angustata. The sequence continues at coordinate 20,438,063 of OY754971.1, read as the reverse complement.
AAGATGCACTCCTCACGTCGGCCTGGGAACAGATCATCTTTCAATGGCAGCAATTTGGGTCCGAGGATCTTCGATTGGTATTTATTGTACCATCAACAATATGTAGACGTCCCACACCATCCCTGGACATGCAAGCCCATACTATTATGCTAATCGGGTGCTTCATAGACTAGAGTCTACAATCCGCATTTACCATTCCGCATTCTGTTTCCGGTTGGCTCTCTGATTGGTAGAGATCTCGTCGTATTAAGTTAAATGAGCTGTGAATTTTTAAATTAAATGCGAAAAATTAAAAGAATATATAAATTTAATTTATAATTCAATTTATAAAGCAACTCGCTCACGCGAGTCACTAGTATTATTATAAACAAACTTAAACCTAACCTAAGAATGCAGAAAAGAATAGCTGGTACTAGACGCTACTGCTTCATGCCGGAAACATGTCCTCTCCGGTTCGTCGTCGGAATTACTTCCGAATTCGGAAATACGTGACTCATCGCTCCAAATTTCTTTCGCCCAGTCATCAGTAGTCCAGCTTTGATGTTCTAAAGCCCAGATCAGACGCTGTTTTCTTTAGTTTTCATTCAAAAAAAGGCTTTTTTCTAGGCCGTCTCGCCTTCAGCCCATTTTAGAAGGTTTTGTCTTACTGTCCTGTCACTAATATCAACTCCAGCTGCCTTCATAGCTTGCTGAAGCCGTTTTGAGCTCAACCGACGGTCTTTAAGAGCAAGTCTACAGAGCTGTCTTTCATCTTGATGGCTAAACTTCTACTTTCTTCCGGGTTCATGGGCATTTTTGGTGCTGTAAGACACTCTACACCGCTCACAAACTTGCTCACGAACACCTGACTTAGTCGCACCACCACCTAGTTTTAAGACTCTTTTAAATCTCCTGATATGTATAGCCTTCCTGGTGAAGAGTAACTGCTCTGCTTCTCTTTGATGGAGACCAGTCCACTCGTTTTATAACCATTTTTAATTATATAGCACGAAAAATTGATTATGAAACTGACCACACGCTGTAAAATCTCAAATGATACTGAAGTCTGGTAAGCACAGAGATAACCAAAGAAAGTATTTAATGATTCATGCTTAAAATGAATGACTTTTGGTAAAAAAAATCAATCAAATTTTAAATCCCATTTTAGTGAAATTGTATTGCAATAGATATTATAAAAACGATTGCTTATTCTTTACAATAATAATGATAATAATAAATACTCCCTTGCATCCTGCGCAAGTGGCAAGTTTATTGCCGTAAGGCAATTTCTCCAACTAAGTAATGTTTCCAGCCCAGAGAAGCAATATTTGCATAAAAATGAATTTAAATAAATTTCTCCTCTGCTGGGAATCGAACCCAGGACGCCCGCACAGAAACCGAACGGCTTACCAACTGTGCCACGGCGGTCGGCTTTTTTCACATATTTTCAATTAAAATGCTATTATTTAAAACGAGTTGATTGACTCAAAAATATACTAAAAGTAATCATCAAAAACAACTGTCGGTTTATCCTGTTTATCAATCAAACTAATTTATTTCACAAAATTTTCGAAGATATTTTATAAGAATAATCAACGAGATTTTAATATTTTTTTAATCTATATAGAATCAACGGTACCTATACCTACACGACTTTTTAATGCTGAAAAAAATAATAGGTATATTATAATAACATAAAATAAAACACAGTGGGTAAATCAAACTCATTTATTGGTTTTGTTTGATTAACAACAAATTCATAGATTTATTTTTTGTTACCATTTTATTTCTTACACTTTGGACAATCTTTGACGGCGATGCAGGTAATATCAGTGTCGCTCTTCTTGACGAATCCTTTCTTACACTGACATCCTTTTGGATTGCATTTCTTTTTGCAAGAAGAGAATGTGGGACAAGCGCAGGTTCCTCCAGGACATGGATTGGGACAGTTCACCAGCTCGGCGTTTGGGTCAGTACAACCTGTACATATTAAATAATATTCATCATGGTTTCATCAAATAATAGACAATGCTCTCA